>OY987259.1:24839149-25258919 GCA_963920725.1 Rhamphomyia laevipes | reverse complement strand
AATTTCGTAGTTATAGGAGTGTTTTTCACATTAATATTAGTATATATATGTACATTTATATTCTTAATGTATATGTGTGTGTGGTATTTATGTATTTATGCATTAGAATTTTCTTCATGTACATAAATATTTTTTCAAATTGAAAATTTTCATTTTAAAACTATATATTTCAAAACAAATTAATTTTAACAATTTTTATTTTAAAATTTAATTACAATTAGAAAATTACAGATATGAAATTTATGAAATTTTTTATAAATGTATACGGTATATATTTTTATTGTGATAGACATAAAATAAAAAAACAAATAATTTTCTATGGATATTTTCCTTTGGTTTCTTATATATCCCGACAACGACTACCAAAAAATTCCGAGACTACAATGTATAATACCCCGAACTTGAAAAAGATGATGATAATTATATAAAAAAAAGGACCATTATTTTATTTGTACATAAATTTTATATTTTTTGGATGATGGAAATAAAGATTGAGAGAAATATCTCTTGATTTTTTATTAGTTATATTGTATATGGTAAAACAACAACAAAACTAATTTAAAAAATGAATATTTTTGATAATTGGGAAAGTTTTTTGAAGGCAGTTTTAAAAATATATAATATAATAAACAATTTTCAATTTTCTTTATTTTAATTTTTTTAATATTATATTTTTAAACTTAAAGGAAAATTTCATAAGATCATAGTCGTAGAGGTATTAAGAACTGTATTTGTTTATAGGGTATAATAAATAATTATTAGCAATGTTTGATTTTTTCGCACACAAAAAAACATCATCCATAGGACAAAAAATTTGTCTTTTAATTTTCCATATAACATAGGACAAAAAATTAGACTGAGGCATCTGGACAGATTTATGTTGGCTACTTTAGAATAATTGAGAATAATACTTAATATAAACAGCTTAAATCATTTTCTTTCGGAGCCTATATCTGTTACGGATGTTGGCCTTCATCGAATGTACTAATTCTTTTGACAGCACTGCTCTTAAGAAATTTGCCGTGGACATGCTGCATCATTCACGTAGATTCTGTAGCAATGATATTCTTCCTCTGCCTTTGCCACGAGATAGCTTATTTTTCTAAGTTTTATTATGATGATCAGGTTTTTCTTCATATTCAATCTCTGCATGACCTCTTCGTTGGGTGATGTGCCCTGATCAATGAATTTTAACACTTTACGATAGATGCACATTTCAAAAAAGGCTTAAATTTTTGTCACACGTCATCCATAGGACTTGATTAGAAAATTTTATTACATTTTGTTTCGATTAACCTAATTTTAAATTAAAAAGTCTATACTTATAATTAAATAAGACACAATATAATCAGGATGATTATCAGTACGGGGGCCATCACTTACATATATTAGTATATTGTATAAAGAATAGTTTATATTTGCTGTTTTCTAGTGGAATTTACGTGAAATTGTGATGAGGTTTCTTTACGGGTGGTAACAAGCTATTTTTTTATTTTCCTTTAACTTTAACCATTAAAAAGTAATATTGCAAATGTTTTCAAGTTTGATAGGCGGCCGTGAGACATATGTATTAAAAAAAAAATGTTATCTCACTCTAGAAATTTCAATGGCAATGATGTTAGCCATCCATTACGGATAATTATTTCTAAGTGATATTTTTAAATTTCAGAGCAATACTCTAAATCCAAAAGCTGTTATAAGTATTCTAAATTTTAGTATATGTGATGCCAAGTACAATATAATTTACCTTATCAAATCTGTATTTAATATCCTCTCAAGATATTGAGAGGATATTAAATACAAAAAAAGGAAATTATCAATGTTCTGGTTCTGTTGATACATATATTATATTTCATTTTAAACTAAATTTTAGAGAATTTCCCGAAAAATTGAGTTTCAATATCATATTTTAAATGCGCAGGATTCCAGCTTCATTTTTGAAATAGATTCTTCTACAATTATGATGATGATGGCGAGACGAGGATGATATAGAAAATTGTAAGTATAAAGAATAACAACAAAATTTAACAATTTTTTCATATAAAATATATAGAAAAAAAACTATATACAGAAAATAACAAATTTGTTTGTGTATTAAATGAATTTTTATATATTTGTATTATATAAACAATATTAGTAAATATTTTCTTGTGTGCTCTCTATGTGAAAACAGTTATAAAGGTATTCTAAGTGGCAAAATATCTACTACTGGAATTTCTTTTATAGATACAACATCATAATATAAACTTCCCCAAATAAAGAATTGAAAGATAAATGCACTATGTAGTGTATTGTGTAGTGTAGTACTACAAAAAATTTAGATATACATATGTACTTAAAAAATAAAAATAAAAACATGGAGTAAAAGCTGTTAAAGATAGCTAGCTACTCGTACTATTAGGTATTCTGTTATGTATTATATATATAAAGTATTTAAAAAAAATATATGTACAAATGTTTATAGTATTATATTATTGAAAAGTACAACTTCATGGCTGGCGCTGGAGCCCCATTTCGGATTAAAGTCTATATCCGGTCCGATTTCCACAAAAATAATTTCATATCATAAGTGCAGAATGACACCAGGCAATAATTACTGTCATTGGATAATTATTTATTTAGTTTATTTATTTATTTGCTTATTGCTTAATTCAAACATTTACAAAATATATTTAATTACATACAAAAGTTAATTTAATAAAAAGTTAGTAAATTCAAACAAAAGTTAATTTATTTAATTAACTTACAATAATATTTATTTTGAATGAAAAAAAAAAAAATTTAAATTATTTAAAATAATATTAATATGTACTACAATTAAAGTTAAATATATAATTCAATATTATTGAAATCAAAAATATTATCAAAAAGTTTATATTTCATTTATTATTGATTAATAGAAATATTCAGTTAATGATAAAAAAAAACATCAATCATTTAGTAATAATTTCTTTAGGTTATTTTTAGATGTCGAAATTTTAATATAATTTTGGTACTTATTACCAAGAATTAATATAACCTATTTATAATTATAGGTTCAAACTTCCCATACGTTTTTCTATGAAATTTTAAATTACATAATTTTAGGCGACCTAGACCTATTGTCCTGATTAAATTCAATTTTAGAATAAGAATCAATATTTAAATTAATAATTACATTTTTTAAAAAAACTATACATCAGCCATTTTCCGCCTTTTTCCAAAACTTTGTATGTTTATGACTTTTAATCTGTTTACATAAGGAGGTATAATGGTGAAATGCAAATCTAATAAAATTTCTTTGAATACGAATATGTATATCAAGTATGGATTCCAAATTTGACTGGCATACTCCAAATTCGGGCGGACAAGATATTAAAATATAAGGATCTGAAAATTCCTTTGACCAACTTTTTATGAAGCCTAACATTAAGTTTGATTTATTAATTATGTAATTTAAAATTTAGATTTTGGTCTAAATAAATACCTAAATCCCAAACTACTCAACAATTGGTACCGTTTCATTATTTAATTTATAAATTAAAATGAATTGGTGTTTTTTACATGAAAATATCATCATGGCACATTTACCGACAATAAGTTTAAGGCAGTAGCAGTTAGATATATTTATACCATGTCGATAAAAACGATTCAAATCTTCTTGAAGAGAGATTAAATACGATATAGAAGATATATGTATATTTTAATTATCATCCGCATAAATACTTATTTTACTATTTTTAATTAATGAGACCATATTAACCTTGAGGTAGGTATCCCTGAATTGGCTTAAAATTCTGAAGTTATTATGGATTAATTGAAAGTAATTTATTAATTGATCAAATGTAATACTGCCTACGAATATACCAATAGGTGCTTCACACGAATGTCAATAAACCAAAAATAATATTTTCTGTTAGAATAATAAATATATCTATGTATATATATTTATTATTCCTGTACTTATCCTGTAAAAGAAAAGCGTTTCAGTTAATATTTAATTTTCAAAAATGAACTATATTATAATATACATTTTATTCAGTACTACATCGAACACCCATAAAAAGTATATGATAGCAGGACTTTATTTATGAATACCATACGCATACGCATGATGTTTTTTGAAAGAAAATCTATTTGTCTACTTGTTCTCTTTGCAAATTCACATACTAAAATTTATCTTTGGACCACACGTCGGAAAGCTAATAAGGTGTGGAATCTTTAATATCCTCTGCTACTAAGGTATACAATACACTAAAACACAAAATTATTTTATTTTGCACTTGATGAATTCAATTTTATTATTCAATTATTAAAAAATATATTTTCATATTGAGAAGTTGAAGTAGATCTGGTGTGAAATTTTCGAACCTACTCCCGTTCCCGTATATAAAAATTTACATAACATATTTTGTATGGAGAGTTTCATATAAAAGAGGGCTAAAAATTGACTGGTAAGAATTATATTTTTATAAATAAAAAATATCTATAATTAAATGCAATTTAATTGCATTTGGTTTGAAAATATATGATCTTTCAATAACAAGAAAAAACAAGAGTCCAAATAATCCTGATACTGATAAAAAAATTATTAAAATGGGGTAATTTTTGCATAAACTAAGGTTAGGTTATATATTTACAAACTAAAACTTGATTTTTTTACATTGTTTCACATGTAATATGTTTAATTCCTGAAACAAATTAATAGCATATTCTTATATACTAGTTTTAGTATATAAATATATAACCTAACCTTAATTTATACAAAAATTACGTAAATTTTACACCATGAGCGCCACCACGAACTTTTCAACTTCTCAATAGTCCAAACGTCCAAACATTCCAATTATTGATGATTTCCAATAAAATCAGTTGAATTTTGTTGAATTGAATTCTTAATTTAAATATTTTTATTTTTAACAAAATAATAATAATTAACGTTATTTCTAAATCATCCAAATGTATGAGAAATTTCATGATTTTGAAGTGACTTTGGTCAAAATAATCCTTAAAATCAAGTGAATGTGTACATGTATGTATACTACATACCCATTATATAATAGCCATTAGTTCTTTGGTTGAATCGAAGTCGTTTAATATTGACAGCGATACCAACCACAAAATAATTAAATTATATACTGTTAACAGCAGTATATATATATATATATATATTTTCCCATAAAGAGAAAAAAATGGAACCACCAAGTAAGAAAAGGAAACATAAAGAAAGTTAGTATAATTAATCATATAAAACAAAATAATTAACATATTAGAAAATTGTATATTAAATTTATAAAATTCAATAAATTATCACAATTTAGATAATCCTAATAACAATGAAATATTGGCGGAAGTCAGTCAAATGCGTCAAGAGGTTCAATTGTTATTTTTTACAAACGTATTTATAAATATATTTATATTTAATAAATTGTCTTTTTTTTTATAAGTTTGAAAATGTGTCGCCGGAAGCAGCCATTGTACTTGATTGGAAATTATTTGAAGAAATGGTAAAAATCATTTGTTGTGATAAAAAGTATAGATTTTTTTTATCATTAATTGTGCAAACTGAAGAAGAAAAATTTAATCGGGTTGACATTCCAATTTTTGAATGTTTTCGACGAACTCTAAATATCATTGCTAAGTATAATGAAACAAATGAACTTCCAATAATATTTCAAAATTTTGATGATGTACTGGAATATCAAAGAGTATTAGAAAGTTTTACCGACATTCTAAAGCAATAAAATAATAAAATGAAATTGTAGATAAAATTTAATTGTATGTTTTTTTTTTTTTTTTTTGAAAATATATATACATATTAATATTAATATAATATATACAGTGATGAGCTGAAGGCGGCTCGGTCCGGCTCGTACGAACCGGTTGATAATTATTTTATAAGTTTGCGAGCCGGTTGTTAAACTTTATTGAAATATTTTTTTTATTCATTTAATAATACTTTATGCAATATCCAATAACTTCAAATTATAAATTTTGAAAATATATTATCTCCATGGAAAGAACGCGAAATTAAACTCGAAAAGCCTTTGCAAAATTATCAAATATGATATAAATGTTGATATAAATGAGTTTAGAGATTTTGTTGATATGAATTTAAAAATGGAAAAATTCCATCAACAATAATTATTGCCAAAAAAATAACACAGTTGCAATAAGTAGCGCTGAGGCGGAAAGGGGTTTCAGTCTGATGATCTACTAACTAGACTGATTTATCGGATTTGATAACAATCAACATGTGGGAAACTGGTGGATCAGTGGAATTCAGAATTTTACGTCAAAACTGCCTAAAGAATCATTGCTCGGCTGTAGATGTGCATGGTAAAAAATGCATAAAAAGTATATATTCAGAAAATCAAATAAAAATATGGAAGTATGTAGAATAAAGTTTTGTACAATTTTAAATTATAACACATAATTTAACATAAAACATAAAATATTAAAATAATATTCAAAAAATATGCGAACCGGTTGATAAAATATTATCAGCTCATCACTGAATATATATATAATAAAAAATTTAAAATAAAAATAAAAATTAGAAATTATACTAACCCAGGGCTGGTATTATAAATTGTAGTTCGCTGATTCAAAATTTTACGTTTACGAAATATAATTTACAAAGCGAAACCAAATTCTAAAAGATAGCTAGATTTTTACAAAAATTTCAAATCACAAAATGAGATTATTTAAGTAAAAGTAAAGAACTTTTTTATTCTATTTTAATCTATTAATTTTTAATAAAGCGTTCTCAATATTATTTCTGTTATTTCTGTAAAAATTAGCACTAAATGAATATGCATCACTGCCTTAACTAAGGCATGTAGTAATTATACAAATATATATTATTTGTTTATATTTATATAAATACACATCCTTTATCAACTTCAATTACAGGGAAACTATTTTTTTTCTTGCACTTCTGTTTAAATGTACGCGCGCGTTTAACTAAAAATATACTACATCAAATGAAATCTAACCATAAATTAATAATTTTGGTTTTTTTTTAGGTAGGAAAAAAGAAACGTATTCTAATGCATTTCAAGTACTTATTTTTATTTATATTTATATACATATTACTGTATATTTAGAATTAGAAGTTGTACTTTACAGACATCAAACTAGTGCTGCAGCTGCTACATACACTTACATAGGCGCATTTACTCGTAGGCAAATATATAATATGGTACAGGCAGAAAAAGGTGCTAGAAACTTTTCTTTTGCTTTTTGCAAAATTTCATTTTTTTTACCACAATCAAAATTAAGGCAATTTAAGAAATCTTAAATTATGTAATCAAAAATAAATATTAAAAAATTAAAAGATTAATCATTTCATTACTAGTGAATTTTGGATTCAAAAAAGTGTTCTATAGAGAGAAAGTATATTGATTTAATAGACGCTACATTAAAAATCTTTTTGATAACGTAGTCTTGCCGTTTTGAAATCTATTTTGAACCGGTTGTGGTTTAATCCCATACTAATATAAAATAACTAAATTAAAACTTGTTGAGCAATACAAATCATTGATAGAATTTGTTGATTGAAGATCAATTTTCTGAAATTAGCTTCAGTAATGCATTGCCTAGGGCGGCTAAAACACAAATGCGGCACTGCGATACAGAATATATTGTTGAATAAACATTTCAATTTTTATACGGCAACAATTTAACTTTAACAATTTTTTAAAAATAAAATAATTATATTTCCAATTATATACTATATACTGCCATTATATATATTAAATTTTGTAAAGATATACTAATCAATCCTAATACGATAGTACAAGGTACAAGTAGTGTGTTACTAAAAATGTATAATACCGTTTTATGTTGATAAATAATACTTCATGGCTTCACATATGTATGTATATTTATTTTCTACCGTTTTTTCTTAGGATACCTTTCGCTTTCCGACATACAATAATTTAGCAAAGATATTGTAAATTTATTGTTAATAAAAATTCACCAGCATAATAATATTATATATTATATTTTATTTTATTTTCATGTTTAACACAAACAATTACAACGCCTAAAAAGCTTACGCAAAAATATGCTCCAAATTCTTGAAAACAATGGCTGAAAATTATATAATTATCGTTCTCATATCGTATCCCAACTCAATAAGATTATTTTTTTTATTAAAATGAATACCAAATTATTTATCCATCACTCAATAATTCAAATAAATTACCTATTAATTTTTTTTTTAATTTTTAACTAAACTGAAAATTATTCACAATTTAATTTTCACTATATATTATATTAAATATTATATGAATTTATAATTTCCCATTTTAAATTTAAAAACAGCGGAAATTAATAAATGCAATCAAAATTAAATAATTCCACTTTCACACCTATATTAATTATAACGATTCTTCCTTAGATAACTTCTATAAATTGACAAAACGGAAGTTAAAATTGGAGTTTTGACAAAATTGAAATAATATAATTTCAAAAATTATTTATACTTTTTTAAATGTTTTTTTTTAAAAAAAAGATTTTTTTGACGATAGATAATAAAGAAAATCTTTTTAAGAAGCTGTCCGAAACGAAATTGCATACTAAAAATCAAATTTTAAAATAGTTTAGATTTAGAGAAATCTCAAATTATATAAAAAAAAATATTGTTGTATTTTGTGTAGATAGATCCAGAGGTTGACAACTTGTTTAAGATCACGGCACCCTAATATTAATTAGGATAAATTCGAAGCGTTCTTATATTTTTATCATTTCAGAAAATATATAGTCAATTACACAAAAAATTGTTTTTCTTATAATGTAGCTTCGAAACAATTTTTTTTTAGAAATTTACACAAAATAGGAATGACCGATGTGTTCCAGCGTTACAGCAAGTTCAAGTGAGTGAAATCATATTTATGAAAAATTTCACATATTGTTAGGCATATTTAGTTAAATTAAATAAATTGTGGGATTACGTAATAGTAGTTTAAGTAATTTTTAAAAATTACTGAGTGTGGATATAACTCAAAAAACATTATTAATAGAATAAAATAATGAATTTGAATTTAATGTAAAGTAAATTTCTTGAGTTTGATCTACAGAGTTTGCGGCACCCTTATTAGCTTCTTACGGCACTTCGGTTTAGAACCACAGATCATCATTGTCGGTCGTGGTTTTTTCTTATTTTTTTTAATTCTGAGAGCAAAAATAAATTTATTTTTAAAACGAAGAAAAATTATCATCGTCTTATGTAGAAATGTTATATATATTTAAATATATATACATATATATATATATATATATATATATATATATATATATATATATATATATATATATATATACAATATATATATAAATAAATTGACGACACTTTCGGTGTATTTTTGTTTTTGATGGATGGGCGGGATGTATTTTTGGTGGATAAACAAATTTTGATTAGGGCTGGAAGAAATATGAATTTTAGTAGAATTAAAATTTGGTTCTTTCGGAATTTCACTCAAGTTTTCTAGGTATAACTTTTCTTCAATTTTTAAATCATCATTTAAGTCGTAATTTTTGTCTTTCGCGACATTTGTCTACTTGTCTGGTTTCAAATGGCTGAGCTGAACAAGTAAACATAATACACCGAAATGATATATTATTTAGTGTTGTTTTTCATTTCAACAAGTTATTTTAAACAAAACGAAATAATTTTTTTTTTTTATATATAAGTATTATGTATGATAATAATTTATTATTATTTCTTATAATTTTTCAGTGTATTTTATGAATCGACAGTGCCAAAATTATTTTGTTTTCAAATTGTATTGACTTGGTTGAATCAAAATACTTTCAGTAATTTTTAAAGTTTCATGTTTTAAGTATCCATCCCTGAATTTTGTAATTTTAATTTGTTTTTATTTCTTAATATAAAATAATATTAAAGTTTTAATATAACGTATGCCACAGCCACGCATTTTTTAGCGGATATAATATTGGATTGGTTCCGTTTTTAGATCTTCTTTTTCAAAAACATAAAATTTTTTTTTTTTTTTTTGTAGATATTTTTACGCGAATTAAAATTAATTACATTTTTTTTAAATTCAACACAGCAAATGCATTTTTTGACATATTTTTATTGCGCAGTTTCTTAGATTATAACAAGATATCTTTAAAAAGAATGTATATTTTTATATTTTATTAAATAATTATACACTGGTGAAAATACTTGAGCATAATAGTAGTGATTCATAATGATTTATTTTTATATATAATTTTATACAGCCTAGTTGTGTGTAATATAAATTTGTCGCACCATAAAACTGGTCAAATTTTTGCAAGGCATCCAATATTTAAGAGTCCGGACCTGTATAAGGAAAATTGGAAATTTTTTAAATGCAATATTTGAGGAAAAAGTAACGTTTGCGAATTATGAATTGAATAAAAAAAATAGCAAAATAGTCTTGGAACAATACAGTTTTTGCAAAAATATCTAATTTTAAGCAAAATTAAACGGGTTTCAATACAAAATAGAATAGATTAATAGAAATAGAAATAAAAATTCTGCACTTAATTAGTTTTTTTTTTTTAAAAAACGTCTTCCATTAATTTTTACAAATTATAACGACTTAAAATTTAAATATGCACAAAGAGTTTAATTCATATTTCAAATTACTAATTCAATTAATATAATAATGTCCAATCCCAATAAAATCAGAATTACGAAATTATGTTTTCTTTACAAAAAAACTAACTGTTGCGCATAAAATATTTTTGATATAATAATAGCAAAGCATAAGTTTAAATAACCTAGCGTAAGAACTTTTGAGAATCCAAATCCTACTATATTTGATTAAAAAAATCTTTATTAAATTGCATTAAATTTTATTATATGTAAGTGTTTCAAAACGAAGTAAACTCGAACATGAGGCAGTGATTTTCCTAACGGAGTTTCATCAGGCATTAGCATTTTAGTTAATATTAATCGATGATCTACCTCATTTCACCATCCTATTTTCACCAAATAGGATAATAAATATTTTTTTTTTTAAAAATAACCAGAAACCAGAATTTTAAGGAATAATCAAATTTTAATATAAAACATATAATTTAATATAACCAGTCTTCAACAATAATAGTTGAAGCATTTCATCAGCTAAGTAAAAATATTTTTTTTAGTAATTAAATTATATAAAATGGAAATAAATAAAAACAACATATTTATATATTTTCAGAATAAATCACATTTTGTATTATTCAAATTCAAATTCAAAAACAAAATATAAACTATTATTTATAAAAAAAAACTAAAATTATTGCTCAATCTAAGTTCTAAGCTATTGCCAAAAGATATTTTTTTTGAAAATAGTTTGGTGGTTTGCTCTTTCTTATGTTTTTCTTTGATCAAAACATGAAAATTTAAGCAAAAAATTTGTTATATAAAAAAAAAATCCAAAAAAAAAATTTCCCAGAACATATATATATAAATATTATATCGTTTCGCTATAAATTTAGATATAATAAATAACAAATCTTTTCATACACATTTTTTCATATATATATATATATTTATTGTAATTTTTATTATTTAGTTGTACTATTTAGAAACACCAACTAGTGCCGGTCGTATACAACGTTCCTTTAATTTATATCCAACTTTACTTACTTCCACAACAATATTTGGTTCTATAGATTTATTTTCCAATTGGAATAATGCTTCATGTAAATTTGGATTAAATTTTTCATTTAATGGATTGACTTGTTCTAAACCATGTCTTTTAAAAACTTGCATTAATGAATTCTTCGTCATCGTTAAACCTTCATATAAACTTTTCAAATGTGGATTTTTATCATTTACCTAACATTAAAATGAAATTGTATATTTTTTTTAAAAAAAAAAAAAATTTAAAATATGTTACTTCATCTCTTGGTACTGCATCAGTTGCATGTCCTAAAATATCAGCTACTTCTAATAAATCCTTACAAAAACTTTGAATGCCAAAGATTTTAGCATCTTCAATTTGTTTATTTAAACGTACTCTTAAATTTTCACTATCAGCTAATGATCTTTTGTATTTATCTAAAATATCTTCATTTTTCTCCTTGTAATTTTTCAGCTCTTGTGTTAAATTATCAATTTCAGTTGTAAACTTCTTATCATTTTCCGAAATCTGCTGCTTCTGCTGATTTAATGTTTCAGAATTTTCTTTGGGTTTTTCTGTTGTATTCGTACGATGAGGTGTAATAACTGGTAAATATGTTCTAATTTTCAAAATTTATTGAAGAAATTTAAAAAAATAAAATAAAAATTTATGTTCAGTCAGATATATTTCAGGTTGAGGTTATGAAATTACATCATCTAGATTTTTCTTTTATATTTATATATGAAATCTTACCTCAAATTTAAATTTACATTGAAATACGATAGTAAATATGATGGCAATTTATGTGATTTCGATAATTTTGTCAATGTTGTTGATGCCATATTTATCCAAAAAATATAAATTTGCAGAAAAAGAAAAAACACAAGTTTTTTTGACAGTTGTAAATATAAAAAAAATATAAACCTAAACTTTTTTATAGTAAAAAATATAATTATCTCTACTACAGAATTTTATTCGGAACTTTGATTACAACCCAATAAACATTTTTAAGTAAAAGACACGAACTACGTCTATATGGCATTTAAATTTAATGCATGCACCTGCACGTGCAGATCTTGGAAGTTAATCTTTAAACTAGATTCATAAATCATAAATTAATGATATATGTATAAACATATAAAAATAAATGCAACTAAACTCAGGTCAAATCCGAAGCAAAAAGCAAGATGACACGGCTTCGGCTACGGATTTAAAAGTTTTCAATTCACTCACACAACACAATTCACAATGCATTTGTTTTATTTACAGCGTTATTTTTGTTTTTATTTACAGCGAGTTCCAAATCAATTTAAAAATTTTAATAATTTTGAAAATTGTTTTTCAAAAAATATTAATTCTTAAAGGTAGTATATGTAGAAAATAATAAAATATTAATTTAATGAATGCTCTTTTGAACTTATTTATTTATAGTTACAACAAAAAATCACTTTCAAATCTCACTTTAAATAATTTGTTTTTATTATTTTGACATTTCACACTTTTAAAAATCATAAAAGTTGAAAGTTTTGGGCATTTAGTTTTGAGTTCAGTTGTGTTATATGTTGCTGACTTTGAATTTTTGAATAAAAGTATGCTATTTTCATAGTTTAACTTTGTAACTTTGAGTTCAGTTGCGTTAATTTTGTACTATGAATTCAGCATTATGAGCGAATTGAACTTTACCGGTTAAGTTTTCACTAATCTAATATAATCCTTTTAATTGCTGGGTATATTTAAATGAAAAACGAATACTATATAGTTTATAGTATAAAAACTATTGGTGAAGTGTATTGGCGTTTTAAATTGTTTGTAACCCGTAATTGTAAACTAGAGAACATTAAAGATAGTGAAACATTTCTTCATTTGTAAATGTTGGATACCAATAACAATAATTATATGTACTGTATATTCTTATTATTTTTATATAAGTATAAAACCTTATATACTTTACTCTATTGATAGTCTATTATAATCATTTAACTTGAGAACTTGCGGTATTATTATCATCATACAATATTTATAACAGTATGGTTAGTAATGATATATAAATTCTAACAAGTACAAGTTGAGCAGAAGCAGAGTATATTTGGTCTTCAGTTACTTAACATTTAAACTTATATTTTTGATTGTTAGTAATAAATAGTAATTAATAATAAATAACAAAGTATTTTAATAAAAACCAGAATATAATAGTAAAAAATTAAATATATCTGATAAAAACAATATTCCAAATTTAATAAATTTGCTTTTTTATTAACAATTATATTTATATGTATTTGAATGGTAATTTTATAACTAATACCATAGTAGTTCGAAAATGTAATTTTTAAATATTATATATTGAAATGTACTTTTATCGTTAAACAAAAAAAAAATTAAGGTTTTAAATTTTACGTTACAAAGCAAAATTGTTACGAAATTCAATGAAATTGATCCGTTCCAACAAATTTTTAGCATAATCATCCAATTGATATGGTTTAAATCTTTTCACGTTTTTTTTATCAATAGAATATAATGATTGTTTAACAGATTCTTTTTGTTGTTCTGACAACTCCCAATAATGACATAATTTGCCAGTTTCTAAATTATTTAATTTTATTGTTATTTGATTTTTATTTTTTGAAATATTAACACACACATGTTGTTTTCTTGATTTTTTTGCATGGTCAATTGGTAATATTGCATCAATTGTTGTACTTGATAAATTATTTTTAGAAATTTGTTGGTATTGTGATATTGGTTGAATCGAAGAATATGATGAAATTTGTGAAAATGATGTCATTGGTGTTACTGATGTTGATGAAACTGGTAATTTATTATATAATAATTGATTATTATATGCTTTTTGATTTAATTCTGGTACTGTTAATATTTTAACTCTTCCAGCACTATTATTTTGAATCTTATTAAATACATATGGTGATTGTTTTTCTGGTTGACTATTTTGCTGCATTTGTTGTTGATTATTATATTCTTGAATTTGTACTTCATCATTTGTATTAATTTGTAAATTTAGCTGTTTTTGAACTGGCTGTTTATTAATAATACTTTTGTTTTTACAGTAACCCATTTTCGATTTATTTTGTTGTGTAGTTTGCTCATGTAGTTCTAATGTTTGTTTAAATGCATGCTGAAAATTATTTCGTTGTAATTGTTGTTGATTATTCTCTGTATGTGGTTTTTGTAATGTTTTTTTTGATGCACTTCTATTTAAATGTTGTTGTTGTATTGTTGTCATTAAAGGTGCTACTGCTTGTAATGTTGATGCTACAACTACTACTGGCGATGTTGATATTGTAAGTAGATTTTGTCGTTGACTCTTACCAATATTACTAATTTGAATTTGATTTTGCAAATAAAATTCTTCAGTTAAAGATTGCCCCTTTGGCAATTTAGCTGGAAATAAGTGTCTCGTACATAATTCTGCATGAGCTTTTCTTGTATTATTTATAGGTGTTTTATTTATTGTTGCTGGCGTTAATACATTTTGTGGCAGTTGTGATATACTATTAATAATTGGTCTTTTTACTATATTATTAAGAGGTTTTTTTACTATACTTATTTTTGGTTCAATAATTTTCTTTTGTGGTGGTTCTGCTGGTCTAGTTGATGTCGTAGAATATGTTGAAATTTGTATATTTTGTTCTGTTAGTTGTGACGAATTCATTATATGTAATTTATTTACGGAATGTACAGTATCGTTTTTCAAATTTTCTTGCTGTATCGACATCGGTGGAATAATTACAGGAATTTCAATTTTATTTTGTAAATTTGTAAATTTCATATTGTTCTCTAATATTTGTCTACAATTACTTTTTATTCTATTTGAAGTTCGTATAGTTTTTATTGATTTATTTTTATTATTATTAGTCAATATTGCTGAAGTTCTTGTATTCAATTTCATTGATTTTTTATTAATAGTTCCATCATTGATTGTTAGTGAATGTTTTAAGGTTTTACTATTTTTTAATATTTGTATATTTTTCGAATGATTAAGTTTTTCAGAAAATTCTTTATTCATATTTTTTAGTGCAGTATTATTTTCTATTAACTCATTTGAAACTTTTCCTTTAATTTTTTCTACAGTTATTCTTTTAATGTTTGATTCAATTAATAAATTTATTTGATTCAAATTATTTTCTAATGTTGAAAAACGCTTCAATTTTACATATGAGTTTTTACATTTATACCGTTTTAATAAATTTTTATTACTATCGGATAATTTTAATAGTCTACTTTTATTTATTAATTTTTGATGAAAATTTTTCTTAATTTTTTTCGGTGGGCTCGAAATTTGCAAGTCATTTATGGAAGTTTCTTTATCGTTTGTAATTGAATTTGTCATATCTTTTGAAAAACATGGAATTTGTGAATTATTTATAGATTTTATATTAATAATTTCAAAATTGTTCTCTGTTATTTGGTTTGTAGGTGTGAGTATGTTATTTGGCTTAACGACTTCATTTATAATTAAAGCTTCTTTTTCCACTATTGTATCTGGTGTTGCTGCCTATTAAAAAAATTCGGTAATTTTATGACAGCTTTAAAGTTGTTATTTTACATACTTACACTTATAATATTACTTGTTAATTGGATATTATTCATAGTATAAAGTGGTGATATGCTTCGTTTTGTATCATAATTTTTTGATATTGTTGGTGTATTACTGGATCTCTTCTGTATTGAATTAATCGTATCATTAGAGTTTACAGTAATCATGGTATTTTCTGAATTTGGTACAAATGTTATATGATCAGTTTCCACGTTAATAAATACACAATCATCATCTGAAAATTTTGTTAAATTTATAATTAAAAAAAATATACAACACTATACAAAACATTACCTTCCTGTTTTAGTTTAGGTATCTGTGATAAATAATTCGGATAAGTTATTATTACATAATTCATTATTATTAAAAAAAAAAATCACCTTATTTTGAATCTCCATACATAATTTTAATTGCTGTTGATTAAGTTGCACACAATTGTAAAATACAGCAAAATCGTATACTTTGCTAGCACATTCTTGGCATACTTTTGTAGATAATTCATCCACTTCAGATATCTGAAAATATTAATTTACTAATTTAGTTTTAATATCATGTTATTTATTGAAATTGATATTAGACATTTTTATATTTTAATTGAATATAATTTATTAAAATCATTATTGAATAGTTTTTTTTTTATATTTAGGAAGAGCAAAGAATTGTAATAAATATATATTACAATGCTAATGTACATTGGTCTAAAAAAAATTAATGATTTACCTAATGAATTAAAAGAAAAAAAAATTAAGGAAAAAATTTCAATATTTCAACATATTATAAAAAGGAATAGTTCGCTAAACTAAATAAATAACTAATAATAATAATTTGTGTAATTATAACCAAAAGCCATATATATAATATTTCACGGATGGAGTAAGGTTTTTATGTATATTCAAGAATACAAGTATACATAAATAAAAATGCTAATACTAGCTCACAATTTTCTTGAAATTATTGATATAAACAACCGGCGTAAGTTAAATGAGTATATGGATGTTATATATATTTTCTTTCGTAAATTTGAAATTTCATCATTGAATATTGGATAAAAATAAATACCAATATTTTCTTACAAAAAACTTTTTTTCTTTTTTTATAAGACATTGACATAAGAAGAAACAATTATGTATAATGTAGTAGTAGTAGGTAATATTAAATATAGTGAAATTGTTTGTAAACCACGTCAAATAATTAAATTATTCTTACCAAAACATCAAAATGTTGATGAATTTTGCTACACAATTCTGCAATGTCTTTGGAATTAAATTTTTGTAAAAAATCACTGTCTTTCAAACATAGTCGGCAACATTTCGTACAGTTAATCATTTTTATAAATTTTACTAATTTATTTATTTATTTATATATTATAAAATTATAAGAAATCAAGCAAAACTGAAAATAATATCCATTTGCTTTTTTATTAAACTGGAAGAATTGTGATTTATATATAATCAGAAGCAGAGCAGAAGTAACAACAAGTAAAACCAGTAAAACAATCTCTCTGCGAAGACAATATGTCAAAAATTATTTTCTTAACTCACCACAGAACAGAACTTGCATGACGTGCAACTTGATGTGTTGTGAGTGTGACACATGTTGTCCAACATATTTGTTCCACATCCACATATATTTGCCCAACATGCAACATGTTGTTTTTGTTTAATTAAAATTCAAAGCAAAATATCATACATATTAATAATAATACTATTCTTGGAAGTGAACTTGCATAATGAAAAGAAAACCTGATAGAATTTGGACGAAAGAATAGTTGCAAAAAAAGAAGAAATATTCCCACACAAATTTAAAAGAATTAGAGTAAACGTCGCGAACTGATTTTAAAAAGTTCCTTAGAATGGACAAAGTAAGATATGACGAGCTGTTATTTTTCCTTTTTCTTTTTTAATAAGTTTTTTTTTTTATCTGTTCATTTTTATAATTGGTATTTAATACTAAAACTTAATAAACTACTAAATGCTTTTAAAAATATGTTTCTGATAATTGAGAAGGAAAATACCTCCATGCTATCGAATTTTTGCATCACATGCAAGTTTGGAAGATTTTAAATTTCTTAATGGTATAGTTCCTCAGAGTTTGGGAAAAAATATAATTATCAATTTAAAAATTCATTCCTAAACTGTTTATTATTGCAGGTTGCAGGCATCATATGTTATGTATTTCCCTACTTTAAACTCTACTTTTACTGTTATCCAACAAGTGTTGTTTTCAACATGTTTGAGAGAGCAGTATGGTCCACTTTATAAAGCCAAAACGATTTTTTCGATCTAAATCTAATAGTGAATTCATTTCTCGATAGAGAATTCTACATTTAAAATTGTACATATTCAGCAGAATATTGCACTTTTTTAATTTTACAAACGAACAGAAAAAATTCTACCAAATATCTACATATAATATTTATTATCTATACTAATATTATCTACATTTAAAACTAAAATTATCTATATTTAATTAATTTATTAATTGTTTTTCCTCTTTAAGTGTGCAAAAACAATTGACATTAAAAAATATGTGTGCAAAAACAATTGACTTTAATATTCTATATACAAAGCTTTAATTTAATGTAAATCAAAATGCGCATCACTCTGTATAATTGTAACGTGATACCATTTTAAAAGATAGGACACTACTTGTCAACCTTTAAAAATAGACGTAGGGAAGAAGTATACTTCTGAATTATAATTGATATAAGAAACGTAAAACGTAATCATAAGCGAATCGACCACTGGCGGGTTTCTGACGATTCATCTTTACCTGGATATCCAGCTCGAGTTTAAAAACGAAATTTAAAAGCGATGAGTACAGCACAAAATGGTGCAACTGAAAAGGTAGTCACTTCTAAGCGTGCGAATTATGATAAAAGAAAACATGGAATAGGAAATTAAATCCTTTCATCACTATAAATTGATAAAATATATCTATAGCCATGAAAATACAAAATATTGATCAATTGTTTAATAAATATTTTAATTTTACAAATACCAATTCTTATACTTTTTTGGAATGGTTCATTACCGGGAAAATCAGAATACCTGTCAACAAGGTCTTCCTTGTGTTCGAAATGACATACGAAAAACCATTTTAACAATACAGTTCCTCAATTTTCTTAAATAATTAAATTTACAGATTAATAGCATGATATAAAGAACTTTTAATAATTTAAGATAAAATATTTAAAATGATACAAATTATCAGTTTAAAAAAATTAAAAAATACATATCAAAATTTAGAATAATTTTTTTATTGTTACGAAATAAATGATTGACAAGTATTAGGAAAATAGAAATTCTATAACCAGTGGTAAATGGAAGCAAAATAAGAAAACGCTTGAAATTAGGGACAAACATTAATTTATAATGTCTCACCTATATTATCTATGCACTAAAATCTAAATTCCCTAGTGGATTAGCAAGATGTAATGATGGTAGAGAATTTTTTTTCAGCTTTTGTTTTAGAATTAATGACTTCTCAAAATGTTTTTCACAAACAAATTTATTTTTTGTTTTATATGGTATTTGAAATCCAATTGCCTTAACCCACTGATCACAAATAATTTTCTGGGGTGGAAACCGAAACATTCTTTTAGATGTATTTGTGCCATTACATTCATTTACACTACATTTTATAATATTTGATTTTAATCGCTTCTCTACTAAGAAGCAATTCAAATTTTTAATGGGATAAAAGAAAACAGTGGGTATTGAATAATGCCTTAAATTACCGCCGCCCAAGCATTTTCTCTCAAAATGTTTACCACAAACAAAATGTGATCTAATGCCTTTCAAAGAAATAATTTTACAATTTTCCATCCAAATATTTCTCAATACTTCATTGCGTGGAAATCTGTAAAACGCTAAATTAGGGAATTCTATTTGTTTTGCATTGCAATTTTCAATACAACATTTGATATTTTGTACCCTTTTTGCAGTTGCTAAATTTTTTATATTTATTTGATTTTGATTTTCTGAACGTACTGAAATGTTATCATTAATACGAGGTTTATTTATTGAATTTTTTGCATGTAGATTTGTAGCATCAATTTTTAAATTATTATTAGAAATCTGGTGGTGTTGTGATTGTGATATTGGCTGAATCGAATCTGATGATATTTGTGAAAATGATGTCGTGGATGGTGTTACTGATATTGATGTAACGGGTAATTTATTATATAATAATTGATTATTAGATGCTTTTTGATTTAATTCTGGTACTGTCAATATTTTAACTCTTGCAGTACTATTATTAAACAAATATGGTGATCGTTTTTCTGGTTGACTATTTTGCGGCATTTCTTGTTGATTATTCTGGGTATGTCCTTTTTGTACTCTTGTACTTGTGCTATTCACTGTTGGTATCATTCCACCTAATGGCTCTGATATTTTATTATTATGCACAGAAGTATACAATTCCACAGGCGCTTCTCCCATATTATTTAATAGTGTTTTAGTTATTGTTGCTGTCGTTATCACATTTTGTGGCAGTTGTAATAAACTATTAATAATAGGTTGTTTTATTGTATTTAATTTTAGTTGTACTAATTTATTTTGTGTTGATTTAGTTGAAGTAGATGTATTGGCGGTTGTTGAAATTAATAAATTCGTTGTAGATGATTGTGAATCTAAATTATTTGCTTGTTTCTTCGTTGATTCATATTTATTAGCATTTAAATCAATACTAAAACATACTTCTGGCTGTTCATTACTACTTTGAATATTTGTTGGTAGATTATGTGATAGTAATGTTACATTTTTTTTCTGAAGTTTTTCTGAATTATTTTCTGTTTGTTCTTTATCATTTTTATTCATATTTTTCAGTACAGTGTTAGTTCCAATGTATTCAATTAAAACTTTTCTTTTAATTTTTTCTTCAGTTAAACTTTTAATGTTATTCAAATTTGAATTTCGCCTTTCAATATTCTGGTCTCTCAGACCAGAAACATTTGATTCAATTAATAAATTTATTTGATTCAAGCTATTCTCTAATGTTGAAAGACGTTTCAATTTTACATATGAGTTTTTACATTTATACCGTTTCAATAAATTTTTATTACTATCGGATAATTGTAATTGTCTAATTTTTATCGGAGGACTTAAAATTTGCAAGGAATTTAAGGAAGTTTCTTTATCGTGGTGAATTGAATTTGTCATTTCGTTGAAAAAACTTGGAATATTTGAGTTATTTAAAGATTTTACATCAATGATTTTAAAATTGTTCTCCGTTATTTGCTTTGTTGGTGTAATTATGTTATTTGGTATATAAGATTCTTTTTCTACTTTTGAATTTAAATTGTCTTGAATTGCAGCCTATGAATAAATTTATGTAATTATTGATAGTTTTAAAATTTATATTTTAAATACTTACAATTATATTATAATTATTACTTGTAGATTGGATAAAATTCAAAGAACTAAGTGGCGTTATTGTTAGGTTTGTATCATAATTTTTTGATATTGTTGGTGTTATATTAGTGGATCTCTTCCGTGTTGAATTAATCAATTCATTAGAGTCTACAGTAAACGTGCTATTTTCTGAATTTGGTACATATGTTGTATGAGTATGGTCTGTTTCCACTTTAATAAATACACAATCATCATCTGCAATTTTTGTTAAATTTATAAAATTAAACACGATTTATACACATAAAAAAGATTTATATAACACAAAAAATTACCTTCCTGTTTTAGTTCAGGTATCTGTAATATATAGTTCAGAATTGCTATAAATTCACTATTATTAAAAAAAATATCACCTTATTTTGAATCTCCATACATAATTTTAATTGCTGTTGATTATGTTGTACAACATTGTAAAATACAGCAAAATCGTATACTTTGCTAGCGCATTCTTGGCATACTTTTGTAGATAATTCATCCACTTCAGATATCTAAAAATTGGAAAAATTACAAACTTAGTTTCAATATCAAGTTATTTAATTATTGAAATTGATATTACACATTTTTAGTTACTTTTTTAAAAAAAGAAATCATTATTCAAATTGTTCTTCTCATATATAGGAAAAGCAATTTGTGTAATTAAGGCCAAAAGCCATATATATTTTTCACCGATGGACATGGACATCAAGGTACTACATAATAGGTTTTTATGTATATTAAAGTAAATATGCTAATCTTACCAAAACATCAAAATGTAGATAAATATTCCTATACAATTCTGCAATGTCTTGGAAAATAATTTTTTGTAAAAATTCATCGTCTTCGTCTTTCAAACATAACCGGCAACATTTCGTATAGCTAACCATTGCTTGATATTCGAGTAATTTTTATAATTAAACAATACTGAAAACAACATCCATTATTTTAGCTAGATATAGATATAAAACCTAAACCTAGAGGCTAGAGCAAAACAGAATTGTAAACATGAACGTCTTGGTCATATTTTTTTATATTTTTTATCGATATTTTGTATCTATTCCGATTCCAATTATGATACATATGCGTTCAGAAATTTCTCAGTTACCAGTAGGTGGTGTTTTTTATTTAATACAATTAATAACCAGCAGGTGGTGTTCATATTCATATATAATATTTATAGTTAGTCGTCAAAAATGGCTACTTTTTCTCTAACGATTTGTGCGAAATGTTTCATCTGTTACTTATAAATTTAACAAATGTTTAATTATAAAATACTTTAATTAGAAGTTTATTATAGTTTTAATCAAATCAAGTAAACTAATTCTTAAAAATCAATGTAAATAAAGTTTTATATAAAAAATACTAATACAAAAAAATCTATACTAACTAATTAGAAAAAGTTTATTATAACTTTTTTTTTCGGTTCGCTTGTATTTTCTAATATTTCTATTTGAATACTAAAATATTTAATATATAATTATATGTTATAATTTCAATTAATTGTTATTTAATTATATTAAAATACTTTCGATTAAATACAAAAATATAATTCGTAAATTGTGTGTAACACACCACAGAGAAAAGATATTGACAAAAAAAAAACATCGTCGTTCATCGGCCATTTCATTTTAATAATTATTTGTGCAAAAACAAAAAATCAGGACCCAAGACCGAAAAAAAGGATACAATTAATTTTATATAAAAGTGTGTACCACACAAGGACCTAATAAACAACCAATGTTTATGAAAAAAAATGGGTAAACGTATTGCCGCCGCCGCCCTTGATAATTATAAAATTGCAAACAAAAAGAAAAAACCTAATGCCGCTGCCTATTTGCAAAAATGTTCATCTGAAGAATCAAGTTCAGCGGAAGATGAAGAATCTTCGACAGAATCAACTTTAAGTGAAACCAGTATTAAATATAAAGAATCACCAAAACCAGAATATCAATTAACACAGGATTTGGTAAATGGAGCTATTTTAACTGATTTAACACAAAAACAATGGAGAATTGGAAAACCAATTGGTTAGATAAAAAAAAATATATTTTTAAAAGTAAATTAAATATATAATTTCCCTATGTTATTTAGGTAAAGGGAGTTTTGGTGAAATATTTCTGGCATCTGATAATATTAATTCATCAATAACAAATGATAATGCTAAATATGTTGTTAAAATTGAACCCCATTCAAATGGACCCTTATTTGTTGAAATACACTGTCTATTAAATACAGCAAAAGAAACAGGTACTTTAAAAAAAAACTTCAAATTAAAAAATTATTAAATAAAAACGTATTTTGATTTGTTGTAGACGAAGAACCTTTACCATTGGGTATGCCTCAATATATTGCATCTGGTTCACATTATTTTCGTGATATTAGATATAGATTCTTGATATTACCACGTTATGATCGGGATTTACATTCATTGATTAAGAATCGTCGTGTTGATCAAAAATCTGTTCTTATTTTAGCTATTCAAATTTTAGATATTTTGCAGCATATTCATAATAAGGGATATTGTCATTCGGATATTAAAGCTGAAAATTTAATGATTGGTAAATGTACATATTGTCGTAAATCATTACAAAAAAAATGGAATGAAGAAGACAATGGAAATGATAATCAAAATTGTGATTATGATTATGATAAAAATATCGAAGATAGTGAAATATCATGTGATGATGATGACGATAATGATTCGGAATACAAATATTATACACCAGTACGAAATAGAAAAATTATCCCGACAATTCAATATAGTGGATCTAATCCGGTGGGTATTTTCATTATCTTAAATATTTGACTGTAAAATTACAATTAATTCGCTTATATATATATATATTATATAAAAATTGTGTTATTCATTTTATTTAGGTTCGTTCCTGTCGTACAAATAAACCATCAACAAATACTATTTATCAAGAAATGATTAATTCACATTATTTACGACCAGTTAAAAAAATCAATTATTCAGCATTTTTTAATGATGATAATTCTAAAGGTAGTATAATTGATGATGATGACTCTGGTACTATTGATGATTATATATCAAATCATAGATTGAGTAAAAGTTTTAAAAAATCAAATATAAATAATAAAAAATTACAACAACAAAATTCAATAATACAAAAAACAACAAAAAATGATTTTATAACAGATGAAAATCATATTTATTTAATTGATTTTGGTTTAGCATCAAAATTTATTGATACAAATGGTTTACATCGCCCATTTTGTATGGATCAACGTCGCGCCCATGATGGTACATTAGAATTTACATCTAGAGATGCACATATGGGTGCACATTCACGTCGTAGTGATTTAGAATGTTTAGGTTATAATTTAATATTTTGGTCACAAGGTTATTTACCATGGAAAGAAAAAGCTGATAAACAGCAACATGAAAAAGTCCATTGGATGAAAGAATATTTAATGACTGATGTTAAAGAAATGTTAAAACATATTTATGGAAAACAAGTACCAAAATATTTAGGTGATTTTATGTATTATGTTGGTAAATTATCATATGATGAACGTCCAAATTATATAAAATGTAAAAAATTCTTTCAAACTGAATTAGAAAAATTAAATATTAAATCAGATAAATGGCAATTGAATATAAATGAAATGATAGAAAATTCAATTGATATTAATGATGAAATTGAAAATAATAATTTTAGTGAAATGAAAAATATTAAAAGTATTATGAAAAATTTAGGTGTTTTAATGCCATTCCGTGAAAATAATACAAATAATCGTGTGTCACCAAAAAATTTACGATCTAAATCTGATAAAAATTCAAAAAAAAAGAAAAAGAAATTTTCATGGGCTGAAATATTAAGTCAAAATCCAGATCAAATAGCACGTGAAAGAGCTGAAAAAGAATATGAAAGAGAACAAACTACAGAAACACCAGTTAATCGATATACCGGCAAACCAACATATGCAATATTGGAAATACAAAATCGTATTAAATTTAAAGATCGTTTAGATTCATTAAGTAATGATGTAACCAATGATAAAGAACAATTAGCATTAAATTTTAATTGTAAAGGTTATACAAAACCAATGATTGATATTTTTAAGAAACGTCAAGCAAATAATCGTTTTACTGAAGTATCAGCAAAGAAACAACAAATTACATTACCAGCCACATCAGCAACAACAAATACTATAAATAATAAAAGGAATTCCAAAGAGTTAGCAAAAAAAAATACTACTACTAGAACCAAAGAAGGTTTAAGAACGATTATAACACCAACTAAACGTGGTATGGACTATAATCATTCAATAATAATACAAAAAACCAAACGTCGGCAAAATTTATTTATAAAAAAATCAACAAGAAGAACTAATAATAATATACATGATCAATTATGTGAAACAGATGAGTCATCTTCATGTAGTAGTAGTAATATATCAGTAGCAACTAGAAGTAGTACTGTGAGTAGTCAAAAATCATCATCAGAAGAAATATCTGAATCAATAAGTTCGATATCAGCAAATAAACGTATACGTCGTTATCCAACTGGTAGCGGTGGTAGCAGTGGTAATAGTAATAGTAGTAGTATTATAAGTAATGGTGCTGGCAATAGTGGTGCAACTAGTTCATCATTTCCAACTAGTATTAGTGATGAGGATACACGTGATGTAATGGTTGTAATTCCAAAATCAAAACGTACGCGTGATGCCATTAAAAAAATGAATATTAAAATAAATGGTACAGGTACTATTAGTAAAGAAGATATTGTTGTTGCTACTACACCAATAACTATTGTAGTATCATCATCAGAAAATAATTATAATAGTAATAAATTATCGCGAGGTGATAAAAATGTGAGTCGCCGCAAAAAAAGTGTACCCCAAAAGAGAAATCATAAAGGTGAGATTATGCGATGTATTTAGGAAAAAGAAAATATGAATAAATTAATTAAATATTATATACAAACTAAAAATAATGATAATATAAATTTTAAAATATATTGAAAATAATTTAAATTTAATGATTTTTCTTTTCAATTATAGTTAGAAAATTATGAAATATAAATTTTCCAATCATTAACAAATATTTATGATGGGAGGTTTTATATAATAAAACAATTTAAAACAAATAATATATATTTAAAACATACTGCAAAAAAAAACGAACAACAAAAAAAGACTGATTTGAAAATTCACTGTAAAACGTAAAACTAAATCTTTTTTTTTCTTGATTGCCTAAATTTCGTCACTTAATTTTATTTTTGTATTATTACTAAATATACAATTTATTTTTTAGGAATTATTTTTTAAGTTCATATTATGTATTTTTAAAATACTATGTCAATGTCTTTAATTAAATTATTTTTTTTTATCGAATATTTTGGTTTTAATTTTGTCTGACAAATTAAACAAGTGAATGTTTAAAACCTCCCATCATTGTTTTTTTTTTAAATTTGAATTTTAAGAATTTAAGAATACCGTAAAATAATTTAATAATTCAATAAATAAAATCAATTTATCTCATTCTAAGCGCTGCTATCAAATTAATCTAAAATTGTAAAATTGTTCATTGTCACTTTGATCAAAACAATTAACTAAGATTATTAAATTAATAATGTATTTAAAGATTCGTGTTTATAGAACACAGGAGTTTATTATTTAGGTATCGTTTTCTTTTAATTATTTTGAAATTTTTGAGAAAAAAGTTGATGTGATTTTACAAAAATTAAAATTATATAAAAAAATTGTAGTAATTTTCATTTATTATTTGTAGTATAAAATATGTATTTTTTAAGAATACCTAATTAAAATAATTATTGAAATAATAAAAATAAATAAAATTGTTTCGTAAGTTACAGATAAAAATACATAAATCAAGATTATTATTAAAATGCATTACATGAATATTGTATATATATCTATAGAATAATAGACTACTCAAAATATATATGTAATAACAATAATCCTTAGTCAATGTAAATATAATAATAAATCACAAAAAAAAATTCTTTGATAATTTAATTTAGTCGTTAAAAGACCTCTTAGAAGAGCTGATAATCTACATCCTTTAAAATTACAATTATTTAGTTAGTTTTTATTAGGGTCCTGAAAACATTTAAGGAAACTGTCTCTTACAAATAATATGTCTCAGTATATTTACACGATATTTTTTACGCATTGAATGTACTCGAACCCCTGGAGTTCATATATTCAGTAATTGAACAATAAGTTGTATGACACACTAAAATTAGTAGTACTGTTTGTAAAAATATAACTAGTATTTTAGTTCTTAACTATCAATTACAGATAGTTTTTAAAATAGTATAAATGATTAAATTAAATATTTTGGGTAGAATTAAGTAAAACACCGAGCCAGAGTTTCTTATTACATGATTATTAATCAAATATTATTTTAAAGATATTATCTTATTCACAAACACTGAATATACATATTATATATATATTTATATATATTTATTAAATAATTTCTATATTATTTTACAAATCGCAAAGAAAATACAAAGTATTATTTTGTCAAAAAAAAAAAATCAACTACATACTATTTTTATGAATACAGAATTTAATTATCATTTATTATTTGTTGTAAAGGTATATTTATTTCTGGGCTACTTTTATTAAGATTATCTACTGGTTGAGATTTCTTTTCGATTGATGATGATGAAGATGTTGTATTTTCTTGATTCTCCGAAGAATTATTTTTTTCCGTGTCAGTTATTTGTAAATTCTAAGAAAATTATTGTTTTAAATAAAATTTAAATTAATTATGAATATCAATTTTTTTACCATTATTGCTTCATTTAATCTATTTTCTGTTGTGGTTTGTTGAACTGTTGTACTTGATACTGGATCATTATTATTTGTTACTCCTACAGGCATCACATTTATTGAATTTTGTGGTGGTGGAACATATGGTGCCCTCTGGACAAACATGTTATCCAAAATATGATCAATATTTTCAACACTACCAAATTGATCTTTGTCACCGCCGCATATTGATGAATGTTGTTTTGATTTATCTGATGGCGGTGCAAGAATTGGTATTGCATTTGTTGGACGTCTTTGTGGCAATGCATTAGATCTAGGAGCTGGCTGTACATGTGGCACAAAATATGTTGTTCCTCCAACTGTATTATAATTAGGAAATTGTGGTGGCGGTGCTGGACCTGGTGGTGGTGGATAATTTTGATACGGTGCTGTTGGAACTTGGTTTTGTGATGGTGCATTTGGTGGCGGATTTTGGACATAATTTAATGGTGGCGGTGGTTGTGATTTACTGGTTTGTGATGGCGGCGGCGGTGGTTGTGATTGAACACTAGCTGCTGCTGATTGTTGTTGCAGATAAGCAGTAGCTGCTAATTGCATAATTGGTGCACCTGGTGGTGGTGGACCTGTTACATATTCATTTGGTGGTGGCGGTGGCCCAGCTGTATAAAATGCTGTACCTGCTGGCGGATATTGTGACTGAACTTGATTTGAAAATGGTTGTGGTGGTGGTTTAGGTAAACTTTGTATTGGTACACCTTGCATTTGTGCTGCTGCTACTTGTTCTTGATGATATAATAAAACTTGTTGCTGAGCAGTTGGTTCGTGTGGCATAAAGTTAAGTTGTTCAATTTGATTATTTTGTTGAATGACCGGATTGTCATTTGGGGTTCGTTGCCTTAAACTAGAATATCTTTTAGGCTTTGCTTGTTCTTGCTGTTGTTGTTGTTGTACAGCAGACGGATGATGCAAATCTGATATATTTGATAATAGATTTTGTTGTGGTGATGCCAAAGTATGCATTTGAATACTTCCAACATGACTAGGATCGTTTCTCTGTTGTAATCTATTTGATAATTTTGAATTATGTAGCTGAGCCTTCATTTGATTGTCTGAATGTTGTTGTTGCTGCTGTGAATTCAATAAATTTGGTATATTATTTCCTAATTCACGATTATTAGAACTCTGATTGGAATGGAAATTATCATAGCCATTATTATAACGTTCTTGTTGTTGCCTTTGCTGTAATTGATGTTGCATAATATTATTACAACTGCTACTATTACCACTTACTTTTGTATTCGTAAAACTTAAAGTCTCCACCTGGGATTTTAAGTCATCATAATTATTACCAATATCACGGGTGTTATCTAATTGACGTACAGAATTTTGTTGACCTCTTTTCTGAACATTATAATTATTTGACCGATTTTTATTTTTAAAATCAATGTTTCTTCTATTACCACCAGATCTATTATTTCTATTACTATTATTACTAGCCCTATTATCATCATTACTACCACCACCTGATCTACCATCTGGACGTCTATTTGCACCATCAGATCTTCGATTTTCATAATGATTTTCTTTTTCCTCTTTTAAATTACGTGTATTTTTTTGATCATTTTTCTTATCACCCAAAACTGGGAAATCTTCTGGCCGTAATGATTTCCTTTGTATATTATTGGCTTTAATATAGGCACTTTCATCTTCCCAATTACGAATATATTTAGTAGGACCGCGTCCATAACGTCTACGACGTCTAGCCCTTGGAGGACCATCTTCATTCCGGATATCATATCTTTTTGTTAAACATATATTTTTATAAATAAAATTAGGCATATTTTAATATAACGGAAATGTATAAAAAATTTTTTTAAAAATATATACCCATATGCAGATACCAGTTCTGCTCGCGATTTAGGAGCTTGTTCACTTTCTTCGAAACGATCATGCGACCAACGGTCAATACCTGATGCTGCTTGCCATTTTTTCATTGTCTTAGATGCTGATGAAATTGTTGGTGTTACTGTTTTTGAACTAGTTTCAAGACCTTCAGAAGTTTCACTAACTTGAGTTTCAATTACATCACTACAAAAAAATTTTTAATAATATAAAATAACAGTAATAAAAGTTCTTAGTTTGTAAGAAAAATAAATAATATAAATACTAACGGATCTTCTGTTGTTCTGTCATCGTGTTCATAAAATGTTCCTTTTTTCGGAATATACTGTGGATTACTTCGATCTTCGTCAACTTTTTTCATATAATCGACTTGTTCTTGAGCATCGCCACGTTGTGTTTCTTCTTCCTCTTCATCAAATTCACTGCCAGTTGATGACTTATTTTGTTCTTCTTCATCCTCTGGCTCTAAACTATCATCGCCATTTTCATCATCATCATCACTTGTATCATAATTTGCTGTATCATATTCCGAGTCATGATGATGTGAATTTGTATTTTCAGATTGCTGTTTGTGTAATTCAGGTGATGAAGCTTCAAATTCCTTAATTTATTTACAAATACTTTAGTCATAAATTTAACAAAAAAATAAATAAATTATATGTCATACAGCTCTGTCAAAAATAATCGATATTTATTATACTACTTCAAACAATATAAAAATAATTTCCATTAAGACAATTCTTAATATTATCCTTCATTATTGTATTTATAATATTTTTAATATGAATAATTTTCAAATACCTCATTTCCCTTAATAGTTTTTTCGTTAAAATTTTCAGCGACGATGTCGGCCATTGTACTTTTTTTTTAAGTCTAATAAAATTTCTTAATTTCAGTTTGAATAAATATAAATATTAAAATTTTAGTCTTTCACTATAGTAATAAAATGAGAAACTTCTTTAAAATTGTGATTGATGGATGATACAATTGCAATTGCATACAAATTGTAAAGATTCGAAATCGTGACACAATAAAATTGTAAAATTATTTTACAGTTTACACACTACACTATACTGTAATATGTAACTTAACTTAACTATACTATACTCTCTGTGCCAGTCAGTGTTACCGATTTAGATTTTAAAGATATTTTATGGAATTTTTTTGCTTTTCGCTTTTAATTTTAATATCTCACAAAATCCCATACCCAATCCAATAATATCTCTCCAACCCAAACCCGCAGATAATTAACACGATATACGATATATATATTTCAATTTCAAATTTTTGTATAGAAACCCTCTACAGAAAACCCAAATAACATATATTCCTCGTTTAGGCACTAAACATAATATTAATGATTTCTTCAAGAAAAATTCAATCAGTGGAACGAGTTGTTATACTGGGGTGTAATTTTTTTTTAAAAGTGTCATCAACATTTGTTATTATGATTTCAATGAAATAATCAAATAAAAAAGTATTACGCTTAATAATGGGAATTAGTAAAAAACAAAACAAAATTATGCCACTCTTGTGCATTTTAAAAAATTAAAATAAAAAATATCTTCATAAATTATTTTTTAAAGTTAAACTCGGTAAAAAATATTCGGTGATAGAATGATAGAACTAATCTCAGACACATTGTTTTCCTTGAAGGAGACTCAGTCTTGGAGTCGTATTTATGACTGTTTGCCAACTTACATGATTGTATTGGTACTCGGCCTCTAAGGCTCTTGAGCATTATGTCAAAATTGTTTAAAATAAATCATATATTAATCTCGACTAATACTGCTTTTGAATAGTGAAGATTTATTTGGTTACAGTCAATATGACTAGTATCCATTATGTGTTAATTTTGTTCAGCATTCAGCCAACTGGTGTTGGTGTTTCTACCTGAAGCTGGTGTAGGTGTTTCTTTAATTGCTGTTTCTAGGCCCATTCTTTGCTTCGTGGTCTTTCAGACGTCAAGCTGGTCCGCTGTTTGGACCTCCTTGATCTTTCTTTACCGTAGACTTCGAGCTCTTGGGTTCGACAGTCGCTGCAACCCTAAATTGAGTGAAGCCAAAAAACAATTCTAAAATTAGTCTGCCATCTGACCTGCTCCCTTTAGTTGGTTAAATTATTTAATTATTGTATTTTTATTTTCGCCGGGAAAATTTTATTTTTTATTGTGCTGCGGATAAACTTTTACATTTGTGAAACGTATGCGAAACAAGTTTTCATGTACGTAAAAAAATATTCATGTTATTATACATATTACTATCGGCGTGAGCTATCAAAAGCGTTTTTTTTTTTCATTTTCTAAACGGAAACCAAAGGACACGTTGCAATGCTTTCCAAATAGTGTACAAATGTATTTTACGAGGTATAGAATATGCACTTTTCGTATTGATAAGCTTTAAGGTTAGTATGATAAATGCCTACACCTTAGCTAGGTATAGGCACGCGTAGCTCAGTTTCATTCATTCGAGTGAAATCTGAAATGAATTTTTCATATAAATTTAACGCCGTGAAATCAAAATGGAAATATTTCGCTTATAAAATCGAATGAAATCATTCCACACGAGCTAAAATCCTGAGTGAAATTTATTAACTTTTTTTTGGAATGTACTACAGTTTTTCTATCTTGCCACGGTAACCCTGTTAGGTGATTTGCTTCGTATTTCTCAAAATGCTTGCCAAACAAATGGTGACAAATGGAAATAATTTTCAATCTTAAAGAAAGTATTTTTTTTATATATTAAATTACAAACTTTAAAAAGAAATAATGGTGAATTTTAAAAAATGTTGTCGGCTATGTTTGAAAGATGAAGAATCGTTACAAAATTTTGATTGTAGAGACACAGAATTGTGTGCTAAAATTAATCAACATTTTGATGTTTCGGTAAAAATTAATATCTAATTATTAGATTTAATTAATATAATACTATACTTATATATTATTCAACTCAGTAGAGTTGATCTAAATTTAAATTAATTCTTAATTGTTTCTTGTGGTAAGGAAATATTCGTTTTGGTTTTGCGTCCAATATGTAATGATGGTTGAAATTTCTAATTTACGAAAGATACGACATGATATAAAAACCAAGTGAAAAAATCTATATCTAGTATTAATTTTTAATTTATTTAATGTGGTTAAATTTCAATAATTAAATTACTTGTTGAAACTGTATAATAATTTTAGATATCTGAAGATGATGAATTATCTACAAAAATATGCCAAGAATGTGCTAGCAAAGTATACAATTTTGCTGTATTTTACAATTCTATACAACTTAATCAACAGCAATTAAAATTTTCTATGGAGATTCATAAGAAGGTAATGTTTTGTTTTTTACAATTAATAGTGAATTTATAATTTAATTTCAAAATATATTATATTATAGGTATCTGAAATAAAAGAGGAAGGTAAATTTGTATTTGCATTATAAAATCTTTTTAAAATAAAAATATTTAACAAAATGTTATAGATGATGATTGTGTAATTATTGAAGTGGAAACAGATGATCTTCTAGAAACTAATGAATCGATTAATTCAACACAAAAGAGATCCGCTGATGTTACATCATCGATATCAAATAATAATGACATGAAACAAAAAATACCATCACTTTGTCCTATGAATAATATTCAATCAACAAGTAATAATATAATTGCAAGTATTTAAAATAAAAACTTTAAAGCTCTCATAATAATTACCGAAATTTTTGAATAGGCTGAAACACAAGACACTTTAAATACAAAAGTAGAAAAAGATGCTTCAACTACAAATGAAATCGTAGAGCCAAGTAACATACTCACACCTACAAACCAAATGACAGAGAATAATTTTGACATCAATAATATAAAATCTATAAATAATTCAGAAATTCCATGTTTTCCAAAAGATATGACAAATTATAAAGAAAGTTCTTTAAATAATTTGCAAATTTTTAAGCAATCGATCAAAATTAAAAAAAAATTTCATCAAAAATTAATAAATAAAATTAGACTATTACAATTATCCGATAGTAATAAGAATGCAATTAAATTGCATAAATGTAAAAACTCATACGTAAAATTGAAGCGTCTTTCCACATTAGAAAATAAATTGAATCAAATAAATTCATTAATTGAATCAAATGTTTCTGATCTGACAGACAAAAATATTGAAAGAGAAATATTAAATTTGAATAACATTAAAAGATTAACTGTAGAAAAAATTAAAGGAAAAATTTCAAAGGAACTAACTGGAAATAATGCTGCAAATGAACTAACTGGAAATAATATGAATAAAAATAGTTCAGAAAAACTTAGTCATTCGGAAAATATTCAAATAGTAAAAAGTAGTAAAACCTTAAAACAAAATAATGATATTGTTCCAAAGAAATCAAGTAAGCAAAATGTTTCTTCAAATAAATGTTCAATAGCATGTAATGAAGTAACTATTAATAAAAATTCAATGGAATTGAAAAATACAAGATCTTCAATGTGTGATAATTCTACAAAAGATAATAAAAATAAGACAATAAAAATTGCAAGTACTGAGATAATTGAGACTACAAATTGTACACCAGCTATTAAAAAAATTAACAACATAAATACATTAATTACAAAATCAATAAATAACACAGAAACAATGCATCAAACGCAAAATCAACAACTTTCAAATATAAAACACATTCCAGTTATATTAAATGCTCATAATTCGAAATTTGAAACATTACATCCAACAAATATTCAAAGTAGTAATGAACAGCCAAAAGAATCTTTTAGTATTGATTTAAATGCTAATCAATTTGAATCAATGATGAAACAAACAGAGAATTCACAATCACCTACACCGAATGTATTAATTTCAACAACTGAGAATACATCTACTTCAATTGGAATAATGTTTAATCCAAATTTAACATATTCTACAGCATCAACGAAATCAACAGAATTATCACAAAATAAAAGCATGCAACCAAAAATAAATACTGTAAAACAACCAATTATTAGTAATATATTACAACTACCACAAAATATGTTAACGACAGCAACAATAAATAAAACACCAATAAATAATAAGAGAAAATCTCCTGCAGAATTATATACAAAGCACTTATTACCACCTAAACTACCAAAGGGCCAATCTTTAAATGAATCATTTTATTGGCAAAATCAAATTCAAACTAGTAAAAATGGTAACAATGAAAAACAAAATCTATCTACAATATCAACATCGCCAACAGTAGTTGTAGCATCAACATCACAAGCAGCAGTACCTTTAATGTCAACAATTCAACAACATTTAAATGCAAGTATAGCTCCAAGAACAGTGGATTTTAGTAATTTCACTGTGTATAATAAAGTATCAGATACATCAGGTGGAATAATACCAACAGTGAATAGCACTACTACAAATCGAATCGACATAAATACTAATAAAAATATAGTTATAACGAAAAATCTGCAATCAATAAATACAATACAAAAACCACATACACAGAATAATCAACAACAGTTGCAGCGAAATAATTCTCAGCATGTATTTACACAAAAACCAAAACTAAATGAGCCAACGACACAACAACAAATTCAAAATGCATTACAACAAAATCAAAGTATTATAAATAAAAAGTCAACTCAACAACAGCAAAATTTACAAATTAATATAAGTAATCAACAACAAATTCAACAATATAATAATCAACAACAAATGCAGCAAAATAGTCAAGCAGAAAAACAATCACCATATGTATTTAATAAGATTCAAAATAATAGTACTGGAAGAGTTAAAATATTAACAGTACCAGAATTAAACCAAAAAGCTGCTAATAATCAATTATTATATAATAAATTACCAGTTACATCAACATCAGTAACACCAATAACATCATTTCCACAAATATCATATTCTTCGATTCAACCATTATCACACCAGCAACGAATTTCTAAAAATAATTTATCACGTACAAAAATTGTTGCTACATTGCCAATTGTACATGCAGAAAATTCAATAAAACCGCGTATTAGTGTTAAAATTTTAGTACATTCAGAAAATAAAAATCAATTAACAATAAAATTAAATAATTTAGCAACTGGAAAATTATGTCATTATTGGGACTTGTCAGAACAACAAAAGGAAGCTGTTAAACAATCATTAAGTGCTATTGATAAAAAAAGCGTCGAAAAATTTAAACCATATCAATTGGATGATTATGCTAAAAATTTGTTGGATCGGATAAATTTTATTGAATTTCGTAACAACTTTGCTTTGTAAGACTTCACTTTAATTTTTGTTTCATTTTTGATTTTATGATTAAAGTATATTTCAATATACGATATTGATATAATTATATAATTATTCAACTTTTTGAAATGTTTATATTTTTATTTGGAGATAATTTATAATTATTCTACATTTCGAAATATATTATATTTTTATTTGAGTTATTAATTATTTATTAATTTTATCATAAAATGTTATTATTAATCAATAAAAGTAAATATATGAATTTGAATTACATATTTTTTTTTTTATATATCAAATTCTTCTGACGGTTCCAGTGCACTATGGAAGGTGGTCATCATCATTTGTAATTCATTTTTAGTTTTCTAAAATATATTATACTTGTTATGTCCAAGATTTTAAAATAATGATCGATTAGTTAATACGACGCTTCAGTAGAGCATTTCTTTTAGGTTTTATGACCTTCCAAAATAAGCAGGCAACGAAAAAACATTAAATGTGCACGCAATGATAAAACTTAAGATTTTTTTTTATATAAAATGATACAATGTAACAAAATTTTTTAAAAATACTTCTCAATTTATTATAATAAAAATGTATAAAAAAATTCTACATACATAATATTTAGATAAACACATCCTTTTAAACCTATCGCCTTTTTTTATAATAACAATATTTTTTTTCAATTAAAAATAGTTAATTTTAATTTGGTTAACAGATCAATTGAAAATGTAGTAAATAAATATTCCAAATTTATATTCATATAATTTTATAATTACAAAACATAAAATATGAAATAAAATAGTTTTGTTTATTTACCTATTATAGGAAAATTCGTACAGCATTATGTATACAAATAATTATAAATTATATAGTCAATGATTTTATCAACGTTGTAAAAAATGATTTAATATTTTATGTTTAAATATACAATTTAAAAAAAAATAAAAATTAACGGAAACCTAGAAAAATTATATAATTATGGATCATTTGTAGAAGCCATTATTATGTCTTGGATATTGTAAATTACTTTGAGACGAGGATCTGTGAAAATTATGCCTGTAAACTCCAATATTTGGAGATGTCTGATATTGTTGTTGTTGTTCTCGTTTTGATCTAAAACCATCATCATGATGACTAACATCTGATGATTTTCTACGACTATATCGACTTCGATTTTCTTCTAGGCAATAATTCTCAATATTTTTTTTATATTGTTTATTTTCTTTATAATGTTCTTTTGTATGTCGATTATCTCTTTCCATATCAACAGAAATTCTTCTTTCATCATTTGGTGCAGTATTAAATATACCACCACCATTTAAATATCTTCGTGGACCAGCCACTGTTGTTGTCCAACATAAATTTTCATTATCTTCCTGACCATATAAATCTGTATTTGGCTGAAATTGTGATGAGTTTAAATTTTGAAATGATGAACGTCGCCAACCTTCTTCATATCGACGTTTTGTATTTTCATCTTCAATGGCTTGACGTCTTTGTGATTTACTACTACTACTCTCACTGGACTCCTCACCAGACGTACCAATACCTAAATCTTTTTCTTCACCGTATGCTTTGTATGGTGCACCGAGAAATGATTTATTACTAAATGGACCATTCAATGTTAATTGTGGATGTGCTATATAATATGGATGTGAATATTTTTTATTATCTACTAATGCTGGCAATTTAATTCCCATATTTTCGTTATCATCATTATCATCATTATTTAATTCAGTTGATGTACAAGATCCAGGACCAAAAAGTGATAATAAAACTGGCAATAAAAATAGACCATGCATTGCACCAAAAAATATAACTAAAAATACCATTTTGAAAAATACTAAAAATATATAGCTTTCAGCTAATAATAATGCTACTACACCCAGTATTGTACTCATTGAACCTTGAACAATTGGCAGGCCAAGTGAATAAAGTGCTTCTCGAACACGAGCATTTGGTGTTTTCTTTGTAGATGACATATATGTATAACAAATATGTGCTGTAAAATCGACTGAAAATCCAATGCACATAATTAAATTTATCATTGATATTGAATCTAAATTGACATCCCATAGTGCCATATAACCAGCAACACCAATTTCAATTGATATTACACTAAATGCAACCCACAATGAACATAATATATTTGGTATAAAAATGAAACTTATTAACATCATTATTAAAGCACCAATTACCATTGCCTGAATTGAAGTTGGTCGAACCAATTCAAATTGATCAAAAAACACAAAATATGGATGAAAAACTGTTGCATTCAAAGGTGAATCTTTACAAATTTGCCGTAAATCTTTAACCATTACTTTTTCATGATTTGTATCTGTTATATTAACAGCTTGTATTAAAAATCTAGATGCTAATATTTTCGTATCATTATTATTAAATTTAACATCTAATGAAAATGGATTTGCAGCAAATAACCAAATATCCTTAAGTGCCTCAATAAATGATGGTTCATTATCAATTGTAACATTCAAATAATCATTATTACGATCAACATATGATAAAAATGATCGTATCCATGATTCAGTATAGAGAGACGATGTCACATAAGAAGTATTTTCCAATTGACGTGTTAATTCTTCAATTTGCATTTGTGTAATCGGATCTGAATAATTTAGATCACCAGTTATCACAACCTATACAAAAAAAAAAACATCAATTTATAATATTATGTATTGCAATAATAAAAAAAAAATATTCAATAATAACTATTTATATATACATACTTGAATTCGGTAAGGAAATTCTCTATAATAATCATCTTCCAGATCAAAAAATTTCACTGAATAAGAATCTTCTCTGGATAATTTTCTTCTTTCCAGACCTTCTTTAATTTGTGTAATACCATAACAAGCACCTGCTAAATATCCAGCAAATACTAATAATATTAATGCTTTACTCCAACCATTATTTATAACTCTTGAAACATGATTTTTAAAAAATGCCATTAACATATGCTCTTTATTATCAATTGGATTATCCGGATCATTTTTATTAATTCCACCAGAAATTAAAGCTTTATATAAAAAGTTACGTTTTTCTGTAAATAAAAATATATAACCAAACATTACAAAATATTCAATGAAATCAAAAATTTTCGTGATAAAAGTAAAATAAAATTTCTAATTCTTTAATAAGGGATTTATATTTATACCACCGTGATACCAGTGTTGTGGTATTATACAGTGTTGTGGTTTTTTTTCTTTTTAAATTTTTTTTATAATATTATAATATAAAACTTAATATGTCAGCGCCTATACTACAACAATATGTTAAAGAGATTACCAATTTTTAATATTTTATATAAAATTATCATTACTAACAATATCAAAATGTGAACCTAACAAATTTTGATTAATAATATATAATATTTTAATTTTAAAAATATTTAATTAATATTAATTCTTTTTGATTTCGAAATGAAGACTAATTGATATATTTAAATATAACCAGATAACAAAAAAGAATTAAACAAATTCGGTTTAGCATATATGACCAAATTGATTTAAAATTTAATGTTACCACCTGAAATATTTTCCAAACTTTTAAAATCAGCAACTAACAGATATTTCCTCTCATATCCAACACTCGCTTAAACCCTTAAATAACCAAGATTTTAACAACGATTAATTAATATAGGGTCATTTGCTTAATAAAAAATAAAAAATATGTATATGTATAGCTGAAGATAGTCTCAATGACTACGCCATAACGATGCCGTGCAAGTAGAAATCAATCCAACTTTTACGGTATACAGAATATAATCTGATTCCATATATAATTTCATATATTTTAACTTTTTTATTACAATTCAAAGAACTGACGGCATTTAGATTTCTTTTAATTTACATTGACAATTATTTACGCGCCAACAATTTTTTTTTCTCCGTTTAATTAGCCATTAGCCAGTCGCCTTTTCTTTAGTTAATATTTTTCTTCAGAATAAAAAGACGTGCCACAACTAATTAAATTATTAATTAAAAATTAATAAAATTGATTTTTGATCGTCAAAAAATTAATAAAATCACAAAATAAATAAATTTAAATAATATTTAATTAAAATAGATTATAAAAATATGAAAATTTTATTGCGGGATTAAAGATATTTTAATTGTCCATAAATCTGCATATTTTTTTTTTTGGGTGGATAATTATAAAGTGATTTGTTATACCAGGTTATGAATTAGTGGGCAATAGTAGTATTAATAATATAAATCAGATGACCAGAATTCTATTTTCAATTTTCATGGCAAGCTCACTATATTATATATTTTACAGGTCCTAATATGAATATTAAACGTTACGTTACAGTTTACAGTATATTACAATATTTTAAAGTTAAATAGATTTTATGTTTTGGTTTATTTATGTGCGATAATCATCGTAAATTTCTAGATATCTATAGCTATTTACATATAATATGAGTCAGTAACTATAGAAAGAGTAAGTGTCTGTTGCCCAGGAAGTATTCAATTAATTTTTATTGGTTGCCCCCTCTATATTTTATTTTCTTGTTTATATTATATTATTGAAGTAATAAAAAAGTATACTAAATTATTCAAGTGTAATTACTAAGATCACTATATTTAAAATATATTAAGAATTACTCATTTACATTAGATTGGTTGAAAAATATTGCGACATTGCTAAGCTTAATAATTATGAAAATGTTATATTTATTTTTAGAGTAAATTAAAACAACAAGTTTTAACTTAAGAGATTGGAGTTAATTATACTATGGTTTATCTTAATTTTAATATAAAGATTGTTCTTGGAAAATTTAAAATACCCAAAAAAATCCTATAAAATTATTACACATCATACCACACTCATTAGGAGGGTGGTTAGAATGTGAATTTTGTATGGATTTGTGTAATAAGAGGATAAAACGAATGTATATACATTTAGTCATAGGAATAGTTAAGAAGTTAGGATGAAACTAACAAGAAACTAACTAACTAATATGAAAGTTTAAAATATGAAACAAAATACAAACAATAGCAGTAAAAAATTATTCAAAATAGATGAAAGATTTCTAATCGATTTTAATATGTATATATAATATATGTAGACGATGCGGAGATGATTAATTAAATATGAGTTCTGAGTTAGAAACCAAATAAAAATTTCGGTCAAAAGTACCTCAGAATGTATAACAATGAATCAATATGTATAATTTTATTGGTTACGAAAAATTGATTCAAATTAGTTAACAGAAAATATATTATAGATAGAAAATAACCTTCTATAAAGAACAAATTTTACTCAAATTGTCCATGTAAGTAACATTAAAAATAAAATATAATTCAAATTTAAATTAAATTTCCATTTCTTCATTCATCATATATTATAAACCACTATTGTTTTATTTAAAATGAAATGATTTACTTATATATTAAATTAAGAAACCCATTTTATTAACTAATATTATAATAACAGTGATTACAATAACTTTAATATAATACGACAATTTTAAAATTTAGAACTTGACTTTTTAACCATAAAAAAATTATTCATATAATATAATAATAACAGGCACAAACATTGAAGTCATGGGTAATGAGTAGAATATTTGAAATTTTTAGTTTATATTAAAATTTCAAACAAAATAAAAAAATTAAAAAATTCAATGCTAATTAAATGTTTCCAAGAATTCATATAATCAAAATTTTAATAGATCTACGCTTGACCTTAACTAACAACAGAGAATTTATATATATATAAACTAAATAACTAAAATAAGAACCAAAAGGAATTAACTTTAATTAAAATAAATATGTATTAAATATAACTCATCAAATAAAATATTTAATTAAAACAATCTTATCAAAGCTATTAAGTAATTTATATATAATTTTTTTAAATTTAACATAATATATATCTTACCAGCAATTGCTTCCGATAGTGATAAAACTTTAAATCCAAATAATGCATGAATATTCTTTTGTTCACGATAACCAGAAACAGCCATACAGCCAGCAAAAAATGTAATATGCCAAAGGAATGTAAAACAAACAGCAATACCAGAATATGTACAAAAAATTTGTACTGATGGAAATGGACTTATAATACCAATCCAAAATGATATCATATCAGTTAATGATGTTATTGTTATTGATACAGCTGCTTCAGATAACATATGACCCATACGTTCAGGTACTGGCATTTTTGATGGTGTTCGGCGCCATGCAGCTAACATTACAAATGTATCATCAATACCAATTCCTAATTATATAAAATTATAAATATAATATAAAGAAATATAATAAAAAGGATGTTTTTTAACTGTAATTTTATAATAAATATATATTACCAATCATTAGAAATGGTGCTGCTAAATTAATACCAATAAATGGAAAACCCAAATACATAGCTAGACCAAATGCAGCCATTGTTGCCATTATAGCTGATATATTACCAAATAAACCTAAAAATGGTTTGGATCGTACCGAATCACCCATCATACATGTTACAACACTTTAAATTTTATAAAATATAAACTGATAAAATATATGCTAAACATAATATATTTATTTAGAAAAGGTGAATTGAATATAAGGTAACTAACCTAAATAGGGCCATTAATAAAAATGTAGAACTAAAATATGGCACTACAGTTTGTGTATTCTTTTCTAATTCATGATCTAATGTTCTTGATGCAAAATATGATACAGCTATATGTTTAAAATAATTAGTTTTTTCAGCTTTACCAATAATTTCTAAAAAATTTTCTTCCCATTCTGCTCCTCTATATACAAATAAAATAATAAACAAAATATCCTTTTTAAATCAAAATTATAATTTTTACTTAGCATCCTGTCGTTTACTATCAGCTGTAACAAAATAAACCATTTGTATAGCTGGTACACTAATTATAATATTATCGTCGGTTAATTTTGTTCCACCAAAATATACAGGAAATGTATGAGCATCCCATGTTACTGGATTAAACATTACTGGAAATGTTAAATTTAATTCACCAGATTCAACCTATACCAAAAAAAAAATATATGTATGTAAATATGAAAGTATTTTGTTTCTGGTTTAATATTTCATTATTTAATACTATAAAATAATACTTACATCATTCATAATATAATCAAGATTAAGGATATCATTTGTAAAACATTCATTTTCCCATCGTGCACATGTTTCCTTGTAACTAAATGTTTCGCCATCATAATAAACTGTTGAATTTTGTATTAGATCATCTAATTTTCGTAAATCTTGAAATACTTCACGTCTTAACATATTCTCATTACCATCTTTTGTAGTGACTATAACACGTCCAAAACGACCTGTGATTATATTTGAATATTTTATAATTAAATATATCTTTTTAATATATGTGTATGTACTACATAAAACAGTTAGATTAGCTGTTCTGTTAAATAAAAAAATAGATTCAGTAGTAAATTGAAATTAAATTCATTCACTTTTATCTTTAGTTTATTTTTATAGATTTAAGTTTGAACGTATATTTTTAAAAAAGAGATTGAGGAAATAAAAAAGTCTTAAGGCTTCCAGAAAGTTGTATAACACGTTATAAATAATATATGGTATTTTTATTTTTAAAAAATTTCTTTGGTTTTATAATCATGGTGCAGTGCACTTATAAGATCTAAAAATGTCTAAATTATTGATTTCATTGAAATAGAATAAAATAAATGTAATTGCAATTCAGGGTTGTAATAGTACAGTTGTTATTTGTTATGATAAATTTAGATCGATTAAAATATAAAGTGAAACGTTAGCGGTTAGCAGAACTAAACTTTTAATTTAACTAAAACAGAAATTTATGTTGAAAATGATCAACAATACAAATGTACAAAGATCAACAATCTAAAATGACATATCGAAAATTTGAAATTCGATTACAGAATTTACTAGACAGAGAAATATTTTCTAAACGGTTATTTCTCTTAAATATACAATTTGAAATTTAGATCTAAACATTAATTTCCGTTCGGATTAGATAATTTTTGAACGGTATTGAGAAAATTATCTAAGTTGTAACAAATATCTTAACGGCTTAACACATTCGCGGTTAAGCTATTCTCAGTAATCATATGACATATTTCACCGATTATGGGAAATAAAGACTAGTTAGTTTCAACGCATATGCAATACATCGAAAACATCGATAACCGTTTTTAATTTGCATAATAACGTCTGGTATGACGGTGAATGATAACATTATTTAATTATGTAACATAATATTTGGTATAATAATTAAACTTCCACCATAAAAAAATATTTATTATAAAATTCTTTGTTCTTCATATTTTGTCTAGGTTTTATAACCAGTTCATTAATTCCTAAGGTGTTAAAATTTTAAATTCACAAAAATCATGTCAATATTTTTTTAATTCAACAATTTCAATTTGTATACATTTTACTTTTCACCTGTTTAGTTTTCGGTTAAACTTAAAAAGTTATATCTATGTTTTTATACATAAATATAATGAATTTGTGGGTTTTTGTAGACGGATACGTAGCTGTCATTTAGGACATTTGTCCTTCTTGCAATAAATAATAATGATGGCTTTTAATTAAATCGTCAAAAATATTTTTATATAAATTCTAAAACAATTATAAACACTACAAATTAGTATTCCGGACCGGAAATATATTGTATAAAAATTATAATTATTTATTTATTTTTGCAAATTGGTGTAAAGTGTTTTTTTTTTTTTTTTTTTTTTTATTGTAAAGTGTCGCTAAAGGGTTAATAAAAAAAACTGTTGATCAGCACCAGTGCGCCAATTTTAATTTTCAAAATAAAAATTTTTTTCTATGCAATTGGAAACAAGTTGTATACAATAACATATTTTACACAAAGTGGTTTGGGGTTTTTTCTTGCACAACTTATTTTATTAGTGTACGAGTTTTATTATGGTTACAATTTAATGCAAAAATTTTAAACACCATGTCAATGAAAGGTGAAATCTTACACGTATTTATTTTATAATTTTTTTTTTTTGCAAAATAATTTAAATTTGTATTTCATAAAATTATATTATTAAATCAAATTAGCTTTATAATATTACCAGGTCTTGTTATCCTTCCAACATTAAATCTATGGGTATAATTTACTTTAAAAAAACTTTCAACTAATGCTCTTTCAGCTTTTCCTTCTCCTCGAACTGGTGAAAATAAATACTCTGGATCTATTTCATATTTTAATTGCTGATATCTATATAAAAAAAATCAATTTCAATAAAATAAATAAATAATTATTATATTTAATAATAATACAATTTTTTTATTTTACTTACCCTGTCATACATAATAATGCTAAAAGTACTGGAACTATAATAAAATAACCGGGATGATGGCCAATAAAAATACCAAGACGAAAAAATGATTTATTTAATGTTTTATCAACACATGATATACCACATGTCATCTATAACGAAGAGATAATAAATTTAAATTTAAATTATTGGAATATTTTATAATTTCAGTATTGTTTACATAAATATTAAAGAAAATAATCTTTAAATATAAATCGTCCTTTTTTTTTTTTATAATATGTTTAAGGTTTATAAAACTAACAACTTTCATTGGCGCTTTAAAATATCATCTCCACAAAGTAGACAGATCAATCGGATGTAATCATTAAAAACTCGACAGAATCAATGTGATCCGTAAAATTATTGAAAATGAGAATATATGGAAATGGAGCTCGTCTAACAAATAATGGAGCTCAAATATATTTATATTTATTTAGCTGTGAAAAAAAATAAACCACTAACCGGTGCCAACGCTATTCATACATCTGTTTGATCGTGGTCAAATTATGTATTATGATATATTGAACATAATAAATTGTTATTCACAATTAATGATAGATATAGAGATCCCATGTTATAAGAGTAATTAATAAAAAGTTATAGAATAAAATATATATATGGCCGACAGCCACAATCGTATCGTAGCTTTATGGATTCCAACGAAAAAGATCTTTGCTCTCTTGCTAACTATACAGACTTAACGAATTAAATGGGTTCTGGACAGTTGCCACTTGACCGAACCGAAAATAATGTGATAAATATTAAAATAATTATGAATGCGGTGTTATTTTATATTACGTGTACTACTCGTATTTAAATAAAAAATATATATACATATGTATAAATTATTCCATAAAACTATAAAACTCTAGTTTTATCAAACGAAATTCTTGGCAACAAAATGTAAACATTACTGTACACTATTTAGTTCCTATGGTCATTTTATATTTACATATTTTTTTCTGGAATTTTTTGGAATTACTCTTGAACTATCTTAACTCTTAACTATATATGACATCGTGTCATCAAACCAATTTTATTTCTATATAGTACATTTGTTTTTGATTTTCAATGTTATTTCAATACTTTGACCCATTTATAAAAAAAATCATCAATATTTTTTTTGTATAAATTAAACATTTGAAAAATGCGAAAATTTATTTTAAATATAATATTTTTTTTTTTAATATTCAATCACTGCATGATTGTATTTTAAGGTTTTACAAACGTTTATTATATATACAGAAATAATAATTAACAAATTATAAAATAAAAAAGTATAATAATTAAATTGCCAGGCTATAATAATAACAAAATATACATCAAGAAAACTTGGAAACTTAATTAGCATTCTTTGAAAGTACATTTACAAAATTGTATAAGGAGGTTTCATTGATGAGGTCTATATACTTTGATGTTCAATCAACTGAGTAACGAAACAATAAAGTTTAAAATAAAATAAAAAAAAATTGGGTAAATTTCACAGTAGTTGGTAGTTGCTATATAGTACTAAGTACTAAGTAGTTTGTTTATATAGTAAATAAATAATAATTATATCATACTACAAATTTCGAAAAATAAAATTCAAAATATATGAGTTTTTTTTTTAAAGTTGATATATACTGTAGTAGATTTCTGATAAATACTTGGAGGTATTCAAATAGTAGCTAATTAGATTGTAAAATATAAATTTATTTACTTTACTGATGGTTAAAGGAGTTTACCCGCCTCTAACATGTTATTTAGAAAGCAACAATTAAATGTAGTGTCTTAATCTTCGAAAGTATGAATGTATATGACTCTACTGCAGGGTAGAATAACACATTTATACTTCGTCCTCCAAGTCATATTTTGGAATGACAAAGGCTATGTTCTAAAAACTCTTGCCGCGTATAATGTGGCTGTTGCTTTATTCATTGATAATATAATTCTTGTATTCTCAGTGTCCGGAATGATTGACAATAGTTTTGTGTAAACTCAACCGTTCAGATCTGTATGTAACTAACACTACAACTAACTATAACTGGTAACTATAACTATAACACTACAAAGAAGCTAGACTTGTCTAGTTTCTAGCGCCTTCTAAGAAATATAACTCTACATATTGACCAGGCATTACAGCAGGAAATATGACTGAATGTATGATTAACTTTACTTTTTTAATTCAAGTTTTAGATTTATGATATGGCATCGTATTATGGTGGTCGTAAAGTAAATAAATTAAAACCTGACTATAGATAAACTAATACAAACTATTCGGATCTTTGACTGACTGACATTACCGAAATATAAATAAAAATTCTATAAATTTTGGGGTATTCAAAATTAGAAAAAGGCCAAAAATTTTGTTTTTATATGTATACATATTTGCTTTATAATATTTTCATTTAAAAATTTAACAGTCTACGATGTACAACATGATCCTATACCAGAACTTACACAAATTGAAAAATTACAATTCCAAACATTTAAAACTAATATTTTATATACATAAGATAATCAAAATTATATTATAATTTTAAAATGGATTTTATGTTTTTACGTAATATTTATATTATAGCTTTCTTAATTTTAAGCACTAAAAATTAATTTTAATTTATTATAATACTGATTACCACATTAGAGCTCAGGTCTATTTGTCTATTTAATTTTGGCAGTCATAATAGTAAAATTATTACATTAATTATTATTGGTTTACCATATTGTATTGTCAGATCGAAATTAAAAAAATTATACAAACAATTTATTCAATTCATATAAAATATATAATTTGAAATTTAATGGATTTTATGTAATTTTACAATCTAATTTCAAATTAAAATTTAGTTTTAATACTTTGTATTTTTGTTGTTTCAAGTCTGTTTCAAGTTTGTTACTAATTAAAAAGGAATAGAAAATTATATTTTATTTATAAAAAAAAAATAATTTAATTCAAATTTTTAAATAATTTATTTTTAAGAGCTAATTTTTGTGATGGATATTTCAAGGTTTCAAAACAAAATTTCTTGATAAGGTGGAGAAATAAATATAAATAATTATCGGATATGCTACAATATCATTAAATATTTGTATCCTTCAAAATAAACCAAATCAAAGATTAAGTAAAATCGTTAACCTTAAATTTTATTAATTACGGTGATATTTAATTATGCAATCAATTTTGTGTACCATTCCTAAATTGAAATGCTTTTATTAATTTTATTGACTACTAATTGCTTGATAAATTTCAATTTCCATCGAGCTCTGAAGTAGTTTTAGAGAATTGTGTAACAAGGCATACACTATCAGATTACGTAGAAAAAATTACATTAATTGTACTATTGAAATTAAAAACTTCTATAGTTAGAACGTTTTTATTACAATTATTTTCTATACGATAATTGGACTTTTTTTTTAACACCACAGTTTAGAAGCGTGATAAATTTAATTTCCTCGCTTAAGCTAATTTTAAAAGTCACTTTTCTACATATTTACTCCTATAATCTGCTTTGATGCAAATGTGAATAAATTTAACTCAGTTAGTTTCAATGCAACGTGCTTAAAAAAAATCAACCAATATAAAATGTATAGGAGCAGTTAAACTCAACGCGAACATTCACGTTGACAACTAAATTTGACAATACTAAATTTGAAAGAGACATTTGAGATAAATTTGTAAATGTTTATAAAAGTAATTTTATCTAAACGTTTTAAAAGTAATATCTTTTAAATTGAATTATACATTAATTTAATTTAGGTTTTCAGTCTTGAAGGGTGATTGAGTCATTGGAGTGTCTGTCTTCATCTATACAAACTAGATGACGATGAAGTAATTAAAAAAAAATTACTCCCGTACCTTACAAATTTACAAATTATTTGATATTTTTAAAATAAATACTATCGCGTATGATGTGATTCACAAAATTTCGGCATTGAATAAGTGTTTTCCGAAATTCCGAATGAGAGTTCAAAAATATAACCTTTCCATAACAACAAATAAATAATACAATTACAAAGAAAATATTACATAAAAATAAATAAAACAAAAAATAATTAAAAAAGGTGTGTACATCCATTTCTTTCCAAAATGATATTTTAATGTTAATAATAATTGTTATTTTTAGCTTTCTTGGCCAACAAAACCAACAAAAAATATTAATAAAACATTTTCTTATTTATCAGATAATTTTGGATGTTAGGTCTTCTATTTATGAGTCAAAATTAAGACTACATTATTTACCATCATTTTACATTATTCAATAAGTGAAGAACAATGTAATTTTCAAAACTGGACATTACATCATGTTCGAGATCATTATAATAATAAAAAAAAAAATTGAATCAAAATATTGTAGTAGATGTAATGCATGATTAATCACCAAACATTATATATTTTTAATCAAAATAATGACGATGATGGTCAATCAAATTTTTTGGGATTAGTCGTTCGTTAGTGTTACTTATAGTATTAAGAAACAATCGAAATTTATATTAAATAATATAATGTAATATACAAATTATTTTCGAAATATTGTGGTTGATTACCACGGATTCATAGCGATCGATACTACTAGGACGAATTCTATATTTTAAAAGCTTTAGGTATCAGTCGGTTCTGAGACTTCTAAGTATAAACAATCAGGATACAAAAAAAGTGTTATATATAGTTGCCACGGGTGTGTAATTTTCATATTGGTAGCTTGTGATCTCTGAACCATATTTTTGACCTGTTCCATCTAATGATGATGAACCACTGTAATAATAACACATTAGTATTTCTATACACATATATATATAACATATTTAGAATTATAATTTTGCCTACATTTTTATTAATTTAGATGGAAATTGACCTACAAATTATAATTAAAATTCAATTAAAAATTACAGAAAAACGTCCTAAAAAATATAATTAATATATTATATAAATAATTGAATTGAAAATCATTTATATATTATGATATATAAAATTACTTTAACTATCTGATTAACAAGTCAAGAACATATAAATTAAAATATCATTCAAATAAAAAAACATAAAAAACACTTTATTTAATTTATATTGCATATATTAAAGATTATTAACAAAATTATATCTTTAGCCAATGATTTGTTATTTTTATTAAACATATATTTTATGTTGTGCACCAACAAATAGCATAACACATTTCTACATAAATGTTGAATTTAAAACTATATCTTAACTGTTAAAAAATATGTTATACTAAGTAGTTATAATATGATTTTTATTTTTTTTGCTATTTTAGAATTTGTTGCATTTTCATTTATGTAATAAAAAAATATATTTTTTATTATTATTGAAGCATTATTATTTATATTTAGCACGCACAGCGCCCAACTAGTGTATAAGCTATAAGATATTAATAAATATTTTTTTTGTTGTTGTGGAGAAAGTAGTCTTCATATTCTTCGTTCCAAACTCTTTGATGCTTGTTGCTACTACACATAATTTATTTTATTAATATATAAAAAATTGCAAGACAACAACCTATTTTGAGCATGTTTTTATCTTTATGTTGAGTTGAAAAAAATGCTGTGTTGTCACAGTAAAATATTTTTTTAATAAAATAGTTTTTTTTATTTTTTTGCAATATTTTAACCGGAATTAAGAGAAATTGCAGTAAATTTGCATCTTAATAAATTTGTTTAATTATATTTTTAATAATTTAAATATAATTCTAAATTTCATTAAAAATTTTATAAGATTACTATGAAAAATTATGAAATAAATCAATATTATATCTAAAAAATATGAAATATTAAATTGACCTCTTTAAATTTTGTCATTTTGTGACTAATTGAAAAAAAAACCGCAATGCTTCTTTTCAGTGTTGTAAACATTTCTCAAAATAATTTCGTATTTAATAATCATAATAATTCGGTTAATGAATACTTAATACTTAAAATAAAACTAATTAACTATACTTATAAAACAGGCCGTACTAATTAAAGTATCTGTTTATAATAAATAATAAATTATTTTATTATATCGTTTCACTTTAATACTTTGATCAATAAATCCACTTGTTTCAAATGTAACTGCAGGCAGCAGAAACTCCGATAATTAAATTCGTAATTATGGAAGCTTATAAGACATCTGGCTGGCTGTATAACTTATATTTCGGCTATTTAATTAATCAACTAATGGGTCGCAGTGTGCTATGTTGTAATGAACTACTTCTCGAATTCAATTCCAGACCGATACATCGATGTAGCTCTAAGTTCACTCAAGTTTATATGAGTACCAGTAATAAAAAATTGCAAAAATTGTGATTTAAGACTGGGAAAAATACTAACGGTTGATACCATTTGCTGACAGCAAATGTCTTACTATTAAAAGCCATTAGCTTGTTACAATTAAGTGTTTCTTTACTATAAAGCAACATATGGTTCGGAATATTATATATAAAATAAGTAAGTATAGGTTCTAGATTACAATAACATGTCACGGAACCTCTTTCAAGAGGACAAGACTCGATTTGAGCTGTAGCTGTAGCGCTAATCCAAAAAAAAAAAAGGAAAAAAAAAAATCAACTGTTTGTATTTTTCGAATTTTCATATAGTATTTATTCATTATGTGCCCCAGTTTGGAAAAAAATGAGCTAATAAAACAGTATCTACCAAAAAACACAAAAACAGTTAATTTAACGTCTATATATCTATATCTATATAAATACCAAAAAGCCACAGTAGATTTTCGAAAACAGTCGCTCATAATTAATCAATAGTAACAGAAACCACGTTTCGGTCATAATTTTTTTTGGTAACATTTAGGCCATTTTCTTTTATACAATTGGTTTCATTTTTCATTTTAGCAATATTGAAAAAATAATAATAATATGAAAAGATCGCAAGGAATCTTTTAGGTTCGAAGAATGTTTTGTTTTGTAATGAAATGATTTCTATTATACTCTGCTTGCTATTTCATAACTTTAAAATCCCTTATATTTACTACGCAACTATCATACTTAAAATCATAAATATTTCACTATTAAATCAATTTTATTTGTTGTTTTTAAACAGTTTTTTCTTGGCTCTTATGTTTAACAACAGTTTAATTATAAACTATATATAAGATTATTTAAACACAGTATACTCAGTACAAGTCATTTCAAATTTTAATGTATCAAAGTTGTATTACTATTTACATATAGTAATTATTTATTATATACTTGGAATTGTCGGTAGCTGTCGGTGTCGTGTATTATTATATAGTATATCGAAATAGAAATTATTATTTTATTAATCTTATGCTTCGTATGACAAAACGATTTGTTAATATGGGTCAGTTTTAAAAGTTATTAAATTCACCAATCGTTATTATTTATGCGGAATTTGCTCAATAAACTTGTAACCGGTTCAACACTTTTATATGCATATTATTTCAGTAAAAGTGCTTACTAAATGTCAGTTATATTTCGGGGTTTTTTTTCTGTATTTCTGTTCACTTTTATGAATAAAACTTTTACAACAACAAATAAATCTTGTACTTTTTTAATTTTTTATAATTTATGTTATGGCTTGTCGCTTGTGGAATAAAGATTTTCTGATTGGTTTTTTGATCTGTAAAGTCTGTTTTTTTGTTAAAAAAAATTAATTAAACTATAAATGCAAATTTTAAATTAATTTGAATTTAGAAGATAATTTATTATAATTTTTTTTACTGATTTTAAGTTGAAATCAGAAGAAATGCACTTACATTGCTATAAATATCAGATAAACCATAGACACTTATGGTCTATGGATAAACTCAATTCTTATGTTGATCGATTTTTCAATTCTTATGTAGATCGAGTAAAAAAATAGATTAAGTTTTAAAAATTTCATAATATAATTTATATAAGCCACTTCAAATTTCTAGGTATAATATACAATATTATTTAATAATAATTTAATATGGCACGATCCAGAATTCGGATCTACGGCTTTATGGATCAAATGTGGTCGAACCTACTTAAAAATTAACTGCACTTATTTAAAATCGTTGAAAGAATTAGTATTGGGAGGGATTCTAACTTTAACAACAGTGGCAGCAATTATTTTAGGAATACCGGTTCCTACCTAAAACCAGTATAAAAACCAATAATTCGATGCAGTGATATCATAGCTGCTTTTTTTTAAATCCCTTTGTGATCTTATTTTCATTTTATCCGAAAATTAGTTTTTACATATACATACATAAATATACACACTACATTAAATAAGGCTCACATAATTCTGATTGTCATCAAACAGAAATATTATTAATTTATTTAAAAATCATTTTTTGTCTATATTGAAACAATTTATAAACAATTTTGTTTCCTTTTGACATTTCTGTCAATTATTTGTAGTATTACTTGAAATTCGTAATTTCCAATGCTGAGAAGAAATCTGGCTAGATAACGGGTATAATTAATATTTTTTTTTTTTTGTAATTTGCAAAACAAGAACGGTAGGACTGCCAGGGCACATAACCTGTACCCTTCCAATGGCAGCGATGTAATTTTTTTTACAAATTTGGAATTCTTTATTCAAAAATTTCTAGTCATTTGCTATTTTTCTTATATTTAAATTAAAAAAATACGTATAATTTGAATTTTATAAGTCATCTCCACAGTTAAGATAATAAATATGTCTCCAATTTTCACCGTTTCATTAAGTTTTTTTTTTATTTTGTATTGTTTTTGATAATTTTGCAAATATACCATAAAAACATTTAAAAATAAAAATATTTGGAGAAAGTTTATATTTATACCAAAAGAAATTTTAATTTAACTGAAACAAAAAAAAAACTTTTAAATTTCTATTAGACCTTCTTATTTTTAACACTAGTGCAAAATTCTTAAAAATATTTTCATATTATTATAATAAAGATTAACTAAATAATAATCAAGAAATTCTAAAGTAATTAGTTAGCCGCTTTTATAATGTCTTTTAAATTATAATTTAAATGTAAATACAATTAATTTTTATTTATATATGTATATATATATTTTTTTCTTCAAAAAGTGAAAGTTTTGATAAATATATTAAAGAGAACTGCGAATGATTAATCAACACTTTCAATAATATAATATAGTAAACAATTACTACAGTGTTGGCATAGCATATTAAAGTTAAAGAAATATATTTTTCAAAGAAACGAAATTTTAGGAATTCTTTTTATATTAGATATACATATTTATTTCATTTTTCATCCTATAGGTTAGGGTTACCGGTTACGAGAAGATTGTTTAGCAATCTAGTGTTGCCCATCCACCCACGTTGGATCGTTGGATCCACTGTGATTGTATCATTTTGTTCAATACCAATGATCCGAGTTTCTAATGGCCTATTTCACAGTGAAAGCTTAAATTTCGGTTTAACTAATTTTCTGGTTAAGCCATACTTAAAATGAGTTTTAACTTAAACCGTAGATAAGTAGAGCTTAAGCTTCATTTTTGACACTTTTAATTATGAGTTTCTTTATACACACAAATAGAAAATAAATTCATGTATATTTAGAAGTTATTAGTAAAAAATTATTAGAAAAAAGTTAAAGTTAAATGCTACGATATTTGGCCTCCATATTATAAATTTATATTTTTATATATATAAAACACACACAAGAAATAAAATAGACACATACACTAACTCACATATTTCAATCATATTAATCTTTATTGTATGTATATTATTTAATTCACAATAACATTATTTTCAATTATCATTAACAATATTCACATTTTTTGATTAAGCTAAGCTTAGGACTGATTAAGGCTAAGCTTAGGACTTGATTAAGCTCACTTAACTTGCAGTTATGCAATCGGTTTAGTTAAACTTGAGTTCAAGCTCTCACTGCAGAAATCGGCCATAACAGTTTATTCGCTCTCAAAGATTATGCTTTCTTTACGAAAAAATCTGATCTTTTTTATTCGTGGATGTCGTAAATTTTTTATTAGTACAATGTACAAAGCTGCTCCAGGTACTTTTGGCTAAGAATATAGGGTAATATTTTTTCTATAAAATTTTGAATCTGCCTTCAAATTTGAATCATAAAATTCAAAATAAAATTGAAATTTTCTTAAAGAAAATATTGTTAACAGGTAAAATCGCCGCTGCCGCTGCAACAGGTAAAATCGCTTTACAAATGCATTATATTTAACAGATATATTTTCTAAGAAAAATAATAGTCATATACACAGCATCGTAGTAAACCAGTGTTTAGTAATGAAAAATGTGATAATAAAAAGAGCATATCCTTTTTTTTAATGCTTACTTTATATTCATTCAAATAAAAATGAAATTTTATAAAGGACCATACCAAAGTTACCAATAAATTGAAATTCTGTTAACTCAGACATAGTAAGCAGATTAAAATTTTAGGTTGTATATTTAGTTTACTAAAATTTAACTTTTTCCATATTATAAAAATGCATTGAATGTTATGGAAACTAATCACCAAACTAATAATAATAAACGATCGCAGGTATAACAACATAAAATCGTAAATGCAATCAAAGGTTAAAAATTTTTCATAATAACATTTTTTTTTGTTCGTATATTTTATAAATTGAAATTCCATCTAAAATGAACAGATTTTAGATTTAGATATACTAAAATATTGTTTTGTAGAGAAACACCTGCAGTCAGTGCCGTCTTTGTGTTTTTGATTCCCCTATATGTTTACTAAATTGTATATTAAAATTCCTTATAATTTTGAATTACTGGCATTAAACCACAACCGATTTTAAAGTGAATTTCTAAAATGTCACTATAAAAGCACATTCTAAGCGATTCATTTGAATGTTAATATTACGAGCTTCTTCTAATTTCAGATAATACGGTATATTTCCGCCCAGTTTTCGTACAAAGTTTTATCATACATCATAACCAGCAATACCATCTTCTATCACTATCAGAGATATTTTTTAAGGAACGTCCAATTTTCCTTTATAAAACTTTTTTGAATTAAAAATTCACAAAAGTAATAAAATGATCTTTAGTTTTAGTAAAAAAAAATATGTTTTATAAAATTTTGCAAAAAAAAAAAAGAAGAAATTAAAATACCCTTTTTAGATTGGGGCCCCTAGGTAATTGTCTACTTTTACCTGTTAATAAATGCGACCATATCTGTAGTAGTTGTTCACCCTCTTTTGTTTATTTAAAATGTATATATTTTAAGTATTACTAGTAAAGATTTTTTTTTTTGTATTTAAATTCTATTCAGATTTATTATTAATATTTTAAATATTTAAAATCATAAATAAAAACAAAATAAAATAAGCAGCTTTAATAATTTCAATTTTGATATATGTATACTTTGTATTAAAAAAGTTTACTGTGTAACATTTAGTGAAAGAATTTTCAAGGATTTAAAAAAAATTATAATCTGATAAATATAATATATTTTTTTTTAATATATATGTACAAGTTACTATATATAATGAGCGTTAATTTTTAAAATAAAAGTATTTTTATTAGGAGAACAAATAGAAATGATCAAAATTTAGATATTATTCCATATGTAACGAACTGAAAATAACAATAAAGCATTATTTATAAAACTAATGTAAAACACATAAGAATTGTTAAAGCTATGTAAAATTTTCAACAAACATAATTTTTTTAAATACATATATTAATTATGAAATAATATGTAAAGCAATATATATAAATAACTTTTATTCAAACCTTATTAACATATAAAACCTTATTAACATTTCTTATATTCTTACCTCTTCAACTTTTTCTATATTTCTACGTTAGTTATAAATATTAGACTTATATGTAATTGTTTTTCTAATATTGCTTATACTTATATAAACAAAATTTTATGGCAACAACATGGAGGCTAGAAACTTAGAAACATAATATATGAAATTATATGAAAGAGCTAACTTTTAACATTTCGTGCTTTTGGTCGTACATATGGAAAACAAATCATCAGACACTTTTGTTAAAAAAAGAAATATTTATGCACAAAATCATTACAGAGTACTTTAAAAAGGCAGATTAGGTATCCATTAAAAATTACAATTATGTATTTGAATGATTCATATATTTGAAATAAGTAGAAACACAGTTTTCGGAACTTTACATGTCACAGGTAATAATGTTCCACAAGCAGTTTGCAGGTTGAGATTAGCAAGCATAACTATCGGTGTACATCCCGTAAAAGTATGCTTTTAATTTAAGAAAATATTATTTGTCGCAGCCTCAAGTACTTTTTTTAAATACATATTACAGTACGGATTGCTTTTACCTCCGTAACGTACATACATTTCAGGAATTATATGGTTTGCTTTGAACCGCGAAGAATGCCTCAAAGCAAAGCAACATATGTAACATAAATCCTGATCATTTTATGCATTCAAATTTAATTACATGGAGAAACTGTTACACGAATAACTATTGTAAGATATCTGAATTACTGTTATATGAAATCCTGATACCACCTGGGTCAATTTCATAATTTTGATATTACGACTATATTAATCTATTTTTTTTGAATTACATAGCAAATATGTGAATAACATAAAAGTTACGCATATGATCTTTAAGTCATAATGGCGTATTTTTGCAAGCTTTAATGTAATTTATTTCATAATTATACTATAAGAAATTATTTTGTAATGAGATTCATGTACTTTCATTCAATAATTTGATTATCCTTGATCATTTTCAATCATTTATAATTAAAAATAAATATATTTCATTAAAATTCTAAATTTACTATGTAATAATTTAATTTGCTACATTGATGACTATATAATATATAAAATTAAGTTTAGACGCTATCGCAAATATAATATTATTTTATTTCCCAAAAAATTTTTTTTATAAATTATTTATTAATTTAATTTGATTTAATTAACCTCTTTTTTTTTAATAATTTTGTTTTTATAAAAAAACTTAATTGTTTAATTTTTTTTGTTTATGTTTAATTTATGTTATATTATAAATAACTGATGACAATTTTTATTAAATAAAAATAAAACTGAATAAATCTGTTAATGAAATTTGTTGAGTAAAATTTATATAACAACTAATTTTAGTTTAAATAACTAAATAACAATAATTCTGTGGAATTTATAATGTTAAACAATATTTTTTAACATACAAAATAATTAATATTTATAAAATTCATAAAATATACTTATTAAATAATTATATATACAGACAATAATCAGTGGCGGGCGGATATATAGTAATATAATGTTATAGATTCGATTGTAGTTTGTTATGATATGATGCATTAGGTACCGGTTTTAAATCCGAGGCATCTATGTCACTATAAGTTGACTCATCTTCAAATGAGTACCAGTAATAAAAATTTACAATATGTAACGGCTGAGAGTATTTGCTGACAACAAATGTCTCATTGTCACTGTTAATATCCATTAGCTTTTATTGTAATTAAAAGAAACTTATGGGTCGGAATTCATATAAAATTAGTTAGTACATATATAGGTTCTATATTGCAATAATATGTTACGAAACCTCTATACTATATCATTGAGTTCGATGAGTCCAAAAGTCAATTTTGTTTGTAGACCTACTGAAATGAAATCAATAAATTTGGAATCAAACTAAATTGTATTGTAAACTGACATAACCCAAATATAGAAGTTGGAATAGTTTGTAAAATTAAATAAGACAGCTTTATATAATACGTAAAATAAATTATATATTTAGTTCTACATATTTGTATAGTAATAATTATGTTTATAAAATTATAGAATACATATTAATATAATATGCTAATTTATATTTATGGCCTAATGGAGCAGTGTCACATTTGAATTGACAAACAAAAATTAAATTTGTATATCCTCCCGATTTAAGCTTCATTAGCATCATTCCACCAAGTGGAACCGCCACTGCAAAATATATATATACATAAATGTAAAATGTAAATAAAATTAATTTTGTATTCCAAAAGGAAAGTTTTTTAATAAGAAAGAAAATAAAATAAAAATTTTACATGCAAAATTTCGAACATGCAAAAAAACATTAAATCTTAAAAACTGAAACTTGTTTTTATTTTTACTAATACAGAAGACTTACATCTTACATAGTTATTGAAATATTTAATATTATAAACTTAAATATTACAATTTCGGAAAAGAAAATAATTGATATTAACATTGATTACCATTAATTTTTTTTAGTGAAGATAGTGAAACGTCGTATTAGAGGAAGAATTAAAGAACCAGACATTTTTTTAGCAAAAAAAAAAAAATATAAATCAAGGCCATATCAAAAATTTATAATTATTAATATATAATCTTTAAATTAATTAGCAAGCTTTAAAAATCATATTGTATCTTTTATCTTAAGTTTAATTTATTCATAAAAGAATGTTTTTATTGCATAAATTATAAATTGAAATTAAAAAAATATTCTTTACCACACTTTTACCGGTAATTAGGGTTGCCAACTTTTTTCTAGTTGAAGAAGAACAAATATCAACAACAACAAAAAACAGGAACATTTACAAAATTAGCACCATTGGCAATTTTATTAAATTGAACTTCACTTCGCCGTATATAATTTATCTATATCTAAATTATTATCCAATGTTTTCAAAGGTCGATGTGGGACAATTTATTTAATCAACATTAAATCATTTGTTTATATTTTGTAAACATTTCTGCTACTATATTCGCCAATTCGGTTGTTCGGTGTACTGAAATGGAAGTGGTACGCAGAGAATTTCGACTTTTTTTATATAAATTACGAAATATACTAATACTAATTAAAAGATATTTTGGCATCGACGAAGGACAATCCTTTTTAAAGAAAGACTGCCCAATCCTTTTTAAAGAAAGACAGTTGGCAACCCTATCGGCAACATATATTTCAACATTTTGTATATTATTATTTTTTTTTTAGAAAAATCTTGTCTTTTACATTGAAAATTATTAATAGATAGCGATAAAAACAAAAAACCTATAAAAATTCGCTAATTCTAAAAAGAAGATATTCTAAATATTTAAAATATGTAAAACCATAAAAAAAAGTGTTACACGAATAACTAAAATTATTATGATTATTACTAAGAAATTACAGTAACAAAAATATTCAAAATATAATAAAAAACTGTTTAAATGAATTTTTAAATAATTTTTTGTAGATAATCGTTATTAATGGTCGGTCAAAATTTTTAGATTAATTATTATTTTGTAATGCAATGGATTTTTGTATTATTTTTCTATTATCTTCTTCACGTGGTAGATACTTGTAAATACGATTCGGTTATGAGTGTTACACATTATTTTCCACAATAATATAAAACATTATTTGTATTTCTTACGCGCGTCGACAACTAATTTTGACAAACAAATTTATGTATTTTCATTATATGAAGATAAATAAATGTCTTCGTTTGAAGATAAATTAATTAAAATGGTGAAAGGAAACCAAAAATATGCGATTAATCTATAGTTGGAGCTGCAATATATTAATATTTGACATATGTTAAATGCACTATTAAAACTTTCAAACTGAAATTAAAGTCACTGGACTTTATTTCTTTGGTCCGCTCCCCCTTTAGTTGTGTTATCATGAAAAAAAAATATTTCTAAAACAAATTACATATACTTTTATTACTTCAGTATATTTAAATTAAATGCAATTTAACAGAGCTCCAGGCAATAATTAACTAAAACGTTGATTAAATTTACTGTTAAACATCCCCCAAAATACGGACAAGTAGAAATTATTTATTAAATATACGCAATTCGTTATAGAAATTTTACCCATTCCCTCCCAAGAAATCCGTGTAGTAAAGTTTTTGTCACCGTAATTTTGTAATTACATAATATGTTCAATTCTAATCATAATTTCCACCATAAAAACCTTTTAAATCATTCAGTTCATCTTTAAATGAAGAGATTACCGCCGACCACTGCATTTATAATATAAATTAAATATATTTTCTTCACATATTTCTAGACATAAGTTTTATAAGTGACTTAATTGGGATTAACTTAATTTAGGAAATATAACATTGCTAAACAAGAATGCCAACTTTACACTCCACACATGACAATAATTAAATTTAAGTAATTTCTAGTTTTATTAATTTAAGTATATAATTTATACTATAATAAGAAATTAACCATTTAACATTTTTGTAAAATATTATAAAATCTAAGCCTTTATTATGTTTTTATAGTTGTTAGAGTAATACAGATAAGATCATAAAAGTTATGATCTTCTTGTAGCGAATAAATGTTGAATATATGAAAAGATACTATATATACATAAAAATCGTTGAGTTTATAATAAAAATTATGATTTTTTTTTTTATTAATTTAATAAAAATATGGTTAATTAATAGACATAAATTATTACAAAATTATTAAAAAAAAAAATTTAATGTTTATATACAACGACGTCAAGAGGTTTCTTTTTCAGATTTCGATGGCGCAAATTTCCAGTAAATTTACATTTTTTTAATTCCCGTTTCCGGGCAATTTAACTAAAATTCCCGGAATATGATATTTTTACTTAAAAAAACATATTTTATAAAAAATAACTATTGCTGGAAATGTGTCCTTATTTTGCCACGTAATAAAATACGTATATTGATTCCTATGAATCCGTTTTCATTTCACATTTAATATAGTTGTGGTTATGAATGATCAAAATTTGTTTTTGGGTCATTCAAATTTTGAATGATGAAAATTTCTTTTCACAATTTACAAAAAAAAAAAAAAACTTTATTTAATTATTGTTTCTGTAGATTTATTGGTTTTTCTATGCAATTTACTATTTTCTTGTTATTTTGTATATTAATCTTCCTTGTAAGATATGATATATTCCATATGAAAATATATTTTATTAAAAAAAAGTGCCCTAACGTTTAAAAAACGGTGTATTCTTATATCTGAAGTGGTAATGTCGCGAAAATATATTTTTAATTTCCCGAGAGCAAAAAATAATCAAGAAACGTTACCTTCTATAGGCGTGATAGATATTTATATGTTTTTTTCAGATTTCTAGATTTATATAATCATAAAAAAAATAATGCAAATAATAAACATGCAATATTCAATAAACTTACGTGCATATTACATTCAAAAACTATGTATATTTTAATTACTAAAATTCTAATCAGATAATCGTGTTTGAAATTGTGTAAATTTGAAATAATCATTAAAGCTTAGAATTTTATTAACTGCTCTCTAAATTGTTAATAATTTTGTTAATATTGATTTGAACTTTTGAAGCTCATAATATAATCAAATGGAATACCAACGAATTATATTTTGTATAAAATTTGTTCATCAAAAATCAAAATGAAAAAAAAACTATTAAACTTCCTTATACGGCGTAATAATATTTACGTTTATTGGATACATGATTATAAATTATGATATGTGAACAGTAGTGATAAATATGATGTGCTATTACCCAAGCTATAAGATTTAAATTTTATTTACAGTGAAATACTATTAAAAACTAACGTTTTCAATTATTGGCAGGGTCGGTAGTTTATGAACTTGGCTCATTTTCATTTATCTAGCGTTGTTTTAAGCACTTTCGAGCATCTAAAAACAGTCCCGAATAGAAAATTACTGATTGAGTAGAATTTCCAGAAAAATAGCTTAAATAAATAATATACATATGTCAAAAGCCGTTTAGTCAAAATTTATAGTTAGCATAACCGTTTAGTTTAAGAGCATTAGAATTTTCCGAGATTGAAATTCGAAAAAATATAATTTTATTATATACTTAAAACTAACTAAGATTTGATTTATGGACAGGACCACTATTAGCCCTAATCACTGCAGCTACTCGGCTTATTGTGATTTCTGTTTTCCAATGATGCATTTGCATACCCGATAAAACAGTGCACCTACTTAAATGACAGGGATCATGATTCGGAGGGTGTAATTATGTAAAAACAGAGTTGTCGCAGCTGTTTTCACGATTACTCCTCGCATCCACATATAGTATGTGTTATGCTGTCTAATCCACGCCTTCATAGAATCTGCAAACTTTGTCTTCGGATAGTTCTAAGTCCTTGTAGATGTTTTTTTAACATTCTACATAGGTTTAACATATAAATACATTGACTTGAATGGGAAATGAACTAAATTTTATCAAAATTAATGGAGGATTACTTCATTTTTATGTCTTTGATGAAATTAATTTCGAATTGATTTTTAATTAGATTATAATTGATATTTCTTATATTCATGTCTGTTTCAATTTCCAGTTTTCAATATTTTAGAAACAAGAATTTCGCTCGTATTTTGTAAATTTTAATATAATATTATTTTAACTTTACTGTAAAAATATGACAAAAATATTTTTATATATTTATTATATACTCCGGAAATATATAATTGAAATTTATTTTGCGATCATTATCCTATTCGTTTAGAAAATACTGTAAAAACAATACATACTTAAAAAAAAACTATATTAAAACATTTTGAATAAAGTTAAACTAGGTACATATATAAAAAATATTTTCAACAGAATTTGAATTGTTTTTGGACTTTTATTATTATTGTTTTGACTTACTTTTAATAAGTTATTTTCTAGAATTATATTAAAATTATTTTGTTGTTAGATCCTTTTTAAAAATTGAAATTTCCTTTGATAATTACTATTATATATATTTAAGTATTTTTCTTTTTTTATAAATTCCAATATATAATTTTTGATTTGAATATTTTGTTAATAATTATATATAAATCAGAACTTTATAATTTATTTATTATTTCTCGTTTTAATTAAAATAGAATAATTATTAAAATTATTAATTTTTTTTTAACATTAATCACATCATCACATCAAAAATTATCTAAAAAAAAAAAACACTTAAAAGTCTAAATTTTTCATATTAATTTAACATTCATTTCCCGATCATAACAACTCGACTAGTACTAGAGTAAATCTATGGTTTCGAAAAAAGGAAGAAATTTAACTAAAAAAAAAGTTTTTACTCCCGAAATTAATTAGTGAAATTTCTTTAATAATATATATATTAATATTATATGTATTTCTTTGTATTTGTGCGTATTTTAACGATCGTTTTAACTAACCCGTAAAGTATTAAATTTTGAATACTTATCACTCGAACAATCGAATTTGAACTAATTCTCTACTTTATAATAGTACGGCGACAAGAAATATAATTCACCACGACGAATAAAATGAAAACAACCTGTGGAATGTGGTGCTGCTGTTGCTGTAGTGCCTTTCTGCCTTTGCCCCGTTTGCTTTCCATGCAGTTGAAGAGAGCGTTATCGGGTCAATTTAAGTCTGATCGTTTTGTTATAGTATCTTCAATCTTTCTTTTTCGATATTAATTTTTGAGCGTACAATTTTTTGTATATATATGTAATGAAAATTGTAAATGTATATTTACAATAATTTGATAAAATGAGAAAACCGAAATTATGTTTGCAAAATATTTAGTTTAGAAAGTTGAAAACGCTATTGGAAAAACAGGTGTTACTACAAAAGTGGTAAGAAATAAATGTTGAATCAAAATGCAGGAAAAATGATTCTTATTCTACACCGCTCTACTCACTGAACAAAATGAATTCTCTATTAAATTAATTTTTATATTTGATATTTATTCGAGACTTTATGAATGAAAAATATTAAAATTTATATGAAATATAAATTTTGAAATATATTATCAAAAATGTGTAATTTTTCGAAAAAGAAATGAATGATATTAATTTGATATATTTTAAATACTCTAATGATTTTGTCATATACGACATAATTTTGGACTACATATTTAATTTACATACCTCTTTTTGTAAACGTGCTAACATACAGGCCAAAAATGATTTTACTCGTGAAAAGGTCGCTGACAAAAACAGATTTTACCTCCTTATCTAAGTATTTTTGTTTTCAATTGTATGTATGTGTATTATAAATTATCCCATTAAGGTCTTCCGTACAAAATTGGACAACTTTTAAATTAATGTGATAATTTTATTTTATAAATAAATTTTTATTCTTTTTTTTTAGTCTATTTGTCAAAACTTGTTGGTTAGCATTGTAGACACAAATCCATTACAGTCTGAAATACGTTGGTAGATTAAATCTGAATCTTTAATTGATAATTTTTCTAAAAATCTTAATTTAATCTTATATGCTTATTAAAATTTATATTCTTTTTAAATTGATCACGGTACAATCTACCATTTAATAATAACAAATAAAATATATTTAAGGCTATTTCCTTTGAAATTATTCATTCATCCATAATTTGAAACTATATTAATATAATTGTTATATGATATATGAACCTCTGCCGTATGCCACACAGTGGACGAATTTTTTTTAAATCCTTTACGGTACACAACGTTAACCAGAAAACGACTTTAAGAATTACTGAAAGCCTTACATTGAGATCGGCTAGGCACCACTGTTTATTTATATTAATTAAAAAGTTGTAAATTGTATATATACATATAGTTTGTAGAATAAATATATTTATGTTAAGTAAAATGAAAGTTTATTTTGTATTATCATAATTAAAAAACAAAGGCTATTCTATTCCTATATATATTTTAGATTTTCGAAAGTGAACGTTAGTTAATAAAATTATCAAGTTATTTAAATATTATTTTTGTTTTTACTTTTGGCAAATTCAAAAACAGCGTAAAATATTATTACAAAATTTTTGTTAAATAATATAAATAATAAATTTTCATATTAAATAATATTTAATTGGATAATTAAATTTTAGCTATTAATCGTACTGAAAATTTAATTCTTTGAATGCCATATTTAATTGCAAATATTTTATGTTTTTTAATAATGTAACCTTGTTTGAATTGCGACATTTTTTTTTAAAATAATATACAAATTCAAAATGCAATAGTATTTAAGAAAAATAATTTATTTTTCATATTATTAGAAATATAATATAAAAGATTCATTTTAGCTATTTTAATGTAATTCACTGAAATGACAATTATAACGAAAATAACAATAAATTACATAAAATGAGATGTAATATAATTGTATGAATGTCTATATTTATATTTATGTAAATATAATTTATATTTTTAAATCAGTTCAATTAATTTTGATCGATTATAAATAATTTTCAAAAACAGTTTCGATCAACTGGTTTTGTGACGTAATTTTACTTCTAAACAAAAATGCAAATATATATAAAAAAAGTACTTTTGACCAGTTCAATTTGAATTTTTTTTCCTCTAGTCTAGAATTTTTCATGAAACTGTAGCTGTACGCTGTGTGTTGAAGAACTGTATTGTAGACCATTTGCATTCTATATTTGCCATTCAAGTGAGTCCTTTATATTTGAAAATGCTGCACACGAAACTACTGCACAAAATAATTGAAACAAATATCATTTTATATATACAGCAAAATATTTTCCATTTTATTTACAATATTTTTTTAATAAAAATGGATATAAAATAACAATTTAATAATAATAATTAATAACAATAAAAAGTATATATTTTATTATAATAATCAGTTAATAAACAAAATTTCAATTATTCTTCTGATAAAATCTTTGGTTGTGACTCTGAATCAACATAATTTACGCAATATAACTATATTTTTAATTTAAACTCTATCGTTCCAACAAGGAATTTCTTTATTATTATTATAGCATATAATTTGGGACAATTAAATAGTGTGTGAGTTTTAAAAATTCTTAATTATAAATCTGTTTTGCGAGATTTAATATTCATAAATTTGAATTTTATTAGTTTTTTTTTAAAGTATAGTGATTGTTTGTTTTAATTATTTAAATGCAAATAAATTTTATTTTATATAAAATAAGTATACAGACATATATAAATAGTTAACAGCAGTATTTAAAATTACTCCATTCAAAATACAAATTATTTTTTTCATAGTAAAAGGTCTAAATTAAAAAAAAAACAGTATTTTTGTAATTTTGAAGCAAAAGTAATCATATTTCAAGATATATGTACTAAATTGTTTTATTAAAATATTAATTATTAATAATACTGATAAAAATTCAATATTCCCAATAACTAAAATCTTTAGACATACGAAATCGCGACATAGTTTTTATAATTAAATATTCATTTAACTCGATGCATATTCAGAATTCAGAGCTTTTTCAAGCTATGAGCAAAATGTTTAGGTTTTAGCTACGCGAAGTTTCATTTGCGTTGCACATTTTAATCTACATTACTTTCGTCTATTATTTTTATAGAAATTTCCTCCCATTTTTTATAAATTAGCGGACGATTTTGGTAATTTTATTTCTTTGGTCCGAGAAAGGAACTATAGTAAAAACCAATGTTATTCAAATTTTACTTTCAAACATGATTTTTTTTTGCGAATATATATGTAAATTTGTTATTTTAATAACTATAAATAAATAAAAATACATATATATAAAACTACTACTGCAGGATAGTTTAATAGCATTGGACTTCTACTTCAGCACCGCTCATAGCTTACTCGAAACGTACCCTTAGGTATCTGAATTTTGAACTTGTTGAAACTTTAAAAAAGGATTGATTGGCTGTTCACCAGATTCTATTGAAGTTTTTGCCACAAAATATTATGAAAAATAGAAGTTTTTTTTTGTGGTTGGAGTAATTTATATAAGCATATTCTTAAAAATGCGATATTAAAATTAAATATTGTGCTGTACGACATTAACGTACTCTGCTGAATTGCTTTTCGCGCTGTGCTTATAAAATTATGAACTTATTTACTATTTATATTTATTTATCCTTAATATACAAAATTTACTAAATTATAATTAATTTTTTTTTACAATTTCCTTACAATTACGATTTTTATATGAAAATAAATTATCATAATATTATGTTAAGTATACTTTCTGTTTTCTTTAGTTTCCGTCTGGCTTTCGCAAATTTGTATCGTATGAACGGATAACAACAGACTGTGAAACAGCGCCATTTTCTTCCTGGGAAAATGCATAACCATCTGTGAAATATAAAAAATGAGTTAAAAACAAAAAATCAAAATTTCAGAAATCCTATAAAAATGTTTTATTTTTATTGTGAATCTACAATTCTTTTTTTTGTGGATTCGAAAACAAAAAAAGGTGATTTATAAAGTGCTTCTTATTAACTAAATATTATTATAAACAACATTTTGTTAATATTACAAAATTTAAAAATATATTTTAGGATTAGAAAATTATAATAAATATTTTTCAATATTATTGAAATCCAAGCACTTTTACCTCATTTTATATATGTATTATTAATATTTTAAATACAGTTATTAGTTTTTTAATACTTTTTTTTAATATAGTACTCACGAGACAATTCAAGCTCCGCGTCAGTTGTGGTGTTTGCCCGACGAGTAAATACGCTTCGAACATTTCTCAGAAGCCTAGCGGTTTCTGTTAATCTATACATGAATTTTGTAAATACTCGTCAGAATTAAAAAAGTTTTTATAAATATTTTTTTTATTTTAAACTATAAAATTGGTTTTCTATAAAGTTTGGTATGAAGTTTTCCTAGATATTAATGAAATATATTGATAAAATATTGGTGTTCGGCTAATTTTAGTCGGTACACAGTATTTGGTCGCCATACAATTTGTCGTCACACAATTTTGGTCGCATCATAATCAATTGGGTCGTGTAGAATTATTAACGGTTCCAAAGATATATTCGTCGCTCCCTTTCCATAAAATTTCTGTATGGCGATCATATATTGTGTGGCGACCAATTGTGTGTGGGTAAACTAAAGAATCAGTCGTCGTAAATTGATAAATTTATCTGCATCATACCCAACTTTAAATAGAAAACATAATCAATTTGTATATTTAAAAACATTTTTTTTGGGAATGCCTAAGATAAAAAAATGTTAAATAAAAAAAATATTCAAAATAATAATTATTTAATTACTTTTCTGTCAACAAATTAAAAAGACTTTTTATATTAAACAATGGAAAATAAATAATCAACTCCATAAATGAAATAAGAATACAAACAATCACGAAAAAAATACAAAAAAAAAAATATACAATTTTAATTCTAATAGGTATAGAAAGAGAAGAATAAAATCTATTGAGGATATGACAAGAAGCAATTTTTTGGAATATGAAAAACAGACCCTTTGAGTGAAAACCTAATTTCTATCTTAATCTTTTTATACCGGATAATCGACTTTAATAATTTGATGGCATGATAATTTACATAATTAAGAAACATAACAAGTCGGGCGAATCAATTTCAACAACAAATTATACTGTTGATGTTTATCTGCATTAAATCAAATAACATAAAAAATGTATAACAAAACATATTAGTAAAAAAAACCATAAATAAATCATTATAAATTGTTCGTAAGTATAAATTTTATAACAGATAATAGATAAAGAGAGCGGGTAATGGTTTCACTTTCATATCTATTACAAACAAGAGTATATTTGCTTAATTTTCAATAAAATCTAAAAGATTTACATACACTTGCTGATATAACATAAGTAAAACAATTTTCAACACTTAACCGATAATGATTCATAAATACTAATAACTGTGTAACAAAATATTACTCTTTTTTTTATACTTTTACATTATTGGATAAAACTTATCAATCTAAGATCAATTATTAATTTATATTTTTGGTATAGCTAGTTAAAACCTTATGTGTAGCAGATTTATTATAATAACAACATTATAACCCTCTAGTTACTCTCAACAATCACAACGGCGTTATATGCAGTATCAAAGTTGTTTTCTTGTGTTAATGACATATAACAGGTACTTTTAATCAGCGGTTTTGTAATATTAAAAACATTGTTAATAATTATTTAGCAGTTTCTAAACATTCCAGCAATTTCTTTTCATATCTCAGCTTTTTTTAATATATTTATAGCTGCTACAAACGTATCATATAAAATACTATTTTCTTGAACTAAATTTAATAATTTATCTTCAAACGAAGACATTATATGATTTATTTATAGCGTTAAGTCTAGAGTTTATCTACTCCCATACATTTTATATCGTTTGAATATTTTTTGACAACGCGGTGAAGAGCGTTGCTGTTGTGAATGTGGAGAGTAACTGGGGCATAAACCATTCTACAAAAGCTGATTTTTTTTTAAATATTTTGTATATGAAAATTTTAAAAGCCATGCAATATTAATTTAGTGATTTTGTGAAAAGCATTCGTTATAAATTGATAATAGCACTAATTATTTACTTACACTTTGTAAAAGTTTCCAACGCATGCATTGTTCTAAAGAAGAATAATAACGCGTTATGAAAGTATAAGTTTATTACAATTTGATTTTGAAACATTTTTTTACTCTATAATAGCTCTATAACAATTTAATCATAAATTAAATTACAAATTAACACAAAAAGAACAAAACAATTAAATTAAATATAACAAAAATCGAAAATAGAAATAATACCACAAAATATTTTACTATCAGATGACAAAAAAATATGTGTATTAAAACGAATTATTAACAATATCAACAACGGTTTTATTTTAGTATATATTAATGGAAAAAATATTATGTATAATAATTTTTGACGAAAAAATAAGCCATGCAACAATATATATATTCGTATAATTTGTATTCATTATAAAAATATTTAAGAAATAAAAAAAATTTATATTTTATAACATACAAAACTAAAAAAAAACTTATTATTCTTAAAAAACTTAAATAATTAATTGTTTAACAAAAACTATATTATTAAAAGTACATCTAAACTAAATAAAAAAAAATGTTTAATTTTGCATTATTTTACTGAGAAGCGCTTTGATTTTTTAATCTGTTGTAAGTTAAATATTTATTTATTTTTAATTTATCAAAAGTAATGTTTTGTGCGTTAACTTTACAAAAACTTTTATTTTTTTATATATGTTTATAACCAATTTTTACAATAACTTTTTATTTTTTATAACCTAGAACAACAACCAAATTGGTTATTGTATTTGTTGAGCTGAACAAAAAAAAAAACCTTATAAATATAAATTCATTAAATTTTTTGGCTTATCACAGTTTTTTTTTATTTTTTTATTTAAGTTTTGTAGAAATTGAATTTTGTGCGTTTCAGTTTTCTCTAAGTACAAAATGAAATACAAAAATTTTCATTAATTTTTGTTGGTGTTTGTTCTGTTTTTTTTCAGCCGATTATCCGGTTTTCATTTGGATGTGGTCCAACCTGGTTGTTTAATTGCCGCCATGTTATGGCTATTGGTTCATGATTCCTTGAAGGTGAAAATATATATTGTGCGTAAAGGATTGAAATAAAAAAAAAAAAAAAAAAAAAAAATGATTCCAAAAAAAAAAAAACAATATTTCGTTAGATGAAAATATAACAATAAAGTATATTTAATTTTTTTGTAAAAATCAATTCTTAATTTTATTTATGAACGAATTCTTGTCTTCCTGTATCATAAATGAAGTTATATATATATATATATATAATTTTAAAAAATTCATTATTATTTACAAATTTTAAGACTACCCTTCCCCCACAGAACAATTTTGTTTAACCAATTAATTATTTTTCGAGAACGACAACATACATAGTTCCAATATAACGCATACATGGTACCAACAAATAATCCTGATTCTTCGTAGTATAGTTTATTTAGCTAATATCTAGTTCACGTGTTGCGTAGTGTAGTGTAGCGTGTTTCAAATACTGTCAGGTGAACATCGAAAAAACCACTAAAAATATCTGCAACGTAGTAGAGTAGCATTTTAACTGTGATCCACGTGTTATAGTGTAGTGAAGCAAGTTTTGAAGTTAAAAAAGACGTAAGTAAATCCTGTATATAATGTATTTTAATAAATCACTAAACCTTAAGATAAAATATACAATACAACAACTGTCACTTGTAGAGTTTTAAAATTCTTCAACAGAAGCACTATGGTCGACTTACAAGGTTGTATCTCACGTGAAAACTCATACCAGAATCGTATTTACAAAAACATTAAACTACAGTAAGCTCCACCCACCACGTGAACAAGATATAAGACGGCTTTAAATAATAACAAATTCTATATTTACTGGGCAAGCAATATATATATATATTTTTTTTAAATTTTAGTAACCATAGTAAAAATGTTATCCATTTTAGTTAAAAATACTTTGGATTTATAAAGTAAAAACCAGCGCGAAGACAATTTGATATAAATATTTGCTGGAATTAAAAATATGATATACTATCACGACTGGAAATTCTCATGTACGATATAATCGTTTCAACCATTTTAGCTTAAAAATTAACCACATTTATTATTTTTTTTAAATCTTAACTAGTGCATAAAACAGATTACACACTTTCACGACATACTTATACGAAATTTAACGAAATCACATTTTCAGTGAGAAATATATACCTGTTTATAAGTTTACTATCTTTCCATTCAAATTATAAATATTTTATAATTTTACTGCAAGAAAAAGTAAAAATTTAATTGTCTACAATTTATAAAATGATGAAAAAGAAAAAAACTCAATAATAGTCACCATGTTTAACGTAATAAAAAAGAAAGATTGTTCATTTAGTAAAAAAAATATCACAAATAGTACAAACGCGATATAAAAAACGAATTAAATTTATCGTAAATTTGAAATGGATTAATTAAAGAGCTGTATTTTTTAATTTAAATTTCATTAAGTAATTAAGTTAAATACTCTGTGATTATAATTAAGATAATTCCAAATAATGTAAAGAAACCAAAATAAGAGACATATTCCAACATATGAAAAAGTAATTAGAGAAGAAAACTGATTTTTATATCATAAAAAAAAAAAGAAAAAAATGTTAACATTTCTGATAAATAACTAATATCTATAAAATTATATTAAAATATGACAAATAACAAAAAAAGCAATTTAATAAAAAAAAATATTCTTTAAGCATTTAAGAAACGAAAAGATAGAACGATAACTTATAAATTATTTTGAAGATAAGAAGTTATTATTTTTGTAAAAGTTTTATAGAAAATTATAGTTAAAAAAATTGTATAAAAGAAATTTTATATTTAGAAATATTACTTACGATGATCTAGATTCTCTAATCATGTCACCAGGGTCATTACTTTTTATTTCGGCTTCTCGTATTAGATCTGGCAAAGACTTATACATCGTATTCCGGATTCTGTAATTTTCATATTATATTTTCGTTCTCATCAAATTCCATCTAATGTTTACGTACAATTTAACTACTAAATCCACTAAAAGTGTAGCAATTGGTATTAAAAATATACCCATCCAAAACACTGGCGATGAATATACAAATGTATGCATTCCAACAAATTCAGCAGCAAATGGTAATGTTGGCCAAATACTACTATAAGCTATCATAAAGACTAACCAAAGTAGAATTGATCCCCAAATAGAAGAGTGAGTCAGCCATGTCCATGAATTTGTTGTAAGTCCAGCTTTGAGACACACAGTTATTACCACATACTAAAAAAAAAAAGATTTATAAAATAAATATTTTTTTTTTAAATATACCGAAAAATTATTAAATCTTACGCTATAAACAATATTTCCTAATACTAAATATCCTCCAACTTTTCCATTACTCCATATTGTATCTGAAGTATATGCTAATACTGGTAGCCAAAAAAGCATAATTGAATGTATTAAAGCATTTACTATCCACACCCAAAAAACTTTAACATTAAATAGTTTTGCATTTTGTGATGATTTATATAAGGCTGGATATGCCAGCATATTTTCAGCTGAACAAACTTTATCAAAAAGTCCCAAGGCAAATGGTGGTAACATTGTAAATAAAACATTATACAATCCAATTGTCCATCGTTCAAATAAAATTTGACCTGACCTGAAATAAAATTTATAAACATTTGCAAGAATTACATTTTTTTTAAAAAACAATTAATTACCATCCTGAATAAATTGCAAACCATAATTCAATAACATATAAACATACATTTTTATAGAAACTGTATAAAATTAATTTACTTATTCGACTATAATTCCAGGCACCATGCACCAAAAGTAATCGCAATAAATAACGAAACTGTGCAATAGAATAATCTGAAGCACATGCTGCTTGTAAACCCTCAACACCTGAAATTCCTACACCAACATGTGCTTTTTGTATCATAGCAACATCATTAGCTCCATCACCGATTGCTAATGTAATATATTTTGTATGTGTCGAAACTAAATCAACAACTTCAGCTTTTTGGATTGGTGATACTCGACAACATATAACTACACGACAAGCAACACATAATTCCAAAAAATCTAACTGTAAATCATGGCTTAATGCAAACTTTAATGTTTTGCCATCTATGATTAGTGCAATATTTAAAAATTTTCCACTTTGGGCCCTTATTTCTGCACATTTTTGATCAATAATTTCACGGGTATTCTAAAATATTTAAAAATTATATACATTTTTGTTGACATAAAATAAAAATTACATCTAGACTATCTTGATTCAAAAATATAAGATCCATATTATTAGTTAATAATTTACAAGAATATCCAATATTTATTGCAGTTTCTTGTTTATCACCAGTCAATACCCATATATAAATATCTGCTTTCAATAATGTTTCAATTGTATCAGGTACACCTTCTTGTAATTTGTCCTCAATAGCTGTAGCTCCAAGAAGCATTAAGTCTTTTTCAATTAATTCAGCTACTTCTTCTATTTTCTGTTCACGAGAAACTAATGATGTGGAAGCCTCATGATATTTATTATTCCACTCAATATACTCATCTTCAGGTATTACAGATACAGCACAACATAATGTTCGTAATCCATCTGTAGCAAATTCTTCTAAATGACTAAGTGTAACATCACGATATGCTTGTCCATTTTGCGATAAACGTTCATAAATTACTGTATCAGCTCCTTTACAATAAATTTTGATTTCATCATTAGGTGTCCTAACAATAACTGACATTCTTTTACGTGTTGATGTAAACTCTATAACATTTAAAATTTCATAGCGCTCTAGAACACCCAAAGCATTTATTTCAACATATGCTGGGGTTCTTGTATTAAATTTATATCCAAACATATTTGCACCATCAACGAGTGCACGTTCATCTGGACTAGCAGCATGGTAAATAACTTTGTTTTCATCTAATTTTTCTGGTATAACAGTATGACAAACTGCCAGTAAAGTCATAAATTCTACAATTACCGGTGCAGTTTGATGTTGTTCTCGAATATTCTGTATATATTTTTTTATATTTTATCATACTTACATATATATATATATAAAATGAATTAATATTTACCTGTACTAAAAGTGATTCTTCTGGATTATCAGATGGAATATATACGTATCTAGCAATTGAACACTTTTTAAATTCCATTACATTTCTAGTAAGAGTTCCTGTTTTATCTGAAAATATATATTTAACCATTCCTAATTCTTCGTTAAGATTTGAAGTTCTAGCCATTGCTGGTGTATTCGATTCTTCATGATACATATCAATATCAAAATTTATAAACAGTGCCTGGAAATTATATTAAATTATATATTAATAATTATATAATAATTATTAATGATTGTAAATATTTAAAATAGCTGATATTTCATATTTATACTTGTAAAAATCTAACTAATTCCAGCGTCACTTGTAAAGATATTGGTATCAAATTATTGTATAATATAAAAAATGTAAGAAGATTGTATCCAAAATTTCTGCTTATAATATCTGTTAAAAAAAATATAAATTAATTTTAAATATAACTGTGATTTTGGTGTATGATATTGGCTCCAAGTTTTAGATAACATTAGGAAAAGGCAAAATTAGAATGATTTAGAAATTTTGATACAGTTATAAAACTATTTTGTCACAATAATATATTTGTATGACATTCATTTCAATTCCAGGATTCCAGCTAATTGAAATTATTTCAATTCCTTTAACTTTTTATAAAACGTATTTTGTCAAATATTTTTCAACAAATTAACGACTATTTTGAATATTTTTCAAACCAATATCATACGGGAATAGGCAAATAATTTTATATTGAGTAAATACCATCTATGCCAAGGTACCAATCCGTTTGGAAATGTTTTCTTGTCCAAATTTCATTACAAATAGCACTAATTAAAGCAAGAACAATAAGTATAATAAATAACATTAAAATTTGTGTATTTGTAAGTTTATCAAGAGTTGAACGTTTTAGTGGTGCAGCAGTCGAATTTCTCATTAGTTTAGTATCATGTCCTGTATAAATTACTACGCCAAATATCCATGATGTATTACGTAACATTGCGCCCCTTAAAACAATTTGATCAGGACCAAGAGCAACTGGACTAAAAAAAAAAATATTATACTCCTATAAATTTTTAGAAAACAAATTATTGTTTAAATTACGGTCTTTGCATTTCTTTAAGAACACCATTAAATTCATATAAATGTCTATTAGGTAGATCACATTCTATATCTGCTTTGAATTGTAACAATGCTCTTGTTTCAAGTAGTACAGCTGTTGAAGCTACTCCTTGACGAATTTTTAAATTTGTCTCACCATCTAAATTAGCCGTTTCAATGAATGACATACCTTGTGGTTCACTTTTTTTAAAAGAAAGATTTAACTATATTAATAATAAATTAAATAGCATTCGAACTTACCTTGATGCCAGAAGCAAAAGATCTGCGGGAAAAAATGTATTATTGTGTATTTTAACTACATCACCCACGGATAACTCTTGCCACCGAACAGATTGCCAAGTTCCATTTCTTAGAGTTTCAACTAGTCTATGATTAATTTCATTGTCAGCTCGATGTCTTTTCTAAATTGTGAAATGAACATTTAAATTAAATTATATTTAGCTTCTTTATAGTATTTTTTTTTTGCTTACAAAATCTTCAATAATTTCTTTGATTGCACTGACCGATAGAATAAATATCAAAGGAACTAATGTTGTATACCGACCAGTTGGTGACACATCAGGTATTTGTTGGAGTAATGCAATTAACAAGAAAAAACAATTTGAATATCTTCTAAATTGCTCAAAAAGAAACGATGGAAAAAAACTAAGAAAGCTGAAAATATTTAAAACTATATTTTAAAAACGCTTTTAAATTTAAAATATAGTAAAAATATAATATAGTCATTATTACTTATATTTTGCCGTAGAAATATGATTGTTACAAAATTTTTGCACTTGTGGTTTATTTATACAGACAATACGTTTTTCTATTTCATCTGCTGTGGCACCTGATATTGTTGCGTCATCATCATCTACAAAAAATATCATTTACGATGATCATTTAAAATTGATATGAATTATTTTATAAAATCATATTTATTTAGAACAATTTTAAATTGTAATATAGATCGATTTTGACAGTAATGAATTTTGTGACCTCTAATTTTGTGAAATAACTAAATAACTTTTTAATTTTTAGTATTATAAAAAACTTTAAATAACTTTAAAAATAACCTTAATTCGCTTATAAACATTATACAATATGTGCAAACAAAATTAATTTCCAAATATTGATGACATCATGTTAAAGAAATCGAAATTTTGAAATGTTTTCCGACAAATTTATTTGAAATTATTTTGCAGTTTTGTTTGGAGATTAAAATATGTAGATTTCAAAAAATATTATCGGCAATTATATTATACAAATTTACACTTTTAATTTAAATCTCATAATTTGTAATACAAAATAATTTCGCTACGTAAAAAAATGATATTAAAAAATTCTCGCTATTAATTTAAACTAATAATTTAGCGATCGCTTATTTATACTATAAAATCTGTAATTTATTTTTTATAAAAACCGAATTTTATAGTTTGCTAAACCGATGAAGGAGATTTTTTTATAAAAAACTATAACGAAAAACAAATCTTACAATTAAATAGTAAACGAAATCTCTTATATGTATTTCGAAATGCCATTTTCCTGTATCATCCTTCCATGTGATCTTAAATAATTTTTATGTTTCTGGTAAAATTACATAATTATATTTTAATACTTCGTTAATTATATTCATTATTCGTAATTTTAAGAAAATACAAATATGTACATATATACTTGGAGTAAAATATTATTACTAAATTATGTTTCAAAATATTTTCTCATAATTTTTTTTTTAATATTAATGGCAGCGTGAAAATTTTATCCTTTAAATAGAACATAATATTTTCCGAATAAATAAATAATTAGAATAAACAAATATAGAATAACACAAAGTATATATAAACACTTTTTTCAATTAACTAATGATTTTGTTTCAAAATTGACATAAATAATAACAAATATTTATTTATATTTTGAATATATTAGAAGCACATTCAATAGCAACACATAACAAATAGTGACCACATAAAAATGTAAACTAATATACATTTTTCTTATAAAATTACGTCAATTTTTCATTTTTAACTACAAAACAAATCGATTTTTCAAATATAATTTTTGTTTTATACTTTTTTTAGAGAAACCCGCAAAAAAAAGGAAAATGCTATATAAAATTAATGTAATTTAATTTAATATAAAAAAAACATATAACGCATGCTTACTTATTCTTCCATCCCCAGTATAATTATTATTACTGCTTTCTCCTATTGGGGTTTCAGGTGGTGAATATAATTTACTCCTTCTGCTACGTCGGCGAAATCTCCGCAAACTATGTTGTGCAGTAATTTGGAAGCGATGCAATAAATGTGAACCATAGATTCGCACCCGACTTATTAGATCCATTGTTGTTGTTTCTCTTTCTGTACGTTGATCCATAAAGAAAATTATTTGTATTTGAAATCTATGAAATATATTTCAAATTTATTATCTCTTATTAAAAAAATATTAAAATGAAAATATTAAACTAAAACATATACTATCTATAAAACAAAATCATTCATAATTTGTAACAGAACCCACATATTAAATTTTGTAATTCAGATAATAAAGATTTGATTAGTTCAAAATGAAAATATATATATTTTGTAAGATTTTCTTTGAAAAATATTTGATAACACACAATAAACATAAATTAAATATATATAGATTAATTTAAAAATAAAAATGATAAACTGTATTGTAAATTATAAAATATACAAAATTATTATTTTAACTGTAGTTTTAATCTACGTTAGGTTACCAAACCTATATTAAAGCACTAAATAATAACAAGAAAAGGTTTTAATATATATAATTATGTCGTATAATGCGGCATACCAGATATTAAGATATTATATCTAAAGAAATATGAAATATAATATTAAGCTTAGATATCCTAAGATTTTATCGAAATTGTAAATGAAATTGTTATGAATTAAGTGCCAAAGGTAAGCATATTCTCATTTATCAGAAAAAGAGTCTTACGTACAACAAATGGGATAATTTAATTTTACAGTAAAAATTACAAAATAATTAACATATCCAAAATCATACGTATATATCAATCATTTAGATCGTTTTTTTTTTATTAGATTTAATTTAATTCTTTCATAAATTTTGAACACATATGTATATATATTTAAATATAGTTTTATAAAGCATATTCTTATAAATATAAATTTAAAATATTATGTACTAAAAAGTTCAACATTTTGATGCTATATATATCAATATGCTGCTATATATTTTATTTTTTGAGAATATTTGTACATTTTCGTTTTGTGGTCAATCACTTCACTTTAAAAAATGTGTATATTTATTCATTTCATATGTTACCTAAGAATCTTTAGGTATGTATATATTGATTTTTTTTATGGTAATTGTTTAAAAATTATTAATTAGCTAAGAAAGCTAAGCTATTTAGGCCATAGTATGAGAAACAACCAATACAAATTACAACAGCTAATAATACTAGGAAAAATAGGAGAAGCAGAGGCCCACAGAAAATGATACGGCTAAATAACTTAATTAATTGCTGCTACATGAGTATAGCAAACTTACTAGAACTTGTAAAATCAAAAACAAACCTAAAACTGATGATGACCAACATCCGTAACGGATAAGGAACTCCAAGAAGAAGAATTATATTCTCATTCGGTTTATGTTTATATTTATTTTTTACAGGCATTAAATATTTGCAATTTATTTAAAATTATCTATCATTGATAATGCAGGAGGAAATGAAACAAATACTTCTTTATTGGTTTACGCCCCTGTCGGAATACATTTTCAATATGAAACTTTATGATCTAATTTTTTTTATAAAAACTTATAGTTTCACTACTGACTGTGTACATATTATGAAACAACTTACTGTATTTATTATAAATATATAATTTATTTATTTGTATAATAAATATAAAATTATTCTACATAGACTCACCTTCTTAAATTTATATTTTGAATTGAAATTTCAAATTCGCACTTTGGTATTATTTCTATTTACGCCAAATTTATCTTTATAACTAATTTTACCTGTTCACGTGAAAAATATATCTTCATTTGGTGTTGAAAATGAAGTCATCTGCGGTTGCAGTTGACTTTATTTATACAGGTGCTACGTACAACTCAATAACATAAGTCTTTATATCTAATTATAATACGTTTTCTTAGTATTAATATGTAATTCATAAATCTAATAACTTTTTCTTATTTATTTAATTTGTAAATTTATTATAGACATTATTTTTCACACCACTCCGACTTTAATATGACAATTGACAAATGAAATGACATATTTTGATTAAAAAACTCTACAAGTTTTCTTTCACAAAATATTGAGTTTTTTTTATTATTTCCAGTATTCCAAATTCCAATAACTGGAACAAGAGTTGTCGTGCATAATTATAAAAACAGCAAATTTATTTCCGAAAAACGCTATCAAATCCTTTCTACCTGCGGGAATACATATTATGATATTATAAATGCAAAGCTAAAAAATAGCTTTTTCTGCAAAACTAAAATTATATTGTAGGAACTAGATTTATAATGTGATCCTAAATAAAAATTAAATATGAAATAAAATATTATTATCCGTGGCGCAATTTGTCAAGCTAAATCGGATTGCGGACAGAGGAGTAGTTCAAAACTAGACCCGTAATTCAAAACCCGACATTTAATAATTCAATATTTGGCACTGCTGCGCTAAATATTTAATAATTAAATATAATTATTCTTTTAATAAAACTTCTTTACAAAAAAAAAAAAAAAATCAATGGAATTGTAAAAGTCCCTTCGCATATATCAATCGGTTGTACAACTTTTCATTCAATCAGTCGAATGTAAAAAAATCGAATAGTTAAATTGATAGTTGTATGCGATATTGTATGAAAAATCCAACTGCTGCTATTTTCATTCGATTTCATTCAGCATTTTGACACATGGAATAGAAAGTTTGTGCAACCGATTTATATTATGTGAAGGGACTTTAAGTTTTTGTATCTGTATGATTTTTGCTTACTTTTTTAACAGGGCTCTATTCTACATCTACTACATTTTTTTGGCTTTCTAATGTCAGATATAATTAATTGTCGTTTTTCTTTTGTGAATTGTCAATTGTCAGTACATTTTTTTAACTTCACCTTTTTAATAAATAAATGATATTTGTTTTTAAATAGATATTTCTTATTTATTTGTATCTGAAGTATATTTAAAATTATTATGAACTTATCTGCAAAATTAATATTTACAACATTCAATCCAATAATTAAATTAAATTAATTTATAATAGTATAGTGTATATATAATATATATATATATATATATATATATATATATATATATATATATATATATATATGTATTAGCATAAAATGTAGTTAAAAAAGTAGCAAACAAAGTAGTGTGTTTACTACTTCATAAAAGGCATATAGAATTAACATTTTTTTGTACGACAGGAGGAGAGATTAAAAATTGTATTGAAATATAAAAAATAAATGGAATAAAAGTGAAATCGATAGGTGTCAACTAAATAATGAAGATTGAATATTACAAAAATATTTCTAACTTGATAAAGTTTTTCCTGAAATAAAAACAAAAGAATAATTTGAAAATTTACAATAATAATTTGAAATTTTACAATATTATTCAATTGATAGACATTCCGAAAAAGGTAATATATTTTTGTAGCTATGTTTTTTTTTCTTATACATTCGCATTAGATTTTTGATAGAGTCTACTTTTAGAAATTAATCACGTCACGGAATTCAGGTTCCCGACCTTTTATTGAGTTTGTTTACACTTTTCTACTATCAGGTAATTATTATTGATTATTTACATAATTAATAATTTATTATATTATAAGAAAATAATATAGTTATTGTAAACTTGTATACATTATAAATTATTTTTAGTTAAAACTAAAGTAAGAACTATAATATTTTATGTTTTTAGTATGATTGCTATAGTATTACAATAAGATAATTCATTAGAAAATAATGAAATGCTGGAAAATAATCGAATATAATTTTGGTTATATAGGTATTATTAATTATAGTGTCTGATGAAGCATATTTTGTAGTACATTAGAAATTAAAATATTGTCGGGATCGGGAGGAATATATAGATTCTCCATAACCTCTACTTACTAATATGTCTTAAGTTAGCCAGAAATAGTTATTAAATTATTTTCGTATTTATTTGGTAATATAAAACGTAATCGAATAAAAATAAATTAATTTTTTAATTTTAAATATTATTAATTGTATGCATTTATCATATACAAGTTCAATAATATATAAAAAAAGATAAGTACTATTGTTATTTGTTAACCTTAATTGTACAAGACAGTCAATTTTATTAGAATTATAATTTTTTGATTAATTTAACGTTGCAATTATTGAAAATAAAAATTGATACAAGTTCACTGAGTTAGTTTTAACAAGGAGAAAGTTCTTTAAAGAAATAAAACTAGTTTTATTAAAAAATTATAATATTCTATAATATAAAAAGAGAATAAAATAATTTTTGGTAAGGATGGTGTGGGAAGACATTAACAATATTAAATAGACTACGAAACTTAGTCAGAATCATAAATAATATTTAAAATATATTAAAGAAATTATTTATTATTGTAGGCAGGTCAAAAATAAAAAATAGAGAGGAAGAAAAACAAAATAATTGAATCTAATATCAATCAATTTGTAAATAAAAATAGCTTGAAGGAGAGATCAATTAAAATTGACACTTAAACGTATATAAAAAGTAATCCAACGTACATAGTACAGTAAATCAAGATGATAAGTTTTAAAATAGTAAAAAGTATTATCAAAATATAAAAAAAATGTATGTAATTCAGCTGCTGAAGAAGAAAAATAAAAGCTGCTTTCACTAATAATGACCTTATTATATTATTTATTATCAAAACTTTTAACAATATTTTGTCAAATATTGCATTTGAAGAAACAACTTATTTTAACAATCATTCTCAAATTTTACTTGCCATAAAATTTCAAGGAACCAATATCCATGTTTTTCGAAAACCTACTTATTGTAGAAGTTTTTATGATTGTTTCTTAGTGAGGTAAAAAATTGGATGAAATAATAACTTTCAAATGTAATATGTTTTCTAGATGTAAAACATCTTATATTTGAGAGTCATTATTTCATCCAATGTTATACATGGTGTTCGCTTAAATCAATCAATTTTAACTGTTTAACTGTTTTTAAACATTTCAAACATATAAAATGTTTTAAATCAGTTTTGCTTTGTCTAAGGTTATGTGTTGCATTAAAAAAAATGAAGAAATGATCATCGTAAATATTTATAATATATATAAATCAAAGGATTTTCTACATCCATGCCTTGTAGGGGTTATATTCCTTAAATTTTACCATCCTGGATATGATTAAAATATTTTGATTGGAATTAAAGAAACTCGAATTTGTAAATATGAAATATTATTAACATAATAATATCAGCAGAAATAATTTATGATACAGCAATTAAATTTAATGATATGTTTAAAACACAGAATTACCTTGAAGACGCAGACAAAAATTTGAAAAAAGATAGAATTTTCAAATATATTTAATTTGTATATATATATATATATATATATATATATATATATATATATATATATATATATATATATATATGTATGTATGTGTAACGCATGCGATTTTAAGTTTTATATATAGAGTTTTGTTTCTATTAGAAGCAAATTCCAACACAGCATAGTTTAGTAGTCAACAATATTATTACATTTTAGGAGGACTAAAAAACCTGCATCAATTTTAAAATTATTTTTAAATTACCAATTCCACGTTCTTGGAAAGGTTTAAAGCTTATATTGTTTGAACTTTTTATGTACAGATGTATTGGAATAACAATTTATTCCTCCTAGAGCTTTTAGTATTATAAATATTTTCACTATATTCATTGAAATAAATTAATCTTACAGTAGTTTTGCAAAAATATTTTTTAGTATCTATTTGTTAAGTGCAATGTTTTCGTTAGAAAATATTTTTATACTTTATAGAATTGAAACAAAATCAATTTTAGATCTGTAGAAAAAATTCTAAAGGTATTATAATGTGAAAGTAAATTTTTTAAACATAATACAAATTTTATTTAATTCATTTAAATGTTAAAAATGAAATATAAATTTTGGATACTTAAATGCTTAAATCTAAGTATTCTGAATTTTCATCGTGACCAATATTTTAAAGTTCACAATATCTTATATTTTATCATTTCAATTTATGTGTAGTATAACAAAAAAAAATCAATTTCTTTTGATTTAAATTTATTTATTGCAATATAAATTTTGGACTCGAAGGAATGATTTGTTCTTGCGTTTTCTAAAATTAATATTTTGATTGGTCGGCGGGTGATCTAAACTTGAAATTAAATTGAAAAATAAAAATGTTTATTGTATTTTTTTTTTTTGTACTTTAGTATACAACTTTTTTAAAAAAAAAATAACTGTGACCTCTGATTTTTTAAATGCATTGGAAAGTTTATTTAATATACGTATTTTGTTGTTCTACCCTATACGAAATAAAATATTGAGTGCACTGCAAGGGTTGTTGTTATTTTTTCTCAAACAACAAACCATAATTGTGCAACTTGTATTTGTGTGAAGGTTTTATAAATATTATTACAAACTTATTTATAGAATCAGAGAAAACGAATGTACTACAAATGTACACATATTATGTGTCAGTATATATATATATGTATTTTTAAAATTATTACATTTACAACAACAACAAAAATTGCCCTTGTTTACTGCAAATAAAATTGAATAGGTCAGGTCAACATAAAAGTTTTCGTCTTTTGCATATAAATTCATTTTGATATTTTTTTAATTTATATATTTTTTATGTATACAAAGAAAATATAAAAAATTATTAAATTTTTTTTAACCTATTTCAGAAATTAACTTATAAAAATTAAAATACATTTTGAATACAATTTTAAAATTTTGCTATTATATTGATCTTATTAGATATCTACAATATATATGGATGACTGACTATTGACATTTATATGAAAAGTATGAGATGATGAAATTTATTTTCACGAAAATTTCATTTTATATTCTTGTGGAAATTTAAAAAGACAAAGAAAAGGAAAAAAATATATAAATCATGTATCATTTAAACGATCAACAACAAAAACAACAATCTTTAATTACACATTTAATGATTCAACAACAAGGCGAATTACATTCTTCTAATAACCAACAACAAATTATGTTAACTGATAATGCTACCGATATTGGTGAAAATATTCGCAGAACGAATGTTGTTGATAATATAAAAATCTCTATTAGCGGTGTAAAAGCCGAACCAGTACATGAGATCTCTACAAATGGAGGAGTTCTACCATCAACAAGTACTGGTAGTACTCCAAATGATATTTTACTTTATATACCGAATAAAAGAACAAAACTGGAAGGGTAAGTTATTCATAACATACTAAGAAGATATTTATATTTATAAAAAAATAATTCATAGTAATGATGAATGGATTACAACTTCTAGTCCAAATACTAATGCAGCACCTCCACTAAGTCCCTTATCGGGTACACAAAATCAAAATTTTAATGCAAATTTATCGAATGGATATGCATCGCCAATGTCTACAGGAAGTTATGAAATGGGTAAGTTTTTTGAATTTGATTAAAAAAAAACGAAAAGATGAAATATCATTTATTTGTATTATGTATTGAATTATTGTTCAATTGTGGTATCAGACTATATATTAGTCCTAAAAATGTTTTTAGTTCTAAAAATTATCCTGTGATTGGGAGAAAAATCTGTATATATACTATAAACTATACAATCAAAAAAAGATATCCAATTAAACATTAAAGTGAAGTATGTGTGTGTGATTCATTTGTAGGATTCAATTGAATCGTTTAATGTTTTATTCCATTAAAATCCGTCCAGTCAGTCGTTCAGGATTTATGATCTAGTCTAGGTGGAAACGAGGGAACTTGCTAATAACAAAAAAGACTGTTAAAAATAACCCACCTTTCGTTTGGTGCAGTCGTGTGAGAATTTAGAAAAGAAAAAAAATATACTATATTCCTCGTTGGAAGAGCTCAGAAAAAAAATTATTTCTATACTTTTACTTATTTTGTATATGTTTTAATGCATTTAATTGTTGTCATTTATACTGCTTTATTGTAGCAGCATTTTAACATAATTTTTATTCATTGTTCTGTTTTGATTTTAAAAACAAATTGAGTTAAAGGCTAAAAATAGGTTTATTAGCCTAAAAATTGAATTTTAATTTTTTTGCGGTACATAAATTTATAATCTCGTTATTTTTTTACTATCATATTTATTTACACACATTTGACCTTGTTATAAATTTTTAAATGGTTAATTATTTTCAATATAGAATTTTATTAAGCTCCGATTAAACTGTGGTGAATGGTTGAGGAATAGCATAAAAAAAAATTAAAACTTTAAAACTAAGTGAAATATATTAAATCGATTACGATACACGTACGTTAATACATTTACATTTATTTTGAGGCTGTAGTAACACCAAACGTAAAATTTCAGTACATTTTTGTTTTTGCATAAATTTTACTATCCCAATAATTATTTTTTTTATTAAATCAATGTTGAATATGTTAACAGAAAAATTTCTTGAAATTTATTAAAAATATAAATTTTAATTCGACATAAATTTAGCTAAAACATTATTAAAAGTAATGCAAAATTTATCAAGTGTGTAAATTCACCATAAAATGTCTAAAATTATGATAGATAATATATATATATATATATATAGCTATGTATATAATAAAAATTACTTTCATTTTACTAAATTTCAATTGTTTTGTTAGCCTGGTGGTATATACGAATTATTATTTGTTGTAGTAATACGATATAGGGTCAGGGTTGTTTAAATAGGTCGTTCTAAATAAAAAATAATATTTTATGACTTATATATAAAATTATATTCTTATTATAAAGAATCGAATATAATTTATTAGATTATGTTGTGCAGCCAATAGCAATGAAATTAATGAATATATTCAGTTTACAAAAGTTATAAACATATATATTGATTCTGTAGGTTATGTTTTAAAAAAAAATGTACTATAGCCAGAAATAGATTTTTTTTTTGATAATATATTTGTTTGCAAAATAAATTCAAGAACATTGAACTCTTTTTTTTTAGAAACAAGCGTGGCATTGTTAAATATATGTGTGTATTGGAATATAAGCTGGTTTTTAAAAGTATTTTATTTAAAAATAACTTTTTTTTTTAATATACTAAAAATGAAACTGCGAATATTATAAATTAATTTTATAGCAAAATTCATATTTTTTTCTTAGAGGTTGGACAACATTTTATATATATTTTTCCTCTCCTTGGCGAATTTAAATATTTCTGCTATTCCGAACCATCCTACAAGATTACCTAGCCATGAGATTCTCCTTCTTCCAGAACACTTCTTATTCCAATTATTTTACCACCATGTAGTGCACCATACTGTAATGGATGCAAAGATGACTGATGAATCATTTGAGGATTTTCTATTAACTAAAACTAAACGATAAGTAGTAAGTTTTGTTTTGATGGGACATTGATTCTACTCAAATTTTCTAGTCATCACATAAATGATAATTCATTTTGATCATGAATTATCATATAATCCTTTTATGATTAAAACACGTTGGTTTTTCTAATATTTTTCTATTATAAATTTGCTACATCAATACTTCACAACTGCCAAATATGAACTTTAAAAATTCATGATGACCAAAGTTGTAAACCTTCCCGGTGAGTACTCTGATGAATTTATTAATATTTTAGTAATATTTCACAAATTAATATTATGGTAAATATAATCAAAATATAGAAGAAGCAAAAATTATATAATTATAGTATTTGGTTACGCAGAAAAATGTCATCTCCGTAACATTCGTGTAGGTATTGTCAAGGCTTAACAACAGGAAATCTTTGTTATAATTAATATAATTTCTTGGTGATGTGCATCATTTATTTTAAAATCAATATCGGAAACTAAAAACTATATAAAAATCCAAATACCACAAATTTTTTGTAAAATTTATGCATCATAGCGTCACAAATTTTATAATCATAAATTAATGATTTCCTCTGTCTCTAAATTTGCCATTTATAAATTAATCTGATATACCAAAAAGGTTTATACATATAAAAAGTAATTTCCAGAAAATTAAACTTGAAATAAATTTGCCTTAAATATAAAAAAGACTACATAAATTATGATTACAAATTTTTTGCAAATGATTCACTATTTCAAGAAATAAGAATTATTTTCAAATACCTCAAGTTTCTTACCTTGATATATGTATCAAAATGCAATATAAGATCGCAAGATGTATATAATTCTGTAAATTGATTTTTAACTTAAGGTCTTCGAAGACGCGGAAATAAGACAAAAATTAATTCTATACTAGCCTAAACGCAAAAGAATTTATTTACAAAGTTTTTATAACATCATTTTTTATGAAAATATATACTGCATCTTAAATTCCATAGCTAACAAAACAAAAATATGTAAAGAAAAATACAAAGCTTAATCATGTACTGCAACAAAAGAAAGTTTATTATGTACGAAAAAGAATTGATCTGATTCAATTATAATACAAACGAATTAATGTAACAGTTTGTACCGTGTCCTTTCTGATGGATAATTTCGTTCTTTCGTCGGGGAATAGTACACAGTATACCAGAATATTTTTACATTCATAAGTAAGTAGTTACTCAATGTCAAATTTGGGTTATACATGGACGTATATTCTCTGTAGTTCTTGTTAGGTTTGATCGTAGTTCTTTTTAATTTTTTTGCGACAAATCTGAACTAGTTGATGGCCAAGTTAGAAACTTAATTTCGTGTGCCCGGAACCAGGTGTTGCTTGATATAGCGGTATGGTACGATGCGCCAGTTTGTTGAAAGCTAAATTCTCCCTGGCTGCAATTGTGTTATTGATGGTAGAAGACTAATTACAATAACATCCAGGAGTACTTAACTGCTTTTCACTGAAGCTGGCGAAAAATGAATTTCACTAGAAATTTTATATGATTTTTCATCTTTATGGGGTTATTACCTATAATTATTCGAATATCAAAACAAATAGATTTTCCACGAGCTATTAAAAGATGTTAGTTTTATAAAATTCAGTCAAAATTTCGATACTAATTGTATTACAATAAACAAAAAAATTATAAAATTGATAATGACATAATATTGCAAGTGGTTTTTGCAAAGTTTATCAATTCTTTTGCATTATAATTGAATCAGATCAATTCTTTTGCATCCATAATGAATTTTCTTTTATTGCTGTACATTAATAATCTTTATTATTTTTTTTAATAGTAATTATAGTAGTATATATTTTCATAAAAAAATATAAAAACTTTGTAAATATTGCTTCAAAAACTTGGCAGATCAACTCCTTTGCGTTTGGGCTCGTATAAATAAATAATATGCATGGAAATCCGAAACGCAACTGTTTTTTTTTAATTTTTCTGTATAAAATTAACTTATAGTGAAACATTAGGAATGATTTTGAAAACGTAAAATTATTTGAATCCATTTAGTAAATTTCTAAGATTGAAATCTTTACCATGGACTTCGGTTCAATTTTAATTACTGATGTACTAGTAAAATGGAAATAAAACAATTGATGTCAGATCATTATTTATACGTTTACAAGACCATATAAATTTTTAGAAAATGTATGTAAACAGTAAAAGACCAGAATTAAAACTATTTTAGGTTTCAGTAATAAATATATATAATACATTTTGGAATATGTGAAGTTACTAATAGCTTTACATATTGCCTTGTAGTTCATCTGATTTAATAAAATTTAATAAAATTGCTTTTACTGTTTATACCCGACACGACTGTAACAATTGATCGGGAATATTTGCTTGTGTACGGAGTAACTATAATTTATAGAAAATGTGCCCCGCCACTGGTTATTGGTCAACATACCAGAGATGGAAACTAAATTTTATTTTGCTGTGGTTCAAGTTTGCTGTGGTTACCTTCAAGTTTTAATTTTGGTTTGGTTTAAAAATTGATTTTTTTTAGTTTTGGCTCTGTTTTCATTCCGTATATTTTTTAACTAAGTAAATACTATTATCAATTATAGTAAAAATAAATTTATTTAATTAATTTCTTTTTAAATTTAAATTGTATAACTATTAATTAAATAATAAATTAAATTCTGAAACAAAAACTGGTTTTCATCTCTCCTACATATTCTTTAATGGTAAATTATTAATGGGAAAGTTTATAATAATATAAACCTGGATCAGAGTTACATAGCTATAAATGAAAACATGTATTTTAATTATACAATTCAAAATCTTAAAGTAACCTTTACACGATCATTTTCGTTTAGTCAAAAAACTAGTTTTATATATTCACCGATACACTAATTCATTAATATAAATAATATTATTCATTGGCAAAACAAAAAATTTGGTAGCAATATTTCTTTAAGGTCATTTTATTTAAACCGCGCCACATCCACGTTTTTTTTTTGTCAAGCACGAGGTTGAAAATAAATTTTATATATATATATTATATTTGTAGTGAAATGAAATGAAAATGAAAATAAATGAAATGTGGATTAGGCGCTTTAGATAGAGAGAGGAGAATCCAAAAAACAAAGTTGTCAAATTTCATTTTTTTTTATAAAATATATAAGTTATTAGATATTCAGATAGATTTATATTTATATAGATACATAAGTTGAACCTTTTTGTATTAGTGTTTCATTCGAACATTATATTCAGTTTTAATTCTTTTTTTTTTTGGAAACGAAAGGAAAGGGAAGGTTATACGTAACTTAAATAATAATATATATTTTTTATTTTAGTAGTTGTACTTGCGCTGTTATGCTAGTATGCATCTTTTAGATGTATCTTTGTTAAGTGGATCGGAATAAAATATACTGCTGTATATGTAGAAGAATCTGATGTTTGATGTTTATTATATTTCTCTTTCGTTTCATAATTTAGTATATGCTAGTTCACCAACAACGTCGGTGGTGATATATTTGAAAATATTTTTAAATTTTTTTTTAACAACATAAAAATTAAATGTGCGGTTAAATTTTTTTTTTGTTAAATTACTGAATGCATCTATTTTTTTTAAAAAATTATGAAAAATTTAATATATTTAATTTTGTATCAATGTTTTTATTGAGTGAAAATTGAATTATTGAGTTGATTATACTATTATATACAAAATATACATTCAAAATTATATATATGTATAAATAATAAATATCTATATATGTTTATTAATAATCATGTAAAAAATTACTTATAATCATCATCTTATTTGATTTGTTTAATAAAATGATATACAATTAATTAAAATAATAGTTTAACGCTAAATTATTCTATTCTAATAATAATAAAAAAAAAAGTTCAAGTTTAGTATACATATGCATATATATTATTATATATAAATACATTTATATATCTTCACCAAAGATTCAATCTATATTATAAATACGTATTTATACAGAAGATATTCTAACACAAACATATTTTCTACATAATTATTTATTATATATTTAAGTATATTATATAGTAACATAGTGTGTTAAAAACATATTTTAATAGTTAAAAAAAAAAGGTAAATGAGAAAATTAATCGGTCTCCTCTCATCCATAAAAATAAAACTTAAAAAAAAAACAAGAAAAATAATTGGAATTCATATTAGATTTTTTTTAAATAATTAAAATTTTCGATAAAATTATTTTAAATAAAATATTGAAAACAATTAATTTTTACAGTGTTTTTGATAATGTGAAGTTCTAAAACAAATAATTCAATAAAATTTATACTTGTAAATTTTAATTAACAATTTAATAATTTTTGTTAAATTATTTAATTCGCATATAAAAAACATTTTTTTTTCTTTTTTCTTAAAACATTTAAAATAAAAACAATATTATTGTCTATCTCTTTCATTCAAATCTAAATATTCTTGTTCACTTTATGTTTATTCTCTGGTTGAAAATGTATCTTTTTTGTCGAATATCTCACACAACAAAACATTTTAACCGATTTTTGTTGTGTTATGTGGGCAGTTGTATATAATATATATATATATATATATATATTCAAGGGCAAACATTATCTGAAAAATAATATAATATATATATATATATATATATGTATATAGCTTTTTGTTGTGTATATACATATGTATATTATGTATTTATGGTTAGAGAATTCTTTAATGTTAGTAAATTAAATATAAACTAAATATATTAAGAAACAAATAAAAAAGTGAATGAACAGTGAACACAATTATAATTTTTAGGTTTATATAAATATTTATATATATATATACATAAATGATTTCTTCTTACGTTTTTAAAGTTAATTATATATATTTTTTTATGCTACAGCAATATTTCGTGTTGTATACTATCCGCCATTTTTAATAAATAAAAAAATGATGTACTATAATTTTTTGGACTACAAAAATAATATAAATTAAATTAAATTTTGAAAAAAATATTCCTATAATTTCACCAGAAAAAAAAAAAACTTTAAAATATTTCGAATAGAATAATAACCTCCTATAAAAATGATTCAATATGTTTGCTTCTTAAGAATATGATTAAATATAAATATTTAAATTTGCATAGATAATTCAAACAAAAAAAAAATATTTCTACAATATATTCATATCCACCCTGTCGTCTCGTTAAATTTCACCTTGTTACTTTATATATAATATAAATATGTTTATATATATTAATCAGTGGCGTGTGTTAATGATAAATAATGGTACAGAGTACAACCCTATCAATGTTTTCTGGAAATTTCAACCAAAATCACTTTTTCCAGTAAAAATCTGCCAAATAATTAGTCAGAATGATGTCTATATTCACAACGGCAACGCGCTTCGACACGCTGTCAAAAAGAAATTCGAACCGTATAAAATATATGGGAATAGATAAACTTCACAATGCAGAAAGTTCGAAATATTTAAAAGTTGAACTCAAACATTTATAACACAGCAATTTGACATTTAAAATTCAAAAATTACATGGAATATAATAACAGTTTGCTAAATAAAATTTACAATTGTTATATTATTGTATTTGTATTATACTAATAATACTACAACAATGTTTCTAATAACTATTATAAAATAGCTTATTAAAATTATCTGTTTTATGTAATTAACATAAGAAAACAACATTGAGAGTATAACGCCGTTGTAAATGTTGCGTTGACATTTGATTTAAAATGTGATGTAAATTCTTTAATATTATTCTTAAAAGACGAAAACTCAGCCCCCCCCCCCCCCCCCCACAAAAGTTGAAGTGACTGTACGCCTCTGATATTTATATAAAATATATTAAATATAGAAGTATATATCAATTATCATATTAAATTGTTGTGTAGGCGGCATATTTTGTATCTCTTATAAGAGACAGGGATGATTGATGAATTCATTGTATGTATATATATATACATATATATATTTTTGGTTTAGGGATCGAATATTTATAATACAATTTCAAATATTCTTCTAACAAGCAAACCTTAGATTTGTATAATTATATATTTTATATAATTATATATAATGAAATAAAATTATAGTTTTGCACATACATATGTATTGTGACTATTAGCGTAAATTAAATTCATCTAATTTCAATTAATGAATCTTTTCTGATATAGAAACTTATAAGCTATCTAGTTACTAAAACAAAACAAAAAAAAAATCTGTAAAATTATTTTCAGACTTACATTATTTATATACTATATCTTTACTTCGGTAATTTAACCATAACTTTCTTTTGCTTTTACACCACTTTCTCTTTCCAATATCACACAACACATTTTATTTTGAGTGAAAATAATAATAAAAAAAAAACCTAAGAAAAATAATTATTAATAATTTCTATTAATTTTATACTAAATACATATAAATTGTAGATTAATGTGATTACGTACTGTTTAATTTTGACCTTCTGAAATTGATTAGTTTTCATTATACATAAATTATCTTTACTTTATATCTGTAACAAAATATATTAAACTTAGAACAAGGAAAACAAAATATAGAAAATTTGTAAATTTGTTGATTCGTATTTCAATTATTTTAAATACGAGGGTGGGCTGATAAGTAAATGGACTGACACAGAAAACAACATTTTCTTGATATACATTTATTTTATTTTTTAACATAATCTGTTTTAGCTCGATGCACTTAGGTTAAACTAATTGTTTCGTTGATAATCTCTATATTTTATCCAAGTCTCTTTCCTCCCAGCCATTTTTTCAAGTTTAGAAAATGAAAAAAGTCAGAAGGGGCCAAATCTGGAGAGTACAGAAGATGAGGAACAATTTCGTAGCTCAATATACTTCAATTCTAATGATTTTTTTGTTGCAATTGCTGATTTTTGAACTGGTGGGTTATTATGATGACACAAGACTTTTTTCTTTGTTAAATGGTGTCGTTTTACCATCATATTGCAGTTCAAACAATTCAATATTGATGCATGATATTAATCTGTTATTGTTTTTCCTTTTTCTAAATAATCAATAAAGATTATGCGGCTAGGATACAATTGCCATAATCTTTCCAGCTGATAGAACAGTTTTAATATTCTTTGGAATCTTTTCACCTGTAAAAATACACTCTTTTAATTGCCCTTTTGTTTTGTGTGGGTAGTAATGGATCCTTGTTTCATCAATTTATGAAACATTTTATCCGCCATTTGTGGAGTAGTCACTTCAATTAGACGTCCAGAACATGGTTCATCAATTATGTTGGTGCGCCTTTTTTTAAATTCAGAAAACCACTTACAAAACATTGATTTTGACGGTACAGATTCACCATACTATTCATTCAACTTTTCTTTAGTTTCCATTGCTGTTTTCTGTCTCTAAAAATAATGTTTTAGCACACGAGATTCAGTATTATACATTTTTAAAATTTGTTAATATAGTTAAGTTGTTCAGAAGACTGTTACATGTAAACTAATTAAGATATTGACATGAAATTTTATTTAAGTAAAGGATATTTGACGACAAAAATACCTACTTCATACCAGTGTGCTACCTCTGTATCATAGGTAATCCTCGTAATTATCAGCCAACCTTCGTAATTTTTAATAATTTGATGTGTTTGAATGAAAGTTATAGCTAATATATCGTGACAATATTCTGAATATATAAATAATTTGTGATTTTTGAATTAATTTCTTATAGGATTTTTACATTAAAAGAATTATAATAATTTTTTTTTTTTGTAAAATTTAGAGCTTATGCTTGTATATTAAAAAAAATAAAAATAATATCAAAAATATTAAGTGACTTTTAATGAATTGTGAAATGAGAATGTAATTTTATTATATCATTTGAATTTAGTGATAAACAAAAAAAAATTTGTTCTGGAAAAACAAAAACATTAAAATACGTTTAATAAAAATATAAAATATACTACTACATTGATTGTTTTATGAAAATAAAAATGATGAAAAGACGTTGGTCAAATAATGGTGGTTTTGCATTTCGAATGCTTGAAGAATCATCATCAGAAGTAACATCATCAACATTATTACCATCAGGTATTACAATGTCACCTACTTCGTTAGGTGATTCACCAGAATATGGTACACAGGATTTATGGCTTTACGATGAACCACAATGTAATAATAATCATCAACATAGTGTAATTACATCAGTAAATGGATGTTCAACAATTTCACAACAAAATTCAATAAAACCACTACCATCATTACAGACAAATGTTAATAATGATATGAAATATCAGCCTAGAAGTAATTCGGCTAATTCTGTGTCATCAGGTAAAATGTTATAATTTTATTAGTTTTTATACATATACATAATCAATTGTATTTTATAATTTAATGGCGATTTGTAGAAATTAATACAGAAAATCCGTTTTATTAATAAAAAAATGTTATGTATATTTGTAACGTAATTCGATTAAATTACATTTCACTAATAACGTTTTATATGTGAAACCCCTTGATTTTTAAAGGCGTTCGGTTTTAGGCTTCGGTTCTTGTGCATTTTTTCATCTGCCGTTCGGTTTTACAGTTGGTACCCTTGTTCTATTAAAAAAAAAAAAAAAAAAAAGAAACAATTTTTTTGATTTCCAATCGAAGATGAAAGCATTTGGTTTTTTTGGCCATTCATTTTGCGGTCTACAATTTTGTATAGGTCAGATTGTGGGTTACAGTTCCGGTTTTATTTTTCTAGTAAGATTCCATGGGTTCCGGTTCGGATACACATCACTGATGTTACTATAATTATAGTTCGTAAAAACAACTCATCTCATTTGACACAAACTATAAAATTTTGAGACAAACCAAGATATAATTATATGTTTCTAAGATTTAAAAAAGTATTATTTAAAAAAATTCTTATAAATTACAACTGAAATTGTAGTAATTGGGAAAGTTATGAATCCACATCAGGAAGAATATTTGAATATAGTTTTCCATTCCAGTTTGAATTTATATTTACACAATCATTTTACATTTTATTTTTATTGTAATAGATTAATTTTAATTGAAATTTTTTGAATTTATTAATCTTTTTTATCCATTGAAAATTTCTTATTATAGAGATTTTTAATGTAACTATATTCTATATTGCATTTACGTATACAGTAGTTACGTAATTGAGTTTGAAATAGAAAATACTTGATCCACGATACACTTTTTGGTATTCCTTGGTTCATTCTGAGCAAGCTAAACCCCTATGCACATCCTATTTTACGATTCAATGTTAAAAAATAGATATATATTTTAGTTAATAGCTTCAGAATGGGTCATTATATTGGGTATTAGACGGGCAAACATTATTTTTTTCTTTTTTCTTAAAAAAGTACGCAATATTGTTTGTTTTCACAAAATTTCATTCTACTTCTTGAAATTTTATTTCACATTACTTTGGGACCTTAACAATTCAAATAATTTGTCTAACAATGTTGTTAAATTTAAACAGCTGTGAATTAATTTTTAATCTGTGAAGTTTCAAGAATATAAATTATTAAATTATAATTAAAAATTATAAAAATTTATATTAGTGTAATATAGAAGATAACAATATAGTGTAAAACCGGTTTCAAAAGTTGATTAAATTAAATTTATAAAACCGGTTTTCACTTTAGATAGATAATAGACTATACTAATTCTATTAAAATTAGTACGGATTATATTATGCGCCTGAACACATCAATACGCGATACCGATACTTATTTAACCAAACTATATAATTTGCATAGACAAAATTAATTGTATAAAGAATTTTAATCACAAAAATTTGTTAAATCAAATATTTTCCACCTAAATATTAATTAAATAACCTTGCAAATATTATCTCTAAGATTATACTTAAAAAACTAAATTCTTTAAAAATGGGGTAATATTTTTTCAAAATTCATGATCATCAAGATAATATATATTTTTGTATGCTTTTAACTGTTTCTGAAAAATTATATACTATATTTTTTTATTAAATAATTTAATTTTTATTAATATAAAATATCGCAAAATTAATTTTGTTAAAGACTATTGTGAAATTGTGATCTATTGTATATATTAATAGGCTTTTTAGTGTTAACAATTAAATACATTATGTCGATTAAATAATTTAAATTATAAAAATAAGTCATATGCAGTCATACGATTTATTTATTTCCATTTTAAAATTATTGAATTATGCGGCACTTTCCATATAATTATGTAACTACCGAGGTGTCGTAGACATTTTTACATTATAATCTCGCAAACCAAATATATAGTATAATCCTTGTCTTTGCAGAAACTGCACATTTGGACATAGTCCAATTCTTGTAGTTGTTTTTTTTTTAACTTTCTAGTGTCCCGTGCGGATATCCACCAGTGTCCTGATGTTTTTTCTTTTCATTCCAAACATTTTCGTTTGGTTCTTTTGGTGCGAATTGATACAAGCTAGAAGGGCTCTGCGTGATACAAGCCAGAAGGGCTCAATTTTTTGAATGGTGATTATCTATGATTAATTAAATGTTATTTAACTCTTTAATACATTAATGAAAAATGAAGATCTAATACGTTTTAGTAAGGCACTGCGCTTGTGGTGCGGGCATGTAGTTAGTAAACCAAACGAGAATAAGAATAGACAACAAAATAAAATGTTACAGGCAGAGGAAGACCGAGAACAAGATGTGGAAGACCGCGAACAAGGTATGGAATACCGAAAAAATAGAAAGTGACACCGCAAAAATGCTAATAATAAACTGGAAAACTACGTCAAAAGATCGAGTAATATAGAGGCAAATAGTTAAGAAAGCCAAACCTTACTCAGAGCTGTAGAGTGCAAAGCCATAAGAAGAAAAATAATTTAATTTGACATTTACTGTGTTGAGATTTGAAATATTTCTCAATAAAGCCGTGAAAAGAAAATAATCTGATAAATAAAAAACGTATTATTTTTACTCCAAAATATATATGTATTTAAATCCAAAAAAAAAAATTAAAATTGTGATTAAGTTGAAATAATTTAGCAATAACTCTTAGATAATATTTATATAAAGTTTCATTAACATTATGATTTTATTTATATATAAGTAAATATACTTATGTACATATAATTTCAAATATTTATATACAGACAGACATTTTTTATTTCCGTACTTTATTTATTTGTTATACATTAGCTACTACTAAAATTCATCAAATCTCATGAAAACTCAACTACCACAATTACAATTTATGTTTTTAAATGATTTTTTTTTTTTTTATTATTATATTATCAAAAAAAAAAAATTAAATATTATAGTCTGTAAAGTGTCATAGACCTCTGATATTTAAAATTTGACCTTTAAAAGCTCATGAGGTCATTTATTTGTAAATATATATGCGCAGAAGTTTGTTGTTTTTTTTTATATATACATTGAAATGTTAGTGCTGAACAAAATGTTAATTGAAACGATTAAATACACACATACTCATATAATAAAATTTATATGAAATTTATTATTATAATATCATTTTGTTGTATCACCAACCACCGCAATAATGTATATAAACATTATATGTATGTACTACATTATATGTATTTATGTATATACATATTTACATATATGTGTTATAATAAAAATCAATGATCTACCTCAAGGTTACTATTTTTTAATAGTGTGTGTAAGAACGTACACATATATATATATAAAAATTCCTACCAAGAAGATGTATAAAGATGATATTGTGGCAAGGTAACATACTATATATAAAAAAATTATATTGTAAAAACTAATTTATGCATATAATTTATTAGTTTTGTATAGTTTTTGAGTTCTCTTGTCAATTATATATATATATGTATAAATCCTTATTTTTCTATCAAATATTGTTTCCGATTCAAATATTATATATTAAAATCTTATGAGTTAAACTCTGTATTGGTTACCCGGTCACTGTGACTGTGACATTGGGGTTAATGAATCTACATAATATATATATTTCAATCTATGACGAACTGCGATACCTAAAACAAAATTGATGATTTACTATAGAGAAGAATATATCCTTTTATACAAACGACCCTCTCGGTAGGGAGGGTATCAAAACATCCTTATATGGTCCCGAAGCACGTGTAGGGATATACTATGCTGGTATAAAGTGACCTAAATGGGACTTTAACGTGACACTGTCCACTACAGCAATGAGTATGAATCGGCTAAGCACTACTTGTGTGAATATCCGGCTTGTGCTCTGTTATTTATGTCTTAACATATTAAGTATTACATCAAGTGTTACCTATCAGTGCTGAATGATTGGATCTGGTATGGTAGCATATACTTTGTAACTGATTTGAAGAAGGCCTAGATTTAATTTTCGATAAGTTCGGGGAGTTAGTGGAAAATTAACTAACTAATATAGACCAACTTAAATTGGAAATGTTATATAAATTAATACCAATGAACCATATAGTGGCATAGCTTTTTTGGTGTATTTGGTGCAGCTATTATTTTCCATTGTTCAGCTAAAACTTATATATAATATACGATCATAAATTGAGGCTATAACATTTAGGTTTGTTTTATCAGTTGACGTACAAGTTTAATTCAGTCTTTAATTATGTAGCTAGACTTAGACCATTACAGTGTCTGTAGGACATAAACTTGGTAAATATTTGTCGATAACGCCAAGACATATTTTTAGTACATAATTGATAAATTTTGATAATGGAGTAAATATATTTTGAAATTTTTTGTAGTTATAATAAGTTGTTCCAAGTAAATTAATGAAATTCTCAATGTATGTTTTCCTTAAAATGTCATGAAGAGTATTGGAAAGTTATGATGAGATTCTGACAGACAACTTCCAAGTTTAATAATATTTAAAATGTTGTAAAATATAGCCATACATCATTGTAACAAATTATAATTCTAGTTTTAATTAACTATTCAAAAATTAGTGCTTGAGAGCGAATTCTTGGATTTGATAAATCCATACTTTATTATATTTTGCAAATTAATTTTATCAAATTTTATTTTTCATATTTTAGGAAGGGAAGATCTTTCACCATCTAGCAGCCTAAACGGTTATGGAAATGATGGTTGTGATGCCAAAAAAAGTAAAAAAGGCCCGGCGCCTCGACTTCAAGAAGAATTATGTTTGGTTTGTGGTGATCGTGCTTCAGGTTATCATTATAATGCACTAACCTGTGAAGGATGTAAAGGTTTCTTTCGGCGTAGTGTAACTAAAAATGCTGTTTATTGTTGTAAATTTGGTCATGCATGTGAAATGGATATGTATATGAGACGTAAATGTCAAGAATGTCGACTTAAAAAATGTTTAGCAGTAGGTATGAGACCAGAATGTGTTGTGCCGGAAACACAATGCGCAATGAAAAGGAAAGAGAAAAAAGCACAAAAAGAAAAAGATAAAACTGGAAGTAGCGGCGGCAGCAGTGGTACTAATAATATATCACAAACGTCTGCTATTAGTACAACCATTACGATTAAAAATGAAATTTTGCAATTAATGAAATGCGAACCTCCACCAGGATGTACGGTAATTAAAGTGTGCTATTATTGAAAATAAAAGTCATTAATTATAATAAATTTTATTATTATTTTTATTATTTACCCTAACCAGCAATTACTGCCAGAAAAACTTTTAGCCGAAAATCGTGTAAGGAATATTCCTCCATTAACAATAAACCAGTTGGCTGTAATATATAAATTAATATGGTATCAGGATGGATATGAGCAGCCCTCTGAAGAAGACCTTAAACGAATTATGATTGTAAGAAGCGAAGAAATTGAAATGTAATAAAAAAAAAAAAAAAAAAAAACATTTTATTTTCAGAGCTCTCCAGATGAAAATGAAAGCCAGCATGATATAAGTTTTAGACATATTACCGAAATAACAATTCTGACTGTACAATTGATCGTGGAATTTGCAAAAGGTCTACCAGCTTTTACTAAAATACCACAAGAAGATCAAATTACCTTACTGAAGGTACTATACCTTTTAAAACATACAATTTTCTGATTACTTAATTACTAATATAATCAGAAAATTGTATAATATTTTTGATATTAGAATCATTATTAAACTTTATCTACAATTTAGGCATGTTCGAGTGAAGTAATGATGTTAAGAATGGCACGTCGTTATGATGCCGCATCAGATTCTATATTTTTTGCAAATAATAGATCATATACACGTGACTCTTATAAAATGGCTGGTATGGCAGATAATATTGAAGATTTATTACATTTTTGTCGGCAAATGTATGCAATGACTGTTGATAACGTTGAATATGCTCTACTCACTGCAATAGTTATATTTTCGGATCGACCTGGTCTCGAAGAAGCTGAATTAGTTGAAGCGATACAAAGTTATTATATTGATACATTGCGTATTTACATTCTAAATCGTCATGGTGGCGATTCTAAATGTTTAGTATTTTTTGCTAAACTATTATCAATTTTAACAGAATTACGAACACTTGGAAATCAAAATGCTGAAATGTGTTTCTCATTAAAATTGAAAAATCGTAAATTACCCAGATTTTTAGAAGAAATCTGGGATGTACATGCAATACCACCATCAGTACAATCACATTTACAAGCAACACAACAACAACAACAACAAGATGCACTTTCATCACCAACAAATGGTATTGGCGGTAGTAGTACTAGTATAATAAGTAGTGATGACGGTGATAGTAGTAGTCGAGGAACACCATCAATGGGAGTAGGATTGGGTGGAAGTGGTAGTGCAACACAGAATATAACTGCCGCATAGCAATAATTTAATTTTTAGAACAGATTTAAATATATATATATATATATATATATATATATATATACATTTATATATTTTTAAAATATAGTTTAAGAAAATTCAAAATGTTTTTTTTTTTTTTGTAATTGTCATTTTCTCCAAACTCACCTAATATCTTTGCAGTTAAAAGAATATTTTGTTTAAGTATTATGCTCAAAACTTACTTATATTCTTTTGAGTAAGAAAAATTTCAGTCTATATAATATAAGCTGTAAAATAATATGTAAAAGATAAAGCTATATTTGTTTTAATTTTTTTTATTGTTTATATCTATAAAATTAAAATCAAATTGTGTATAAAAAAATGTATAATGTGATGAATATTATATATCACATTCTTTACGGTAGAGTTTATATAAAAAAAATTATAAATATAACGAAAAACATTTAAGATTATATTTAGATCTTACAATTCTCCTTATTATCCAAAAAAAAATATATATCTTATAAAATCCATTTTATAATTAAATATTTTTCACATTTTTAATAAAATATATATAACTGGTTTGATTGTAATAATAAATTACGATATTATGGATTGCAAAAATTGTTGTTGAAGGATTATATGAGTAAAAATTTTTTTTGGATACATTATGTATTAAGTATTGATAATGATAATGATATACATAAATTTTATTAAAGTTTGTATTGTTAAGCCTAAGTGAGGTAAATTAATATATAATAAAATTTGGATAAATGAATTATTTGTAAATAATATTTCAACAAAATTTAAAAAAAAAAAAACACTGTTCGTAACAGATAATTTCTATTATAACGTAAATAAAAAAAAATAGAAATAAATGCGATTAAGAGCGGCCTATTTTCTGCGTAAATAATTATTCATTAATTTTTTTCAATTATATCTGTTTCAAATAATATGTATGCAAAACTAACTACTGGCAACGTTTTTAATTACGATAGTACAGTGCTAATTAATTGTTTATACTTTTTGGTCTGTAGCAAAAAAAAAAATGGAATGGACATTCTAGCAACCATGTGTATCGATTAGTATAGTAGCCAGCCACTAGTCCTCAATGTAACAATAAAATTTCAATGTCGTTTTTTGCCAAATAAACAGCGTTCTGAGTATGATAACAACTTAAATTGCAGGTGCATGTCTTGAAGTTTTTCGTTTATTTATTTTTTTGAACAAGATATTGTTTTTTTTTTGTTATTATTATTACTTTGTTGATCTACGGAGTGGGTTGCTACATACTGAGCAAAACATGTGTTTTATCTTCCAATATTTTTTTTTGTAAATCCAAAATAGTATGATGAAAGTTATGCTGAAATTGCGTAGTTAGAAATTTTGTTAGCTAATTAGTCTAATATTAATCTAAAAAAATTATATTTTACGTATAATTTGCATAAAGGAGAAATAAAAGAAGAATAAAATACAGCCTATCGAGAGTAACAATTCTTTTTTGTATTAAATAAAATATATACTGGCCGTTTATACAAAAATCGTAATTCATATCGACAGTATGTTTCTAAATTATGTTAATAAAAGTGTATCTCCAGTTTTTGATAAATTCTATGAAGTTTTTCTAAAAATTTAATAAATATTTCTTTTTCTTTTCATATTTACTACCACAGTTCAAAAAATTAAAATGAACCATATTTTTATAAATATAATTTTCCTGTAAATATAATTAAAATTTCGATAAATTAATAAACGATCGGCAGTAGCATTAAAAATAAATATGTTTTTAAATTTTTTTTTATATATATTGTATAAAGACAAAAATAATAATTTAAAAAAAAAAACCGGGCCTTATTCTTTTTATTTTTAATTTAAATATAAGTTTTTACATTTGAACTATATAATTATTAATTATTATTAAAAAAAAATTTACATTTATATAATTTAGATCTAAATATTTTCGTTACAGAAAAAATTGATATTTTTGATCTGTGCAATCGAAATATATAAAATGAATTATTTTTCTTGTACAAGAAATTTTTTATTAGTCAATAAATAATATATATCCTTAAAAAAAAATATAATAAAAATTAATATGATTTTAAATTATACCGAATTCTGTTTTTTAAAAAATAAATACTTTTGATTCCAGATCTTTCAAAATATTAGTTAAATATGCTATACTTTTTGGTGATTATTAAGTTTGTGTAAATTTAACGAATTTTTGGTGATTGCATATTGATACATTTTTTTTTAAATTGCATTTTCCTGCATTAAACTGTGAAATAAATTCCGGTTTACAAACAGAATTAGGTATAATCAATTAATTATTTTTCTTTTATTCAAATTTATTATAATTTTATTATTTTTGATGAAATCCTTTAATTTAACAAATCAATGAAAAAAAAACTTATTTTGAGGATGACTTGATGAAATGTGTGTAATTAAATAAACAAAATAGACATTCTTGCGGTTTGGCTGTGACGTTATGATGGAGAATATATATATAATATATATGTATATATATATGGAATGTTTTATTAGAAGAGCACGTAATTTAATTAATAAATTGAAAATGAATATAAAAAAAGAATTTTGTATACATTATAAATTATAATTTATCAAATTATTTGATATCCTTTAATAGAAAAAAAATATATTAAATCTAAAAATATGAAGGTAATTTTCCCAAAGAGAATTTATTTCTGGGGATTTCGTTTAAAATATCATTTGCAGTTCAATCTACCTCAAAATATATTCAAAAATTCTTTGGAAATAAAATTATGAAAATATTGAAACCGATTGTACAAAAATACAAAAAAAAAAAAAAATAATAAATTCAATCAAAATTTCAAGCACACAAATATATATTAAATTATTAATATATATAAATATAATAAATATGAAAGAAGTAATACATCATAAGTTTTTATTTACTTTTCTTTTAATTGAAAAGTGCCTTCAGATCTTGAAAGAAATAGACCTTCAACAAAAACAAAAAAGAGAATCGGAATACATTGTATAGTATATATATGTTAATTTCACAAACATCATAAATATGTATTCAAAATATTATAGTGAAAGTTTTTTTTTACTAATATTGTTTGTTTTAAATTGAGTAAACAATTTCAAAAAAATAAAAAAATTACTAATATTAATTTGTACAACAAAAATTCTGTTTATTTACTAAATTAATTATATACAGGTTACAAGATAAATCGGAAAAAAAATATATTTTAAATCTCAAATATAAAAATAGTTAAAGTATTATAACACGTTTAGTAACAAGGTTTGTTACTAAGCTTATTATCAAATTATTGGTTTTCTTACATTGATTTTTGGATAGTATGTATACTAAAAAATTCTCTTTTTCGTAATTCAAACAAAAATATTATATCGAAATTATTCAAAAACTGCCAATATTTTAAGAAAATTTAACAAAATAGGTAATTGATAAATTATAAAAAAGCACAAAAAACTTAAAAAAAAAATTAAAAATTTTTCAAAATTATCGGTTTTTTTGTTATTATAAAGTATTTAGCATATACAAGAAATATTTAGAAATGCCGAAACTTAATAAAAATATAATGAAAGTGTGTATATATGTAATAAGGAATATCTAAACAAACACTATACAACTTTACAAACATGGCACGTAATATTATTATTAAAGAATAAAACGAAATAATTAGAAATGTAAAAAAAAAAAAAAAAAAATTTATAAATAATTTTTGGACTGAATAAAAAATTGCGGTGCTTCATTTTTTATTTTATAAAATTTTTTATGTGGATTCATAGAATTTACAAAATTTTAAACAATAGTTTTATAGTAAGTGGAAGGAAATAAAATTTTGAACATTTTTAATTCAAGCAAAAAATATAAATTACGAAATTAATAGTAATTACGAATAAATAATAGATTTATTTTAATTATTATATTAAAATAATAAAAAAATAAAAATAATTTCATATAACCAAAAATATGCGGACTGCAAGTTAAGTAAAATTATAATACCAAAAATATTTGATTAATGATTACCATAATAAAAATTGTTTAAAATAGAATTTTCATGTTATATAAAAAAAATTTCACTGCCATAGCTTACAATATATATATATCTCTTCATGGAATAAAAACTATCAGCTAAAAAATATGTGGAAAAAGAAAAAAACAACAAAATTATTTAGATATTATATTATTTCTATAATAATTTATATAAAGAATATAAAATATATAATAAAAAATAAACATAGAATATATACTTTATTTCAAACTGTTAAAATATATATGAAAAAGATATGAAAATTTATAGAATTACATAAAATATAACGTATATAATATTCAGTTACTTACATATTATTCAAATATCTATAGTTATATATACATTACATATATATAGTAGATTTGAAGATATTATAATATGTAAATAATTATTTATATAGTAATATATTTGCAAATTATTCTAACGATAAATTATAGAAGAAGATTTCTTTACTATATATAAGAAATTATATTTACTAACATTTAAAATAAAGAGCAAAACATAAAAAGGCAGTAATAGTAGTTTTATTTTAATTAATTTACTAATCATTAAATTATTCTGCTAATAAATTATATATATTATATTATATAGTATGCATTGCAAATGAAAATTGGGTGCTGCGAATTTTATTTAAATATTATTAATAAAATAATATCTATCTAACTTTCCGTCTCTTATAGTCTACAACATGTTTAAATATCCCTAAAATAAATTTCCCGATGTTGGTAAAATATTTATATAATTATCTCTAAATTTTTTCATAACAGGTTTTTTTCGTTTTTTTATATTAGTACTGTTTTTTATTTATATAAAGTCCCTTTTTAAAAGCTTTTTTAAAATACCTTTTTGTTTAGCACAGCCTGTTTTTCCATTTATTTAGCGTAATATTTCCTAATGTAAAAATTAATGATTCAATAATTAATGATCTTAATAACGAGGGAGTATGTGGAGATACCTCAAAAAACTGTGTTAAAAATATGCTGTTTTTTTCACGCATATTATCGTTTTAAATATTTTTTGTAACGGGAATTTCAACTGTTAAAAAATAATTTATCAAAGATACCAAATCCTGTAGATTTAATAATAAAATTGCATATATACATAATCTCCAGCCATTACATAGCTATCCGGAACCGGATTAATCGAATTTACCTGACAAAAATTTAAAGAACAATCTTATAGTGTAAAGAGGACATTAGGAAATTGTTCATACAAATCCTCTACCGTAATTAATAAAAACTATTTTGATTCTCAATTTTTAATTTTTTTTTTTTTTTTAAATAAACCTTGTAACGTTAATTCTAAATAGTTGTAGACTTAATATTTAAAATTTATAATTAAATATATCCTAATTGATGAAATGCAAATTTTAATTAAACATCTGAAACATTTTAATAATTCAAAAATATTTTTCCTTTACTTATTTTTAACTAATTCAAAAATTAAATTAAACAAATGATTTTTTATATTAAAAGAAAAAAGAACATTTAAAATTAATTGTCTTATAAGCTATTCGCATGTATCTTCTTTTAATTTTCGTGCAGGTGGTTAATTTAACTTACATGATCCCATCTCATCAATAGAACGTTTATGTATAATTTATTGACTATTTGTTTTACCCTTTTGTTCTTCACTTGGAGCATCTTCTTCTTCCTCTTCAAAATCCTCTTCCATTTTTTTTTTTCTTCAAATTCAGCTTGTTCATCTGTATAACTAGTTTACCATCAACAGTAGGAAATTGAATTTCTGGTAATGGTAACATTTCTGGATGTTGTTTACTAACTAATTCCTTTAATAAGTTGGAAATTTCTTCACGTTTCCGTGTAACGACAATTGTCTCAAACCAATTGTCTAATTGTTTTATTGGAACTTTATAATCTTTGATTGGATCATTGCAAAATTGTTCTACATATTGTAAAACATATAATCCACAATCAGTTAAATTATTTTGTTGTGGCACTTTAACACAATGACCTGGCATATTTGTTTTATTAAATACATACGGTTCACGAATTTTTGCATGAGATTCACAAGTTAAATAATCTCTCAATGTTGCTGCAACACGACTTCCTGCCGCTCCAGACGATAACGAATCACATATTAATATTAATGGTTGTTTAATACTTTGAGATTGCGGTTTTTGTGTTGTTGTTACTTGCGGAGTTCTTGTTACTGTATTTGTAGGTGTAGCTGCTGAAATTGCTACTGTAGTATTTGTAGTTGTTGTTGATTCTGGATTACTATCATCAGATGCTTGTTGATGTATTACTGGTTGTAATGTATCATATGGAATTGGAAAACAAATAATTGCTAAAAACCAATGTGATTGTTCATTAATTGGTATTATTATAAAATCTTTTTCAAATAAATTAACATTTTTTGTCCACCTAGCTACACGAGCATGTCTTTTTTGTGCTGCTGTTAATGTTACATCATCTTTATTTTGACATTGTCGAGTTGTCATTGACATTGTTGTTAAACGCTTATAAAAAAATGAACTAAATATATGAAATTTATTTCTTTGTTCAATTGGTAAACCCAAATGAATATATTTCAAATAAAAATCAATAATAACATCATTTAAATATTGATCAATAGCTAAACACATATAATCTTCAGTATTTATTGACATTCCTCCTTTTCCTTGTGGATAAATTAAAATTCGTCGAATATTTTGTTCACTTTCTTCTTTATTTTTAAATAAACTATCTTTAGCACTAGCATGATTTAATAATTTAGTTGCATCTTCAATATTAATTTGTTCTAATTTAATTGAAGCAAATATTGACTTTATCACAGATCGAGACTCTTCAGTCATACTTTCCAGTTGCAGAACAATTCTGTTATATGGCTCAGCACGTTTAAGTGGATTAAAATATGGAATATCATCGGTGCTTGTTTTATGTTTCATATCTAAACTTTCCCTAATGTAAATACCACATTTTGGCATAACATACATAAATATAATTGGCAATGGTTTATCCCAATGTACAACTAATTTAAGTATTTCACGTTCTAATATATCCAAACAAATATTATCAGCTGGATTAGAACAACTTGGTGCTATAATTCGTATTCCTTTGGATGTAATTACAACCTTTTCTTTAGGCTCAAAACGGAAAGCTCCAATCCGAATAAGTCTACATGTTAAATTCGTGAAACATTTATCTGTGTAATTAGTTAAATCTGCAACATTTTCACGTACCGAATTTTCATTTTGTTGAAATACATCGGTATCAGAAATTATGGGTTCACACGCCAAAGGTTTCTCTATTTTAAGGCGTGGTTTCGATGATGAATTTTGAAGATTAAGGCGCTTCAATTCTAAAATTGTATATTTAAAATATTTTATTTAATTTATATATACAAATTTAATACTTATCGATAATGGCGCCGGTTTCAATGTGTTATAGCAAATTGATAACTTACAACAACTAGGTATTGCCAATTCTACACTTCCAGGATCTTGATTGTCATTTGAAGTAGATGTATACGACGAGCTAGTTGTTGAATTGGCGACGGTATTTGTTGAAATAGTATTTTTTTGTGCATGCTTTTTATAATATTTATTAAAAAGCTTTCCATGGCACGAATTGCACAACGTGTTTATTTTGTTTACCTGAAAACATAAATTCATAGATGAACATAATAATTAATAAATAAGCTAATTTTGCTTACTTGTTTGAGAAAGATAGCGTAATAATAATTCTTTATAGCAGCATTGGTAAGTTTATCCACATCTCTCACTAATCCGTTACTTTTGCAAGCAATACATGATCCGTCGTAAAATCCTCTGATTATCTTAATAATTATTATTAAACTAATAATTTATAATTCTATTATATTTATTATTAAAACAAAACAACATCAAATCTAATAAATATGGGGCGCAACTATAATAACTATAATATAAAAAACAAGACGATATGCTATAATTATAATATAAATATATAATACTATTTCTAATCTTATTCTAATTCTAATATTCTTTATTCTAATCTAATTTTTTTTAGAGCTTTTAGAGTTGTCAGAAAAACCCTTTAAGCATGTGGATTCCAAATTGATTCAAAAAGGAACTCAGCTATAATTGTGATTGTGAATATTACGAAAAAATAAATTTATAAAATATACAAATTATATTTGGCATGAAAAAAAAATATTTTACATATCAATTCAATTTACATAACATTTAGTGCTTAAGTTATCCACCGATAATACGACTTGTGTGGAGTATCGGAGTTTCATGATCACTAAAGATTGGCGGTAATTATGTTTTTCTCCCTATAAATGAAGAATTAAATAAAACTTAATTATATTATTTTATTACAAAATGTATACGTTTGATTAAGGGTTGTGGCAACACATCTTCATCTGAAGAAATTTCATGTATAATTTCTTCTGCTGGTGTTGGTTTTGCTGGTTTAGGATTAAGGCGGTTCATGTCTAAAATTGTATATTTAAAATATTTTATTTAAATTATATATACAAATTAAATACTTATCGATAATGGCGCCGGTTTTAATGTGTTATAGCAAATTGATGAATTAGAACAACTAGGTATTGCCAATTCTACACTTCCAGGATCTTGACTGCCATTCGATTGCGAATTTGAACTAGTTGTATACGAGGAGCTAGTTGTTGAATTGGCGACAGTATTTGTTGAAGTTGTATTTTTTTTTGGTGCATACAGGGTATAATATTTTTTAAAAAGCTTTCCATGGCACGGATTGCACAACGTATTTATTTTGTTTAGCTGAAAACATAAATTCATAGATGAACATAATAATTAATAAATAAGCTAATTTTGCATACTTGTTTGGGAAAGATAGCGTAATAATAATTCTTTACAGGACTGTCAAGTTTATCCACATCTCCCACTAATCCTTTACTTTTGCAAGCAATACATGTTCCGTCGCAAACTCCTCTCATTATCTCAATAATTATTATTAAACTAATAATTCTATTATATTTATTATTAAAACAACATAAAATCAAATAAATATGGGGCGCAACTATAATAACTATAATATTTAAAAAACAAGAGAACAAGACGCTATGCTATAATTCTATTTCTAATATAATTTTAGAGCTTTTATAGTTGTCAGAAAATCCCTTTAAGCAAGTGGATTCCAAATTGATTCGAAATGGAACTCCAGCTATATATGGCAGAGTTCAATTTTGAAACAACTTTGTGTTTCAATTTGGAATCAATTTTCATTCAATTCCAATTAGACAAATTTTGGATTCATCTTTATGATTCAAATTGGATTCACACGGAAAGCAGTGCGCTTTCCAGCTCTAAAATATAACGATTCACACGGAAAAGAGTTCTCCTGGTACACGGAATTCCGTGTGCTTGGCCAAAGAAAATGGGCCAAGCAAGCATACGGAATACAAATATAAATACAAAACTTGTTGTATTTCAGCGCCTGTAAATTTTTGTAAAGCTGCATCTGAAATAAATGAATAAATTACATTAAAAAAAATTTTAGTACGTCATTTTGAATATAATACACTGATTTTACAAATTTATTTAATCTACATTATATATATTTTTAAATAATCTAAAATTAAAATAAAATCAATATAAACATAAAATATTTTACCATCTTTTATCAATGTTCTTAAATAATTACATTCAGGACAATTTTAAACTTACACTTGATAGCCCGAGCAGAATCAACGCAGAATACATAATAAGAAATGCCATAAAAGTTAAAATGTATGAAAATATATGAAACCGATTATAACAAACGCAGCCTACGCAGGCTCGTCGCAGAATCGTGAAAATGTTAACCAACTTTTAACTTTTATTTTATATAGTGTGGTTCACTTTTATCACACGGCTTTCCGTGTGAAAAAAGTACTCATTAGAATCAAAAATGAACTAATTGTGATATAAAAATGAACTAAAATTGAATTAAAAATGAACTAAATTTGATATATATATTAAGTGGATTAGAATCGAAAATAATGTAAATTGGAGTCAAAAATTAAGTAAATTAATTTTTTTTTTAGCTAATAAATATTTATTTAATTATAATTATTACTTTGTTATATTACATATTTATATTTTTTAATATTTTTAATATAAATATTTAATAACATTTTTTTAAAATTGAAGTTTTTAAATAATATAAAATAAATATAATGGCGATTACACTGCTACTACACACAAAAACAATTAACACTCCGCACTGTGCACGAGGATGACAGAACAATGAAACTAAAAAACTATAAATTATGTTATTAATTATTATGTTTGCATGAATGAGAAAATAAATTATATATGCTTGTTCAACACAAGCCTTGTTGTATTTTTAATTGAGAGAATATTGTGTTGTGTTTTCTCATATTAAAACTTTGGAATCAATTTGGAATCAGAAAAATTAAAATCAAAATGTGGCTTAAAGGGGAAAATATTGCTTTTTGACAAGAACAAGGCAAGAACCTTCAGCACAGAAGCAGGAGCACGAAGCAGCACAGCACAGTTCATTTTCATTCAGTCAGTCAGTGATTAGAAAAGTGTATTTGGTAAAAACGAAGAAATTTATTTGCAACAAATTACTTATAAAAATGGACAGGTAAACAATTGTTTTTGAGAAGAAACGAAATTAAACATTAATGAATAAATATTTTTAAGTCTTTTTGATGAAATCGAATCTTTGGAAGCAATTTTATTAGAAGATGTTATAATACACAAAAATCAAAAAACGTAAGTTCAGTGGACACCCCGAAAAATTTGCCTGTGTATATCAAAATTTGGAAAATTGATTTTTCTTTTTCTTTTTCTTTACAGTAATATTCCCGAAATGATTGAAACAACTGTGTTTCCTGTAGTCGGTGGTGATACAGATCGTCAATATATTTGTGTTACTTTGCAAGTTATACCAACAACTGGATATCCTGATGTAAGTCCAGAATTTCGTCTAAATAAGCCTCGGGGCTTAGATGATCAACGTTTAAATGAAATTAAAACAGCTTGTGTAGAAAAATTGAATGAATCAATAGGTTATCCTGTTGTCTTTGATTTAATTGATGTAATTCGTGAACATTTAACTGATAGTAACTTACCAAGTGGTCAATGTGTAATTTGTTTATATGGTTTCCAAGATGGTGATCAATTTACTAAAACTGAATGTTATCACTACTTGCATAGTTTTTGTTTATCTCGTCATATATTAGCATCGAAACGTAATTGGCAAGAAGAACAAGATAAATTACCAGCTTGGTTGAAAAAAACTGCTGAAACATTTCATCCAGTCTGTCCTGTATGTCGCGAAGTAATTGGTAGTGATGTAAATAATTTAAAAGAAGCATTACCACCAAGTGAATTAGAAAATGCACCAGAATTTCAATTAACTGAAGATTTAAAAGAATTGCAAATGAAAATGTCGAATTTATTTTTATTACAAAAAAGTCGTGGAGCAATAATTGAAATTGGTGAAAATGAAGCTAATGTACTTTCAATTGAACCAGAAGAACAACGACAACAAATCAAAAATAACGGTGAAAATGATTCACGTGAAAATGGAGATTTTTCGAATACCGTGGTAGTTAAAATATTATATAGCTATTATTCGTAAAATATTAAAAATACTAATTTATTTATTTTCTCTTTTAAGCCAAACGAACATTCTACTATAAATCGTCAAAATCACAATCGTTCGAATAATCAAAATCGTAATCAGCAGCAACAACAGTCGAATAATACTGCTTGTGGCGGAAATGCTAGCAGTAGTAACAGTCGGGTAACTGTTAATCATACAAATTTCACACCAATTGTCAATAACACACCACGTTACACTACTGAACCAACAAATAATAATTACAATCATCAGCAACATTATAATCGACGTCATTACCGTGGTAATAACAGGCGTCATCATCATAGAGATCAACATTCTAGTCAAGCACAACAGCAACAGGAAGCACAACCACAACAACAACAACCGGATACTAATGGGTCCGGCGGTACAAATTCAGGTAAAAATTATCAAAAAACCGGAAACAACTATCAGAATAGTAGTGGTTCCCATAAAAGGTGACAAACGGTACAGACAGAAAAAATTAATTGCTCTAATAGCAATAATAAAAGCCGAAAATACGACAACTTGTGTAAAATTTATATGCCCCTATTATTGTCTTTATGATTTATCTTAACAGAAATACTATCCGAAATTGATGTTCATAATAATAAATACCAAAAATTTCCTTTAAAATATTTAATTTTATATCCAAAATTTATAAGGGTTGTTAATTATTGCCAACAACAGTATCAGCATTGTAGAATTTTAGGTAGTCTTATTTGATATTTTCTGAAGTAATTTTTATGTTTGTATTTTTTTTATTTTCTTTTTTTTTTAATGTTTTCATAAAAATAACGATTTTGCGTCTAATTAAATGAAACTAATTGACTGTATTTAAATTCTATGTAATACCTCAAAGTATATTCAGTGGTCAGTTTTATCAATTTTATTAATATAAAAAAAACTAGGAAGAGCTAAAGCTGTTTATATCAACTTTTAAGCAATATAAAAATAATTCTTACTCTTCTATACTAGTTATACTCAGGACAATAGGCGGTAGACTGTCTGGTTTTTATATAAATAAAATTGAAATAACTGTCTTTTTCTCTTATCTCACCATCTCAGTTAGATATTATATATCTTGGATTTAAATGAAGATAAGTTTACTTGCTAAATGAGTTCAACTGATTTCGGTCTATTATACCAAAAATAAATATTATTTTTTATATTTATATATATATTTTTTTTAAATGAAAAACGTTTATTATCTATATTTAAATGAAATAAGTTTAGTTAGTTTTTAACATATGTATATTTAAATTAATATAAATGAAATATTTTTTTAATTAATTACAAAACCAAAAATAAGTAAATTTTTCTAAGTAATTTTTAAGTGTAAATTTTTGGGAATATTATTAATTATAAAACATTTGAATATATAAAAAAACATGACATTCCTAGTCGAATTATTTATTTAAGACTTCTCTGTTAAATAATTGGGTTTGATGGAAAATTAAGGTTGTCGTATTTTTGTCTTTAGTCCCGTTTATTTTTAATAACTTTAACAACTTTTTAATTTAATTTAATTTTTTATTTTAAATTAAATTTATGATATTAATAACAATTAGAATTATTTATGTAAATTATTTTTTAAATTATAAGTTTGAAAATATTTGTAGTTTAGTGTAATACAAGAAGCTAGAATTTAATTCAATCAATTTTATTTTAAAATTATATTTATTTTCTCCAAAATTGAATCTATCAAATTGAAATTTTCGGAAAAAAATTATTATGTGAATTTAAAAAATATAATATATATTGAATCTATATAAAAAAAAATTCATTAGTTTGCTACGGCGATCATAAATTATGTATAAACCACTCTGTATCATATTAGTAAATAGTCAATTATTATACAGAATTGGTTTTGGAAGTTTCCTTAGAATATCTTCATTTGATAGTTTTTATTTTTGTAGAAAATTATATTTTCTGGAACTTACAATAAAATATTATACTTTTTAATTCTATACGTATCGTAATATATTTATTGTCCATGTGTAATCCTATACGTAATAAGAATTTCTTAGATTTCATTGTATCTTAAAATGAAGAAATAAATATTATCGTGTATAAAAAAAAATATATGTATTTATTTTTTAGTATTTAAATACAATTTTCAGTTTTAGATTCATTTTAAAATGGGGTAAGTTAATTAGAAACATTGAATGCGTTCCTTGTTCATGTTGGTGTTCTGTCATCAAAATATAATTGACAATTGCCCCTCATTAAATGATTTTCTCTCTGGAAATTGCTGCTCTTGAATATTTCGATGCTTCACATGTTATGCAAATCTAACATTATTATATATTCTCCATTGACTTTAATGTCCATTCCTAGATGAAGAGTTCGTAATAATGCGATGTCGTAACTCGTAACGTAAAGAACGAAAGCAGTCAGATTATTTCTATTACATTAATTTACTTTTCGATATATTTCAACTATGAAGAAATTGCGCAAAAAATGAAACTTTGGAATTGGAAACAGAATCCTAAAATGACTACTTTCCAATTATGCATAAATGATAATTTAAGACAACATAAATACCTGTTTTACAGTTACGAAGCTGTAAATAGTTTGTCGATTTTATTTGTTGTGTTATTTTATATTTTGTTGTAACTTTCTACACTACCTGGTCCCATATAATTTAAATTGTTTGTTTTATTTAAAAGTTTAGCTTTGTGATGTGAAACAAATTTCGAATTTTATAATCAAAAGGTATTAAATATGATATTCTTTAATAGAGCATCACAAAAAAGTAGTAACAAAGGGCCAAACTTACCCGATAATGAATTTCCTCCTGTTAAAAATACTTTTATTGGCTCCGGGAAAATGAACCTAAATGAAATAGAAATTTCAGCAAAAAAGTAAGAAGTTCAATTTTGACATAAATTCCATTTTTTTTTTTTGTAAACTTTTTTTGGTTACAAATTCATGGATCCAAATTTCAATCGGAAGATGAATTCTAAAACTCAAACCAAGGTTTTATAAACTATCTCGTAAAAGCCGATAAATCCTTTTTTTGTAATTTTTTGTAGACCGTGCAGTTACTTATGAAATAATTATTTCGATTAAGTGATTAGCCGATAATATAAAACTCGATGAAAAGTACAATAATGGCGATAGATGAGATGAGTACCTTTTAAATGATATGAAATTTACTTTTAGTTCAAAATTCCCAAAAAAAAAAAAAAAAATAACCTATTCACAAAATTAACATATTTTGGACCGAACTTTTAACTTTATTTTGGCCAAATTTCATTTTCATTGTGGAAATTTAACCTAACTAATTCGACGATGAACTTCCAACATATTTAGACTAATAAAGAAGAAATTTTTTGGCTCAAAATTTTCTAATGTACAATTTACTAAATTTTCGGATTCCAATTGAATTGGTTAAGTAAAACAAATACTTCAATTAATTATTAATAATATAATTTTATTTATATAAATTTAATTTTTATTTAAACTTTTCTTTCGTTTTTATAAAGTACATTTAATTTTTGTCTATAATTTATAAAAAAAGAAAAGAAAAGAATATTTATAAATTCAATCTGGCGTATTAAAATTATTAATTTAATTATTTTATTCTAAATTATATTATGTAATTAATTTTTTTTTTTATTTTTTTATAATTTTTTTTTATAATTATAAACTAATAAATTAAATCATGTACACAAATTCTCGTTCACTTCTTAAAAAAAAATTATCTATTTATACTCAAACAAAAATTTTATTATTTTAACTTATATTTGTAGTTCTTCTTCATATGTAAATTTTGAAATAATGTTAACTAAACAAAAACCCATTTTTTTTTTCTAATTTCAAGTTATGGACTTTTTCTATTGAAATTATATTGCAAGAATCCATTAAAAAAAACGAAAAAAAATGATTTCTTTCAATAAATTTTCAAAATAAAGCTACTTTTTTTTTAATGTAATCTAATTATATAAATTATTACCAACTTAAAATAAAAACACAAAAATTATAGAATTTATATTAGGAAGTTTTCAATTATTCTTTTAACAACTTATTTTTTTTTAAAAAAAAAGGTTTCAAAAAAATTGTATGCATAAAAAAGATTTATTAAAAATGTGGATTTTTTTTAATAATATTTTTATATATTTATATAATTTTATTGAATTTTTTACTGTTCCCGGTTTTACAAGGTTTGATATTTTTAAAAATTTATGAAATTGTTCATTAAATAAAATTCACCATTAAAATATACATGATGTGTCCAGAAATGATATAGTTTTAATATATAATTGAATAAGTATACTAAGTTTTTTCAGATTTATTTTATTACACAAAATAATGACAAATTTTTCTGAATATACAAATAATTAAAAATGATGCAAACAAAAATGTAATCGATGTAATACGAATTTTCATTCAATATATGGTGACAAGCAAATCTTTGTAATAATATTTATAAGATAAATGGAAGTAAAAAAAAAAAATTATATTATTTTATAATTCATATTATTAAATGATTTTATAATTCATATTTAATTTGCAAAATTAAATTCAAAAATTTACAAAAATTAAAACTTGCATCTTATATAAGGATTTAATTCAAGTTTTTTCATTTCAAATTCAATTTTATTTATTTTAAATTCAATTTTTTTTAATTTGTAATAAATAAAATTGAATTTGAAATGAAAAAGCAATAAAAGTAGACCGTTTATATTATTCGGAGACGGCCAATGTGATGTAAAATTTTATATTGAATGAAAGAAAGAGATTGATTTAAAATGTTATACAACAGATTTAATTATGTAAAAGTATTTTTAAACAACTGTTATCATGTATTTTTTGAATTTAAACTCGGAAAATTGAGTCAAATTCAATAGTTTTCTTTTTTTTTTATATATGTTATTATTCCAAAAGAAAAACTTTTGCAAAATATCTGATTTATCTTATATAATTTTCAATTTAACAAAACCAATTTTTTTTCATAAATTTTAGAACAAAAATCAAGATTTTTTTGTTAATATATTTTTGTTTTTAAATTTTATACAATATTTTTTGTTTCATTTTTTTTAAATTTTGATAATGGAAAAAATATTTTTTAAATATTATTTTCATCAAAAAAAAAAAAAAAAAACTAAATTTCAATTAACGATTAGGAATTTTTTTTTTTTTTTTTTTTGTATGAAAAAAAAATCCCATTAAAATTAAATTTTGTGTGCTTGTTTGTGTGTGTGAATTTATTCTTAAAACTTATCAAATTATTTTATATTTATTTTTATATATATTTTTAATATACTCACTACAAATTAAATTCTGCATTGGTTTTTTTTTGTTTTGTTTATTAAGAAGAGGGAAAGAGAAATTTCCTCCAATCATTATTTTTTTAGTAAGTTTTTTTTTTGTTTAAAACATAAGTTTTCATATTTATATTTTTTATGTTTTTTTTTTTAATATTACAATAAAATGTTAAAATTATCCTTAATTTGTAATTGATGAGAGTTTTTGAGCTACTCCATTCACAGTCTTTGATTTAAGGACATCGTTCTCATATGATAGAACGGTTTCTTTACCATTTTCGAACATTCTAAAAATAAAAATAATTTAAGTACCTATATCAATCATAAAGTTAATATAAGAATTTTGAATTGATTTTTTAGTGTGTTAAACTGATAGTGTAGTGATCAAAATTATATCAAGACCATACGATTAATTGATTACATTTGTAGATAAGATTAAATTAGATAAATGTAGGGTGTAACTACTACGGCCATTATTACAAAAAACCTTAACAAGCACATGTATTTGTTCCACTGTTTCATTAAATTAAATTTCCGTCATATTTTACAGAGTGGTTACATTGGTCTGTATAACTTATTAAGGTGGTAGTTAAGTCGACAGTGGCCAGATAAAAGTCGCACTTGGTTATTTTTTTTAGTTTGTAGTTAAGTAATTCGAGAATTCTTTTTGGTGTTATTAATTGTATAAATTTCTTGGATACCAAAAACAACCTGAAGTTGTTTCCCAATGTTTTACCCTTTTGATAGCCACTTATTGATTATTGTAGGCCCACAACGTTTTTTTTTTTTTTTTAAATTGCTATTCCAGGTTAGTTTATCATTTCTAAGGTTACCCCTAAGAATTTAAGTTCTTTGCTAAAGTCAATCTTTGTCCAAAAAGTGTTGGTTTTATTAAGTTTCTTCATTTTGTGAAGATAACTATTGTATATTTTTGTTACATTTGTAGCAATTGCTGTGCTTTTAAACGTATTTATATTTATTACAAATTAATTAATTTGTGTGTTACGACCAATGCACCAACAAAAACAACTCGAACTTATTCATATTATACGCGCCGGTTAACTAAGCTATTGGAAGTTATTTCATTTATTATTTTTTAAAATTGTAGATTTATTAATAACTTTCATTTTCGATAAAATTCACTCTCATAATCTAACTATTTTTTTTTTTTATATTTAATTTACCTTTTAGTCATAATTTTTTTACCACCAACAAACGTCGTTGATGTTGATGTCCTTTTAACGGCACCACTATTTGACGTATGACCAACATTATTACCACCACCATTCGATACTGAACTAAATGATGAAAATGATGAAAAACCATTTGCATTATTCATTTCAGGATTAAAGAAATAATCCATCATTGAATAACCAAGCATTGGTGACATAAATGATGACATTATTGTATTTTGTGGATGAGAATGACGATGTCCACCATGATGTCCATTATGACGACGTGAATGTGATGTTTGAATTTCTGTACAAAAAATACACAAGATTAAATTAGATTACAATAACAAAAGAAAATAATTTAAACTATAAATTTACCTCCAAAAAGATCTGCAAATGGTGAATTAACACCAAAGAATTCTTTGAAAACTTCTTCTGGTGGCCTAAATACAAATGGAAAACCGCCCATTAAATCAAATTCATCAAAATCATTTGCAGGATGTCGTGATGATCTATGATAATGACGATTACCACCATCAGCACCTAAGCCTTCTTTTCCATATTGATCATAAACTCGCCGTTTCTTTTCTATGAAATTAAATCAAAATTCACAATTAAAAATATATTCAAACTAAATTCTGTTTATATTGACATGGTTAGTGAGAAAAAATATATATACTAAGGTGCAAGGCATTGTTTTTTTTCATTCACGAATTATATAATTGTGGGTTGTGAGTACGAGCCACAACAAAAAGATGAGCGGTCGAAAACAAAAAACGAATTAAAACAATTTTTTATTTATTAATTTTGCGAAAAACAAAACAACTCAAAAATAATAAAAAAAAAACAACAAAAATCTCGAGAAAACTAAAAAATCGTAGCACGTTTTACAATTACATATATTGTTAATCAAAGAAGCTAATAAAAACTTCTCATTCCTTTAAAGAACTTTGTATATTGTATTTACTTATACAAAAAAAGGAGATTTCTAAGACCAAACAATAAAAAACATGGGATGAGTCACACAAACGTCACACAAAAAAATGTCATCTCTTCTCTAGAGGTGTTAGTTTTTAGCTAGCAGAGCATCGCGCATACCATAAATTTTAAAAAATGGCGTTGATTCGAATAAATTTCGAAAAGTGAAACTTTGATATCGATTACCACGTTTAGATGACGACGATGTCGGCATCGATGATGATGAATTATAATTTCGACCATAATAATAATTTGATGTTGAATCTGAATCATAATCACGATGATATCCATTTGTATAATTATGTGAGCTACGATGATGATAATAGTCTCTGTTCTTGTAGGATGAGTTCTTTCTAGCCTCGTAGATTTTTCGTTTACGTGCTTTTTTTTTTGTTGTATTTTTAAAGAATATTTTTTAATAATTTTTTTTTGTTTCTAAACTTAATTTAAACCTAATAAATCATTTTCTTTAATATTTTCGATAAAAACTTACCATCTGATAAAACTTCATATGCCTCTGATATTTCGCGGAAACGTCGATTTGCTTCGTCTACATTATCTGGATTTTTATCTGGATGCCATTTTAATGCTAATTTTCTATACCTAAATAAAAATGATTTATTTGTCAATATTCAATTTGTTTAAATATTTTAAAGTTATGTACTACATACGCCTTTTTAATTTCAGCATCATTAGCACCATTGGAGACTTCCAATGTTTTATAATAATCAACCATTTTATTTTATTTGAATTTAAATTTAAAAGTTATTATAAAATTATTGAAGAATCAATAATAAATGTTGTTAATTGAAATTTTATGTTGGTGACACCCTGTCTCTTCTCAAAAACAATTGTAAATTTCTAGTTTTCAAAACTAAAAATCTTTTAAAACTCTTTTAGTAAAATATTCACGGGTCGAGTGTAATGAGAAGAGTTGATTTTTTTATATTTTTATTTATCCAGCGCTTCTATTTTTTTGCTTTTAGTCCAGCAATAATTAATTGATTTAAAATTAATTCTTTCTGCAAAATAATTGAAAAAATAAAATTAATCAGAAAAATAAAATGTCACTCAAAAATTTATTTATTTCAAATTTAGTTAATTTTTTTTTTTAAATAAAAAAAAAACATATTATTTCGGATAGAATACTTTGACTTTTTTTGATTATTTTCAATATAAAAAAAAATGAGAGCATAGTAATAAGATTTCAAATAAAATAACATAAAAAAAGAAATTCTTTTTGCCGCCCCTTGTAAAGTAAAGGGGCTGTCCAAAAATTCCGAACAATTTTATTTTCTATGAAATATAAAAATGAACGGGGGTTGTGTTTAAACAAGGGTGTCAGCATCAATGCCCTCACTAAACGTTCATTGGACATTATGCTCCCCTCGACAAGGAAGAGTGAGACAAATGAATGAAAGTTAGAATATATAAAATTTTGTGAAAAGAGACAGTGAATTATAAAGTAAGAAAAAAAATATTGATATAATGGATATACATTATGTCATTTAACAAATTCAAAGCCACCAAAATTACTTTTTTTTTTTTTTTTTGATCTAAAATGGTACAATTAACATTTAGGCTGGGCGGTATCGTATAACAGATATATTCATAGCTACATAATACAAAATTAAAACAAATCTAGATTCAGAAGCGTACCTGGGCCGTCTTAAGATTTACATATACCGTATTCTTAAAACTACTAATTTGGAGCGAAAACATATTCTAAATACTTTGACACAATCAATAACTTTAGTTTTGTTTACATTTATTTCAAAACCCAGAGTAAAAAGTTCTTCTAATTAAGTTTGAAAAACTCCTTGACATAAATTCAGAATAAACAAATCTTTTTAATAACAAAAAAAAAAAAAAAACGCTGTAAACATTAGTAACTAAAAACAACTATACAAACATAACAATCACATTATATTATTTAAATTTATGCATAATAAAATTTCCAACGTAGGAAGTTGTTCATTCTCCTCTCTGATGGCTGACACCTTTTTGAATTTATAATAAGAAATTTGATAGACCATAATTTTAGTTTTGAATAATGTTTTTTTATTTTAACGTTGCAAAGTACAAAAAAAAAAAAAAGAAACTAATATTTAAAAAAAAAAAAAGGTTTAACCTATCAAAAAAATAAAGAAATTTAAGTGGAATTGAAATCATAATGAAAACAAAGAACTATTTTTTTTATTGTTGCCCTTAGAAGAAGATTCATAATTCACAATATTTTTACATAAAATTATGTTATACAAAAAATTTAACATTCTTATGTATTGTACAATATATTTAAAAACTAAATTTTAAGATTAAACAGTGCCAGCGGACGGATGGAGCCCCGAGTATATATATAATATATTTTACACATCTGGTAAATGAACACATTTCTACATAAACTAAAAACCACATTATTATGTTAATAAAAATATTAAACTATCTTAACAGCAGCTGTCAAATATTAAAAAAGTTTTATCCTAAACTATGTTAAAATAAACTGTACGAGCCATCCAAACGATATTTCCAAATTCCGAAAATGATCTTCAGTTGGGTTGGAAAGCCAAACCACTGGAACTATCTCCACAGAAAATATTCAACAAGTTTTATCCTAAATTATATTCTAAAGTACTATGTTAAAAAAAGTACGAGCAATCTAGATTGTTTGCAAAACCACTGAAACTACCTTAATAGCAAATATCTAACAAGTTTTATACTTTATAAAGGTAAAATAAAAAAAATCCTCTATGCAAATCACTTTTAGTGAATCAGTAATGCATTTGTTTTTTTTTTTATATCCCCGCCACTGGAATAGAGGTGGTTCTTTAATTTCGCCCAAGATAAAAAATCACTCAATCAACGCCGATCAATAATTTCTATTTATTTATATATTTAAAAAAATTAATTGCTTTTTTTTTTTTTGGTGCTTATAGAAAATTTAGAAAGGTAACAAATTATTTACAATGTAATTTGATTAATCATAATAAGGCGTGAATAATTGTTAATTTATTTGATGAAATATATGAAAAAATATTGTGGTTTTATTGTCGGAGCTATTGATATACCTCCACTTAAATGGTTTAGTTTTTAGTACCAACTCGATACAAAACTAATTAATTTCTATACATTTTTCAATTGTTTCTAGTATTTCCAAATGGGAATATTACGAATAAAAAATACTAAGCGAGTTTTGAGATTTGATGGTGTAGCAAAAATAAGTATTTATATTTTTTTGTCGGCGACCGGGGAAATTCAAGAACATTTATTATAAAAACTAAAATGAAAATAACCAGAGAAAATTTTTCCCACCTGTTATAAATCCAAACATTTAAAAAAAAACATAATTTATGAGATCCTAAACAGAAAACACTCCGAAGATGCCAAAATAAATAATTCTCTAATTACGTAAATGAGCTTGTTATTTTGAATTGCTGTGACATTGGTTCATTGCTTAAAAATAAAATATGATTTCAAGAAGAGTATCGTGTTGAAAAATTACTGCAGTGTTGCACACCTACTAACTGTTCAAACGGTTTTTATGGGTTTGTAGAAAAATTATAAAATGTTGGTGCATTTGCAGAGTGACGATATCAGAGATGCTGAATCTGTTGTTTGTCGCCCTATGAGTAAAACGTAGAGTGTGCAGAGTAGAGTTTTTAGCTAGAAGTTTTGTTTTCTGTTGGATATTTGTATATAGATTACTTTCCAGGCCATTACTGGTATCCAGAAATATTCGAAGAACAGAACAAAATTTAATGATTGGTAATGACAATATTGAAGTAGTTGAAAGTTTTGTGTATACCTAGAATCCACTATAACCTCTACAAACAACGAAACAGCAGAAGTGACCCGCAGGATAAACAAATCTAACAATGTAAACTTTGCGGTGTCTAATATATACGGAGAGAAAAAAAAATTAGAAGTATATAGAACTATCATTAGACCAGTCTTACGCTACGGCAGTGCAATTTGGACTAAACTCAATCAACGGCAAAACTAGTCGGTTGTTTTAAAAGGAAATTGATGTTAGGGCTAATAAAAGAACGGGGACAATGTCGGATGCGATATAACAACGTGATATTCGACGCATAAACGAGAGGGATGTAATGAGTTACATCACACTACAGCTAAAAATAAGACATCGCCAAGCTAAAAATTATATAAAAATTATTTGTTAAATCAGGAAATGTTCCTGTTTTTTTTTGCTTTTCAGAATTCAGAATTCATTAGTTAACATTTTTATACATTTCCAACTATACTAATTGAATTGATGGATTCTAATAGATTGGACAAAATTATGTAATAAAAAAATTAATAAAATTATGAATGTGTCAAGTTTTATTTTATTAAATTTGTTTCCACAAAAAAAGAAGAAAAAACTAACAGAAAATTTGCAATTAAGGTCAAGGTATTCATATAAAATTAAATATTATTTATATTAATTATTTTCCAAATTTAATTAAATTGAGGGCGCGAATTTTATTAGCATGTTTTTTTTGTTTGTTTATTTATATATAAATCTAAAAAAGGAAAACTAAAATGAATTGTGTAAATTTGGGAAAAAAATTGAGTAAAAATAAATATTTTAAATCATTCTAAAATATAAAATAAAAAAAAAATGTTTTATTAAATAATAATATTTATTTATAAATAAATAAAAGATCATTATCATGGTCACAACATCTACACAAAAAAATAAAATAATGTAAAAAATATGATTGAAAAAAATAAAATAAAAATAAAAATACAACTTTTAGAGCCAGCCCAACAAACAAAATGTGTAGGTGTGGTTGGTAGTGGAGGAGTTGATTGCTGTCCTTTTTTTTGTAATTTTTTCGCGGTTAGAGTAATGTACAAGTTTAATTTATCTTTTTTTTCTTAAAGTACAATATTATTTTTGAGATATAATCCTTTTGTTAATGATTTTATGTCAGTTATTGTAAACTGTTTTCCAAAATACTAGGTATACCTGCCACGGTAAATTACACATAAATTTTTAAAGCATTTTAATGGTGGCAGATCAAATTGAAACATCTGCCGCAAGGTGGCCTTAATTATTTTATAATAGACCCCAAGTTAGGTGGAAAGTTTAAAGCCTTCCCTTAATTATTTTATAATAGACCCCAAGTTAGTTGGAAAGTTTAAAGCCTTCCCCAAACCAATGTTTATCACGGTGTAAAATATTCAAAATATTCAAAAATATTCCGATTTTCCGCAAGGTGGCAGTAATTGTTTGCCAATCCAAATGTGCAAGGAAAAACATCTGCAATGTCTATGTTATATGTGTTTCGGTGCAACGAAAATTTCGGAACTTAGAATGAATATCATTTCTAAAATAACCTGTTCACGAAATAAGGCAAATTAAGTCACTACTTAGTTGGAATAGGTCGATATCATGTAGACGTAGATACAAGAAATTGTGGTATTAACGACAGAGTAAAAGTGTCACTCGTTTCAGAAACTAAATTATATAGTAATTGTACGATTGTATCTTCTTAATACTATTTTCAATATTTAGTATAATTCCAACAATACAAACAAATAATGTAGTCTATGATGATAAAACACTCATGTACACACACTCATGTCAAATGTAATCATAAACATTTTTTTACCTTAAATTTATTTATTTAATCCAAAAAATATTATCACAATTTTATATTCAATCAAAATTTGAATAAAATAATGTAAATTTTATTTTAAAAAAAAAACAAACAAAAAAAAAAACACTTTTCTTTAGGTTGTGATCGTGTTGTAATCATACAAATTAACACACACGTCACTTACGTTACACGGGTCACAAAATTTTATCGTAAATTATTTTTAAATATTAAATATAAATTTATTGATTTTATTTGATTACGCATGCTCACTAAACAAAAATTGTAATTCATTTTATATTATTATGAAATAATTTTTTTTTTTTAAACATTTATAAACTATCGAAAAACAACATTTTTTTAACGATTTCCTAGTACGACTAAAAAGTCTGACTAAGTAAAGTAGTCAAAATTATAAAATTTTGAGATTATGTTTTATTATGTATTTAAAAAGCTTTTGGAGAGTACATTTACGTCCACAGACACAGACAGATTAAGAGCTTTTAATAGTTCTATAAGTTCTCTCCGGGTGGGTATTTCGGATTCGGATCTGTTGTTTTGGTGTTTGTTAGTTTGTTTAACTTTATTAGTAAAATTATTATCAGGAGTGGCTCAGAAAATTTTGCGCCCTAGACCAACTTTTTGGTACCCTCTTAATGCATGGAAACTGATATTTAAATAAAATTATAAGTAAAAAAAATAATACAATTCAATTTTATAATCCCATTTTAAACTATAAATTCTAATTTTGTTAGAAAATTTTATTTTTTAGTTCTTAGAATATCACTCTGCGTATAAACCATAATAGCTATGTAACTCTGAGTTTTAACCAAAGGCTCTTTTTTTGAACTATGGTGATCACCCAGAATATTATACTAAATGGATTTGTATGGTAATATGTTAACGAGATGTTTTATTGTATGTACTCGATAATATATTAAAAAATTAAATGATCCAGTATATAATTTGAGGCCTTACGCAGCTACCTAGTCCACCTATATATGCTAGAGACATCGCTGATTATTATTATAACGGTTCTAAATATATTTTAATAAAATTAATACATAATACTAAATGAGTCCTCATAATAATTTTATTAGCAATAACTAGTCACGGAGAGACAGAGAGATCGATCGTAAGCGTTTAAAAAAAAAACAGGTAAAAAATTTAGTCATAAAATATAATAACAATTCCAAGATTGTAGAATTTTAAATGTGATTCATTATCAAAAGCTTTGTTTTTTTTTATTGAATTTTTATTCATAATTCAAAGAAATTAAAGTTTGTCAAGCGATTTTTAAGTTATTTGTTTTCTGGATGGAAGATGACGAGTATTATTGCTCTCTGGTGGTTTGTGTGTACAGGAGACAGAAGTGTAGATTACTATAAAAATATTTCAGACCAATAAATTTATGATTATAAACAAAATTAATTTCAAGGTTTAATAATAATTTAATTAAAATAGAAAACAAATTCTACGGAGAATCCAAAGTCATAAATAAGATTATTCATAATTTTGTGAATATGGAAATTTTCAAAATGATAACAAAGATTATAAAAGAAGAAAGAATTAATTAAGAAATTTCATAATTTTTGATAGAAAGCGTTTTTTTTTTGGGATGAGCCCTGTAGATATTTTTTATTAAATGACTTCACCTTGTTACTTGGTTGGTTTTGTTGCTGATTTTTGGCTGTACATTTTATCTAATGTATTCTAAACTAAAAATGTTTTGCACAATTTGCGGTCCATTGTCAGTTTTAAGGTTTTTTATGACTTTTGAAATACCATTAAATATAATTGCAATTTATCTTCAATTACATACCGTATGACAACAACAAAATTTTGAAATTCCAGTTTTTATTACTTTATTTACATCTTAATAAAAATTCTCTATACCGAAAATTTAAAATTTTTATATGAAATTTATTAAAAATTCCTCAACGGTCTTGAGTTGATTCAATCCAAAGGAATTTCCTTTCTGGATAATTTTTTTATATATGAAATCAACGCACAAGAATTTCTTCATTATTTCGCAAAGGTAAATACATTTTTACAGTTCATTATTATTTAGAAGATTTGCTTCCGTAAATATCACCAAAGAAAATGGAAACTTAAGTAAAAGTTCAATTACTTTTATTTTCTGTATAATAAATTTCCGCTTTCTTAAATTATACTTGACTATAAATATATGTAGACACTTTTCAAACAAAATTTTATTTAAAAAAATTATAATAAATATAAAAAAGAAAAAAATTATGAAATCTAAAAATAATTTTACTCTATAACACAGGCAAAAAGTAAGTGGCGGCGGCGCAGTCGTAACAAATTTAAACACATTTTTTTTTCAGTCGAAATGCCAAATTCTATTTTCAATAAATTTTATCGCTATTTATAAATTTGGAAATTTAGATATTTTTTTTTTTAGATAATTTTAAATAATCCTATAAATATTTTTTTTTTACTATTTTAGACTTGGCTGTCGACAAACTTCATAATTTTAATTAAATATTATTCTATATTATTTTACAAATTTTCAGATTTTCAGAAAAGTGTAAATTTTCTGGTAAGATGGAATTTGTGGTTAATATTTTTTAGAAACTTTGATTTTTCTGACATATTTTTATTTTCAAACAAACTTTATAGTAGCGAGGATTTAGTGCAATATATTTAATGATAATTAAAATATATTGCACTAAATCCTCCTATTATAATAAATAAATTTCAAAATTATTTTTAGTTTTTTATTATTTTTAAATTTGTTTATTTCATCATCATCACCATTGGTTTTATAATCCTGTGTGGATTTTTGCCTTTTCTCCAGACAATGCTTTCCAATTGTGCTTGCCTCTTCATTTTGCCGTAAGTTTCTTACAATTTTATCCGATCATCTTGGTCGGTCTACCTCTTGTTTATTTAGAAATTAAAATATTCATATATAATTAATTAGAAAATTTAACTCTATTAATCACGTACGTTAAATTTGAAAATTTAGAAATAAAATAATAAACCTTGGATAAGTTGCCAAATTTGACAAAAAATTTTTTGGGGATCCAATTGTTGACAAAAATTTATATTTTTAGTATTTTACCAAAAATATATTAAATAATTATTTTTATTGTTTTTGAAATAAACAGGAAATGACGTTAAAGATTTAGTAATTTGTTTAGTAAATTGTTCTTTATTTATTTAAATTATTAACATTTATTGTTTATATATATAATAAAAATTATAATTATGAACTTTATTTTAGTACCAAAATAAAGAACCCAGAAATAATATCTTAGAACTTAGAAACTATCTTGTTTTTATTTACAAACTAAATTATTGTGATATTTACGATTTAATTTACAAATTTACAAACATTTAGATCGTGATTCCTTTCCCAATAATTATATAATTTGCAGAATTAGATCATAAAACACATTTGCCAAATTAGGCTTTAAAAACCATCCGTTTCTTTCCAAATTGTATGCATTTAATTTTCTAATACTAAAACAATCATCTAAATTAACTTCGACTTCAATTCGATAAGGCACACTCTTTGTCAACACTCTTGTTAAAATAATTTTCCCCTTATTAATTCATTAATAGCTTTAATAACTGCATCAGGATCAACTGAATCAACAATTCCTGCTTCTTTAGTTCCTTTCAAATAAATTTAATTATCTTTTAAAGCTGCCAAAATTTTAATTTCGATTTCTTTAAATTTCAAATTCTTGTGAATGCTATAATATTAACTCCAATCTACAGAACATAATTTAATAATATAAATAAAATGTGACAATTAATCAATCGGCCGATTCTACTGTGTGCATTCATATTGAACAATTTAATTTACACCAACTTGCACAATTTCCCTAAGATAAATAAGATTTATTCGCTTTTTTTGAGAAATTGCAATATCCTTGATCCTATAAAAAGTGGAATTGCTATAAAATGGAATTCATCGACATTCAAGATTTAGTTTTTTGTATTAAAAAAAATAAATAAAAAATGGATAATTTAATCTATGTCATTTGTAAAGTTCCGGACGACATTACATTTTTGAATAACACAGCTCACAGCATCAACTGCGACTGGGATAACATATTTAAACCAAAACCAGCTTTAATAAACTTATTGTCAAATAATATCAAACATTAAAATTTTTTTTTTTTTTATATTCACTGAATTGATATGATCTTTTCTAAATACATAAATGGAAATTTAATTGCAATTATAATAAAATTGACTAATTTTATTTGTTTGTCAGTCGCTCTATTTAAAAAAATAGTTTATCGAAAATTTATATATTTTCTTTGGTATTTATCTGACGGAAATCGCCTATATATTTGTCATCTTAATTTTTCTGCAGTTTTTATTTTGTAATATTTTCTCTTTTAAATAAATATCCACGTATAAAAACAAATTCAAAATTTCAGAATACGCAAAAAAATGTCAATTCTGAAACTATGTTATGTTCATTAACATAAGTAAAAAATGCAGTTTTTCATTTATTGAATGTTTTAATTAGCTTTTAAATTTCGAAAGAGAACAAAAATGCAAATTAGTCATCATAGATTATCTGAATTTTCATACTTTTGTATGTTATAAAAGATATGCTCTTGAATTGAGCATTGTGAACAAATATATTGATTATTAATATTGTGATTATCATGTAATTTTTTGATGGTTGGATAAATACTTTTGCCATAGTTTCAAGTTTTGGACATTCTATTGACTAGGACTAAGTTTAGGACGGATAGCTTATAATTATTTTATTTTTTATTCAAATAGCGCAGCCAATATCAAATCCAAAGCAGTATCTCAATGTTACATATCGCTACAAAATCTGTGTACAAACAGGAATACCGGGACATAGGGCAAAGAAGATGCGAAGTTGTTAACCAACAATATCGTGGAGTACCCATAACCGTACTCATAATGCAAAAAAGCATCCTCGCTGAACCCTACAACACTTTCTATGTCACTGCACGACAATCCCCAGATGTACAGGTCTCATTATATCTAGAACCTTACTAGATAGCTCTGTAATTACGAAATCTTCCGATTTACTAGAAAGTTCATCTATATACCTAGCCAGAGCTAGTTATTAATAAAAGTGGTTACCATACAATGGACTCAGTGTCTCAGTCATAGTTGATTATATTGTTTGACAGACTTTCCAATATTATTATTTATTGTACATAGTTCAGCTAAGTGCCAAACGATATTTTATTTTAATTAAAGTATTCGTTAGAAAATCACTTCAAAAATTAATATAGCACAATTTAATTATATAAAAAAAAAAAAAAAAAAATTCCAATCTGATAAAAAGTTTTATTGTATAATATTAAATGGTTTACGACGATGACGGCGTTTACAATTCATGGAATATATATAAAGCTTCCTAATTAGGTTAACTGCCCTTGTATGTAGTACAACGTACGAGTATACAAAAGAAATTTAGTGGATTTATAAAAATTTATGGAATTTGTTAAATATCTTTTGCATGTTTCTAATATTATTAAAATATTTAAATATAATCAGTGATGGAAACTGTTATGAATACATATATACTTTTTATGTTTTAATTGCACGAGACTTTTGTTAACGATATCGCGCGCGCCAACAAAAATTTAATATTGAAAAAACAAAATACTATGTACAAGTAAAAGCTATCATAAATGATATGAAAATTTTCATTGAGTGTCGTTTTTAATTTGGGAGATTGTATAAGAAATTATGTAAATTTTAGATATAAACAAATGAATGTTATTTATATATTTATGTACCGTAGTACAGTTCAAGTACTGGCTATTTATTACCAGGACAAAACATTAATTAATGTCTTCGTGAGGGTTTGAAGAGAATTAACTTTAGGACTTCGTGAGGGTTCGAAGAGAATTAACTTTAGGACTTCATGAGGGTTCGAAGAGAAATAACTTTTTTTTCTGGCTAATTTCGCGTCCAATTACAGGTGAGGCGAAAATCTAATTCACTAATTATAAAGTTATGTCTAAATTACAACGTGGAGGTATAAAAAGCATTTCGTCATAATAGATCAGTTGTTGGGTCAGCAACCGTTCAATACCTACCCTGTTAATCCCAACATAATAGCAATCAAAATACTTTTTAAATAACAGTGATTCTTGGTGAAATAAATGGCCGAACATAAGCTTAAAAATATCAGCTTTTTAAATTTATATTTAATTGATAAATTTCGATTAAATATAATTGTTAAAGTTGCTGTCGATGGTGTTAAATATAATAAAAAGTTAAATATACTTTTTCAGTTATTACACCATTCATTGGGAATTGGGATAATCCTTTGTGATTCGTGATTGACTCTCGAGTTAAAAATTGTTAAGATTTGTTATCTATTCATTTTGTAATTTCGTAAATTACGAAATTAATTTTATTTCTTTTGTACAGTTTAATAAATTGTTTTTAAGTTTCGACAGTTCTATTTTTATGTCACTTAAAATAATCGGTTTTATTGCCTGCAATAATTTAGAAAACACAATTTTTGAACACCTGCAAAAAATATTGTTGAAAATTTTTTACCTTTCCTAAAATATATTGGTGCAAACATTTTGGGAAATTATGAATCATAAATTATACAGTTTTTAAAATTACAGATTAATAACCACTTTTAAATGAGTGTTAAAAATTATTTGGGAAGTCAAGTTAGTATAGTATCGTCATTCGCAAGGGAGTACAAAAGCACTGCTCCCTACTACAACATAATTGAAACTAATGTGAGATTGTTTAAAAGAGTTGTTTTATATATTACTACAGAAAAACAATTCATCAACGAATGGAAAATAGATGGTTAGAAAAGATAAAAATTTAATACGGCAAGTCATCTTTTTGTTTTACAGTTTAAATGCGGAGCTGTGTTTTGCTTGTCCAACGACCTTGCTTAACTTTAGTTCAAAAACCGCCTACTCATATATAATAACAAAATAAAAAAGAACAAACAGCAAATTATTAATGTACAAAAATCTATGTAATATTAAAGTATTTGTTAGTCATCATCATCATTTTTATATCGTGTTAAAAGCTTATTGATTGTGATGCTGGGGAACTATAATTATTAATTAATTAGTACCCCCTCTCTTTGTAACATTATGAATCAATTCCCAGAGTGTTAAAATATCTCGCCTACACTAAATTAATTGATAATTGTTTAGAAAGTATATATAGTTAGTTTAAGTGGTATGTCCCATACGGAATGACGGTATCTGCAACCACTCACGTAACCACCATGCTTGGATAAGATATGGATTTTAGATCCAACTCGTGGCATTCAGGAACCGTACTATATATCTTAGGTTTCTAATCGGGAGATCGCTAAGAGTTCATACTCGTTAAGTGTATATTTCCAGACTCTGGCCAGGGCTGGCCACTTGCAGGTTAAGTGGGTTATTGTTTCTCGCACTTGCGACATAATTGGTAGCATGGGATGCCTATTCAGACTGCGTGTTCGCCAACAGTGCTATGTGAACACAGTTATAGATTTGGCAGTTTTAGTAGGTTGTCTGTCTTATTTATGTTATACGACGGCCACGCCAAGGGCCAAGGACATTACAAATATTTTATTGTAAATAATATTATATATTATTTACAAGTATATATAATAAACTTGTGAAAATATCAAAAAAAAAAAAAAATCATAAAATTCTCTTTACTTCATCAATTTTTAAATGTTTCTAATAATAATTTAGTCAGCAAACATAATAATTTTGATTCTTTTATGGTAAAAACAACTAAAAAAAACTGGTTTAACAGAAATTTTACCAAAAATAGCACCCGCGCGAAGTATTACAATTTGTCTGAAAACCCCTCATCATTACGCTTGTTAAAAAATTGTCTTTTTATGTGATCATATTACAAACGACATAAGATAAATAAAAATCGATTAAAAAGTAAATTTTTTTATAATTTTAAAAATCAGAAGATTTGAATTTTTTAACATCTTGAATTTAAAAAAAAATAAAAAAATTGAAAACCAAAAAATATGATTCATGATGGCAATAATTGCTAATAGATTACAGAACTTTTAATAATTTTATTAAAAATTCTTTTTTTTTTTCAGTATAATCTGTGCTATATAATAGTAGAAAAATGTTTATTTTTAGGTCATTAATGATAAATGAGTAAATAAATAATCTAAACAACAACTGAGAAATATTTGTTTTGATTTGGATGGATTAATATAATATGGAGCAAGAGCTCTGGAATATAATTAAGAAGAAATATTGATAATTGATCAAATATTGGACATGGTGATCAGTGATCACAAATAACGTGTATATACTACGTTTGGTTGGTTAAAGTAAGGAGTCTAGGACAACCTGCCCAAGACTACAATTAGTGCTTTAGCAGAATTTTGATACTACTCACACTTGTCAACAGTTAGTTGGGGTTGTTTAGATTCATCTTGTTCAGGAAGTCGTAACATTTCCGTATACCGTTTACTGGCTAGTTCGTGGTTTCCAAGAGAACATTTGCAGCTATAGCAATACTGGTTATACTGAATGCTTAATCTTAGCCGGATGTCCCCCAATCGGCTACTTCTCGGGAGTGTCAGACAATGATTTTCATACAATTTAGAAATATTAAGTGTTAATTGAATTTATTTCTACATTAAGTATACATATACATATATATGTATATATAAATTTTTAACACCGATTGTAAAATATCAAATAAAGATAAAGTTTATCACATAAATAGATAAAAAAATCATCAATTGTCGGCCTTTGCAACGTCATGACGTATACGATAATTGATTGATAATAAATTATGTGAACGTATTAGTACAGTGCATTTTCAAGATACAATTATAAATATATTTCAGTAAACAATTCATAATAAACATGTGTAAAAATGCAGTTCGAATTCAAATATAGAACAATTTTCATTCACAATTTTTTTCATTGAAATATTTCGATGTATTTATATCAGAAATTTATTTATGTCTACATTTTATTTTTAAATTTTTTATTTAATTTTCGGTGAATATCATGATCTCGCCGTAGTGTTTGTGATCAAGTGGCTGATGGATGTAAGAACGCATTTTAGCTAAATATGTTTTCGCGGTTTGTAAAATGGGAACTACAGAAAAATTTAATGCAAATGACATCAGAAATGTTTCGATTTTGTTTGTGTAGGCGTGTGTTCAAAAAGGTAATATTTCAAAAACTATGGCGTCAACAGTAACAGGTACAGAATGGTGCGTCGTCATCGAAAAACATATGTGCACTTCCAATATCTAATATAATCGGCTGCAAAAATAAATTTAAAGTTCAATTTTTACAACTTTAGATAGGTTTTCGTACGTTTTAAATAAATTTAAAATTAGTATTTGCTACGAAAATAGTGTTGTATAAAATTCTAGGTTAATTCATCCGAAAGCTAGTGATTATTAAACTATGTATTCAATTACAGAAAATTATTTATATAATTTCAATATATACGACAAATCGAAGAAGTGGGATAAATTTGAATCCTTCCTATCGCACAAACAGCATTGTGCCCTCATATCGATAGTTTATATTAGTTTCCAGCACATCGACCCCATTACTTTATTTCTATCAATATATGGCTCTTCTCTTAGAGATACCAAACAGAATTAATTGCAATGGCTATTTGCAATCAACTACGATGAATTATTTGTTGCAATAAACCAGCTAGCTGGGCTATCAAAATTTCATCATTAACCGCCCTTGCCTAAACATATACATATGTACATAAATATTACAAAATGTATTTTAATAAATTACTAATATAAATACATAATTTTTATAAATGGTAAAAATATTAATTGATTGATCGATCACCTGCGCAAAAATTGCAAATTATATAATTTTTATTTTAATAATATTTTTTCCTTTTCGTTTTATTTTAAATCTTTCAATACCTTTTTTTAAAAAAAAATCTGCCTTGATCTGTGCGCGCATTCAAACAGTGGTGGCTCATATTTTTTTTGTTAACCGCGCGCCCTAATATTAATTACCCAAATTAGTTAGGCAATCATCTTTATCCAAGAACCAAATGCTACTAAGGTCGGTGATATATTCACAAACATATATGGCGTCAAATATACTTGATTATGTAGCGCAAAATTACATAAAAATTAATATATGATTGACTACATAATTTAACGCTCTAGTTTGCCATATGGTAAATCCACCACTTTATTGAAACCTGAATTGTTAACAAAAAATGATTTTTTTTAATCAACATTTAATATTAAACTGGCAGTAAATTAATCCCTGAAATATCATCTTTTATTTAAATCACTTTAACCTACTGATTTTTCTTTTAACAAAAAATCTTTAAATAATACAATCAATCAATCACAAATCCACAAAAAAAAAATTGAAATGTTAAACCCAAATGCCCAATTTATGCGCGCCCAAAACAGATACTTAATGTTTCAAAAATTCAAACTGCGATATTAATCGACACTTCTTAAATCGATAATAATAAAAGTTTAAACGTCAAATGATCTTTTTTTTTTGGTATTAATTGAATTTTTTTTTTTTTTTGAATGATGTTTGCAATTTCAATTTTCACAATTAATAATTATTTAATGGATTTTCACATTAATATTTCAAATTAATAACCATATAGTGGCCTGGTAACAATCAACCTAATAGAAACCAATCAAAATTATTACAAATTCAAAGAAAATAAAGACCATGAACATACAATAAAATGTATCGGTTCGGTGGTAACCAATCAATTTTTGTTCTATCATTGCACAAAACAGAGCCCAAGAGGCCAAGAAGAATAGTTGAAAAATAAAAATTTTATTTTTTTATTACAATAAATATAAATATAAAAAAGAAATCGATCGGGAAATTCGATAAGTGATTCATCGATTTTTGTATAGGTGAATTACAATAGTACATTTAACAGCTACCGTACAAAGATTTATCTTAAATATTACAGAATTTTTTATACACAATTGAAGGTCGTTGGGTTTTCTATTAATGTACTTTATATATTACAAGAAATATTGGCATTCTTACATGAGTAAATATAGATTTTTACAACAATATTATAACAAAAGCAGAAATAATCGACATGAAAATAATCGATACAATATTTTGTTTTTGTTTGTATAGGCAGTGGAATTTTTTTTATTATATTCTTTTTTAAAACCATTTTGCATACAGACAGAAATCAAAGAAATTATATGTACTTACATGGGTCAGCAACATTTTTTGGTTAAGGGCCGGAAAAGCGTGGGTTTCAGACGATTTTATGCAATGCGTGTTTGTGGTTGTTTCTGGTATTAACAGTATGAGTATAGGATTATTAGTAAAGGATGGATGTTGCTATAAAAATATTTCTCTGCTAGACGCAGAGGTCTTATTATAGTACAACCGTACAATTAATTCAGAAATAGATTTCAAAAACTCTAAAAAACTCATCAAGTTTTCTACAATTACGAAATTCTTAGACTTCTAGAAACGCCATCCTAGAAGACTAGGACCTACTTAGAATTAGTTACGATCAATAAAAATAGTAACACTATGGACTAAGTGTTGTCTAATACATCAAAATATACTAGTTTGGTTAGATGTTTTCAGTGAATCTTTTATCTAAAATTATAAACTCTTTTTTCAGAATAAACAGATTATGCGGGCCTGATCTATGTTCCGCAACCAATTGTATACTTAAAAAACTATACACAGCTATAGTTTATCAGTTGTCGAGAAACAATCCAAAAGTATGAATTTTGTACTACATATCCAGTGGATCCAAAAATCATTTGTATGGATTCTTATATATATATATTCTGAATAAAACTGAATTTTAAAGGTTTTTGAATGGTAGGAGATCATTATATCGATTGTATAATTTTTTTTTTTTCAAAACTATAATATTATGTTTGTTGACCTCAAAATTATATGAACAAACAATTCATAATTAGACAAAGAGTTATGCTTGCATACTTCTACAAAAATATCGAATAAAAAAATTATAACTATTGAAATTGTGTAATTTAATATAATTATATACAATTTCTGTAAAGAACTTTACGTGTTGTAATCAAATGTTTACGGATACAATTAATTCTGAACAAAAAAAAAAAAAAATCTACCACAAATAATACTAATCAAAATTGGACAAGGGTAAAATTTGATCTTGAAAATGGACCTAAAGAATATTATATTTTATATGAATTGGTCAAATTTTGTGAGAAGCGATTTCAAATTATTTATTGTATCTAAATATAGAATTCTGATTATGAGTTGACTAATTCAAACATTATTGAAATTTTGGAAATTAGTTAAAACGATATTATAAAAAATTCGAAATATTGAATTCTGGTGACATACCGATTTTCCCCAACATAGAATGACTTGTAATGGTCCTAAATTAAATTGTATAACACGTATATAAAGACTAAGTGGTAAATATGTGGATGTTTTACGACCCTGCAGACAATGTTTTTTTGAACCTGGAAATAGTGTTATTTTTGGCTCTGCACTGTTGATCCATTTAATATAATGTTAGTACTGCACATTATGTTGTGTTTCCACAGATCACTCAATCTCGACATCAGACAAATTATTATATGTATTTTTTTTAACATTTTTAGGTCATCATTTTAGCCGACATAATTATGATATCAATATTAACTTTCATTTTTTATTTAATCAATGGTTTTAGTTTAGTTAATAAAAATTTTATAAAGAGAAATTTAAAATTTCCACTTCAAATATATGAACTAAAAAATTATTAACAAAATTATAATTATATTTTAACACGTTATTTTTTATATGGTATCGATAATTTTGATTTTCTGATATTCATACTAAAATTAATTTTCAATTTATTGGCACAAAATTATTTTGTGCCAATAATCAGTTATCAACATTATTTTTATAATATAAAATATTATACAGTATTTTCTATTTGATTTTATCGGTTCAACATATTCCACCACAGTGGGCAACACTATAATTACGATATAAAATAAAACAAAATGAAAATATCCCATTAGCTTTGTGAAGTTTTAAGGACGAAACGAAATGTGAGCGTAAACCGATAGCTAAATTTATAATTGTTTTGGTGGAGTTTAAATGCTCAAAAGTAATGTGAGCGTTGATAGCTTTGAAAAAATGTTTAAACATATGGAAACCAATGAAAGCAAACGCAACGGTTACGGTCACCACCAAGAAAAAAAGCTACCACAGAGATTGCATAATGTTGATTATTAACCGCCACTGCCGGACGAGTCAAAATATTGTTAAAGTTTTACAAATTTTTCATTTATCTTGGTAAACTGTATGAACAGTTTAGATAATTTTTACAATCTGTTATGTATCCATACCAAAAATTCTTATTTTACAACATAGATAAAAATTTATTAATTTTGCTTTTAAAAATTATTTTGACAAATCTACAATTTTTTCTGCCAGCATAATTACCAACTTTGTGTTTGGTTTGGTTATGCCTTCGCAAGGTAAAAATAAATCTACAGATAGCGCTATCGGTTTGTGCTTACATTACGATTGGGCCTTAAACGTCAAACAAGAAACCTTTTTTTTGTATTTAACAGATTTTTTTATCATCAATTTTTTTTTGCCATTAATTAATCTTTCAAATAATTTGAAATTATCAATCTAGACAGAAACAGTATAAATTGTTATGTTAATAAATTGACATTTACAAAACAGGAAATTCCAATAAAAATGTCAAAAAGTTTTTATTATAGTTTTAATACTGAGTTGCGGTGAAGAATTGTAAGAATTTAAAAAAAAAAGAAAAAAAAAAAAAAAAAGATATAAACAATTTATTTAAACATCATTTATTGAGCTGTAACTGAAATACAGTAAAAAATTTAATATGTAAAAATTTCTATTAACCAAGAGAATTTCAGTCTTGAACTATAATACTAAGTATAAGATTAGGCGTACTGATACTGTATACATCAAGAACTGATTTACTTGTTGGAAGCAAAAACAATAAATTTTTTGTTGATTTCCAGCTAATCTCTAGATACATATTAATAAAAATCAAATTGGGGATAATATTTATAAAACCTTGGTAATTATGTGGGATTTTTAGTGCACCTCTTGTGTCATTGTCCTGATCAAAGAAGACTACGAATTTTGGAATGCCACTTCCTATATAACCTATTAGAAGCCGGTGAAATGGAATCTGCCATCTTGTTCACGTTCATTAATGAGTTGGTATGGGTTGATATGCTGTAAAATTAAGGTATACAACAGTCCTATATGCGAATCCTTATCCTTACAAACCAACCATACAATCTATAGTTTTGCTTGCAGTCATATAAACAGTAAACTTTTTTATTGAATGGTATATACTCAAAAAATAAATACAGATTCAACAACAAATGCTTTTATCGATTTTCTATTTCCCATAGAATCGGAACGCAATCGATATATGCTGTCTCTGACTACATTCCAGACATTTCAAAATCAAATATATTCTGTCAATATGTTTATTAATAGAATTGCATAATTTCTTATGATAAAATATTATTAACATAAATAACTTAATTGCCAGAGATTGTTGTCTCATCACCTTTAATAAAAATAATACCCCAAACCCAGACAAAACGATATTATTTATTTCGAAATTCAAAACCGCAGAGCACGTTTCATTATGTATTTTAATTATAGAAAGAAAAAAAAAGTGAAAATTCCATAATGTCGAGGAGAAATTAATGCGGAAATCATTTATTTTTCTATAAATAATTATATACAGAAAAAATTATTATTATTAAAATAATGATAAAATTAAATAATTTCATATTTTTAGTACTTCATTTTAAACCACATATTGGCCAAATTGAGAGAAGTTTAGTAATGTGACACAGCTGTGTAATGTGTATAACAAGTGATATATTTTACATGTTACATAAAAAATGCGACAATATTATGAAATTGAGGTTTGATATTTTTACGTTGATTTTTAGAAGATATAATAATATGAAAAATAATTGTGAATAATCATTATGTATGATTATTCACAATTATTTTTCATATTATTATATCTTTCTAAAAATTAAATTTAATAATATCTAATATTTAAATAATATTATATTTATTAATTATTTTTGAAAGTGATTTCATTTGTCATTGAGATAACGATGAATTTTCTTAGCATGACTCCGAATCTGTCAAGTTATTATTTGTCAGTTGACATGCAATAAAATAATTAGACAAAGTTACAACATTAATCATAGCATTTCAATAAGGAAACATTAATTTAATTAAATTTAGTATTACAATGTGTATATTGATTGTATAAAACTACAAATTAAGACAATTTAAAATAACCAAATAATTTAAACCAGTTTCTTAATTAATCTTATTTAGGGTTGTTATCTGTGTTGAAATATACTTTTTATGCGAATAGCCCCTAATACCGTATCAAAGTTGGACATATATTGATTGCTTAGAAAGTGAAACCGCTAGTGGTCCTTGCATATAGACTCATTGTAACCCATGTAATATGCTTACACCATGTAGCATCGGTTGGCTGAGCAGAATTCGTTTACAACTTTGAATTCCTCCTTCATTCGAAAGCATTTGCGTCGCAGCTGTATGAGACAGGAATAATGAAACCAAATGTATTTAATCGGATGCTTGGTTCGACCAAGCATGCTCTATATTCCAAGCATCCTCGGGTCGACGTATCATAAAGGCATAATACCTCGGCATTGAATGTGCTGTTAAGAACCCGTCGCCAGATATTTTGCTACTTTTTTTTGGAGAAGATTATCATCAGTCAATTTATGAAGGTCCGTCTTAATTTGTTTTACGTCCGTTTAAGAATATCTTTCTGATGATAGGATTCAGAATGCTACATAACTTCAACGGCTGTGAAGCAAAGAGACAATTGTAATGAATCAACTTAACTTCCTCGGACACAACAAATTAAGAAGCACTGATTTTTATATTATATATTACAAACAATTCATATTTATTTATTAAATCTTGTGTAGAATTTGAATAGTAAATATTAAAATCTTGTGTGGAAATGTTTTACAATTTTTTTATAAGATTTTATTTACATACCTTAAACTTTTGAAATGCTGTTTTTTCTTCTTTAGTTTTTCTGATGTTTTCTGTCTTTAATCAGTGATTAGCTTTGGTCTGAAATAAAAAAAAATAAACAGAAAGGAAATTAATTATAATTAATTTAACAACTCAGTCAAAAACTATTTTTTTATAATTCAAGAAAATTTTTTTCATTAATATTTAAGTAAATCTATAATTAAATTTGTTGAGGAGGTTGGTATGATTACAAAAAATACACGAATTGCCACTTAACAGGTATTGTTTTTGATTATTGCTGATGATTGAAAGCTTGTGTACTTTAAATGTTTTATTATTGCATAACCTTCAAAACGTGCAAAACTAAAATTAACGAAAAATAAACGATTTATCGTAAATTCATGGGAAATTTTTCAAGACCATCATCAAACAAAAAAAAAAAAATCTTAAGATAGAACTTATATGGCTGCGATTTTCTAGAAACAAAAAGCAAAACATTAAAATAGTCTTATTATTAGGCGGGAATTCAAATACTTAATAATTAATTACAGTCCAGCCAGAATATAATAGTGTATTTAATTTATCCGAGTTTAAAGTCAATGGATTGAGTAAAAAAGAAAAAATTAAAGAAGTTCTCTTTTGCACACATTCAAATCGCTATTATCCTTTTTGAGTCGGAATAGTATGTTATTGTCCCAATGATAGATAATGTGAATTGTGGTTATATGAAGGTTCAAAAACTAAGCACTCCTATCCAAAAAGTTGTTTATTTTTATGAAAAGAACAATTATCTGTAAAAGTAATGTTGCAAGGGCCGATCAACATTACATTACGTATTGGTACTTGACGCGCGCAAGTTTGATTCGGTTTAAATCATCCATTAGATCCCGAAAATTATAACTGGAAAGACGAGGATGCCTGAGCATTCAACATTTTTCCAACATCATTGGAAAGAATAATTTTTGCTTCGTACTGAATATTTTAAATGTTTCTTTATATAGTTTTGAAAGTGTAGTTCATACTAATTTGAAAATTTCTAATGGAACCAGTATTCTTTAAAAGCTAGCTTTGAAAAATGTTGAACATATGGAAATCAATGAAAACATACGCAATGCAAATGTACCGCCGAGATTGAACAATGTTGAATATATAACAGCCAGCGGCAGAGAATTTCAATACAGGATCAAAATATTGTTAACTAGTATACGTTTCTATCTAAATTGTTAAATTTTAATCACATTTTAATGTTTTACAAATTTTTGATACACCTTGTAAACAAAATGAATAGTTTGGATAATTTTTACAATCTGATATGTATCCATTTCATAAATTGCTATTTTGCAACGCAGATAAAATTTATTAATTTTGTTTTCAAAAATAAATCTACTGCTTGCACTATCGGTTTGAGCTCATATTACGATTGGGCTTTATAATTCAATATTAATGACTCTAGCCACTAAACTAAAACTGTCTGGCAATTTTATATTTCTAACTTTAACTGAAATAAATACGTTAGTCATCATTACATTTATTATATATTATTTACAAAATGTTTTATCAACAAAATTTTGTTATCAGTTATTACAATAGACGATTTTTTTGTTCGATCCGTCATATCCATATGTGAATGTGGGTAATTGTTTTGGTTTGGGGGACAAAATAAATATTTTAATCAGCAAAGTATAATTTAAAATGCCTTCGTATACAGAAATTGATTAGGTAGCGAGCATTTTGAATTGTGAAATAAAATAAATATGATTTTTAATATTTGAATTTACTTTTAAAAAAAAAACTAGTGTATTTATGAGAATTATGTTAACAGAGTGTTTTTTATGAATCATTTTATATTTTGCAAATACATATAAATAATTTATAAATTTTTATATTTTGGAACTGGCTTAATGTTTTTTTTTAACTGGAACTTTAAATTGGAAATTCGTTTACATTTAATTTCTAAAATTATTGTATATTTAACATTATCTATAGAAAGAATTAATCATTAAAAGTATTATTAGCACATATTAGTTTTGGATCGCAAGTTGTGCCTGAAAAACCAGTTGTAAATCCTTGGATATGTAAATCTCATGATGTGAAACTACTTATTTTGCTATGCTGTCTTGTTATAAATCCTTAACTGTTGCCAATTAAAAACAATAATTTATTTATAATAATACCGTCAATTTCTAACAATAATTTTCATCTATATCATAATGGTAAAATTTTCACTCTTGTCAAATACTTTACGAAAATATTATAAACAAATTTCTTTTGAATTTTATAGATTTCCAATCAAAAAATTAAAAACATGTTTCCATTTTTTGTATAGTTTTTTTACGTATATATTTATAATTTTAATCAATTTTTCATCTATTTAAGAAAACAAAATATAACCTCAAGCATTTTCATTACAAAATTATATTACATTATAATGAAATGTGAAATTTTCCATGTTTTTAATCGATTTAAAAAAAATTAAATTTCCACTTGATTTGTTGTCGTCGTATGGCATATTATATTAATTTTCCATTTCGTTATGGAACAATATAGAAAATAAAATTTACATAAATCTATGAACTGATAAAATTACGTTGAAATTTTATGATATGGTTCATTGGATATCAGCCAAGCCAGCCAGTCCCATTTTTCATTATCAATAAATTAAATTTTGTGAAGTTTATTTTTTTCAATTATTGGAAAATTAATTTAAAATTTTTAAAATAGAAAATATTATTAAATTTTCTTTGTTTTGCTTAAATATTCCTTTAACGAAAACAAATATTTTTCAAAAGCATATACAAATTCGTCATGATTAACAAGAAATAATGTTGAAAGATTTTTAAAAAAAAGATTGTGTTTCGGGATTCCCCAAAGGCTCAATTATTTCAAAATATAAAAAAATTGATTTTTTTGTAATTATTTTATTTGCAAAAAAAAAAAAAAAAAGAAATTCTTTATGTAATTACAAAATAAAATTTCTAAATTTTAATTATTATAATTAAATATTTTGTTGCAGAAAAAAGCTATAGCCAGTATCATCAATAAACCCAAAAACATCATAGTTTTTTCTCTTCATTTTTAATTATATTAAAAGATTTGCCGAAAAAGTCATTGACTGTGGAAATATACAAATTATAATTTTATGAAATATTTAAATTTATGAATAAATAACTTTCAGATAAATTCATCAAACCGATTAAGTAATTATCAAACCAGCATAAAATATAAATTATAACCGGTGATTAATAAAATAGAAATGATTAGAGAAGACAATTTTAACTAGGGAAATTTGTTTATAATTTATTTTCACCTCATTTATTTTATATATAAAAAAAAAATCTAATTAATTCATATAATTTTTAATATTGATGTATATTTTAATGTTTAACAACCAGAGGTTGATTATCCATTTATAAAGTTAAAGAAGTTACAGTGGGTTAGTCATGTCCAGATATAAAATGAATCGTATGTAGATGGGAAAACAAATGATAAATGGTCAGCTGGTAAACCACGCCAAAGATGAAATGATATTTATTATCCGCTGAGACACTGATTAATTGTTGCACACAAGAAATTGAAAAAATCCAGCTGAACAACGTTAGCATTGGAGAAGAAGAAGAAGGATTGGCGAGGCCAAAACACTCGATTTGGTCTGTACCCGAATTATAAGGATTATTAGAGGTAATAATTATAATGGATTGGTTGGTGATGTACACTGAGTTTAGCCAGTGAAGACATGTTTGCTTTCAAAAAACTGTTCTACGAAATTTTATGCTAGCGAAGTATAGTAGATTCAGCAACTCACAAATGCCGTTTTTTTCAATATATCATCATATACACAAATTATTCGCAGTTAGTTAAATTTAAGATTAAGCGTACAAATATATAGATTCCACAAAAATGTGGCTATGTTCCGGGCTGCCAGTACGTATTTATTCGAAAAATTTGTAATTTTGTTAAAAATATTATAGAAAATTTGAAATTAATGGCAACAATTTAATTGATACCAATTTTGTTAAAGTAAGTAGTAATTGGTCTTTGAAACTTCATAATAAATAGATTTTCATGTCCGGTAATTTTTGATAATATAATAATGAGGAAAATTTTACTGAATATTTTCTCTTGTTTTTGATTTTCCTTTATTCATATCGAAAGAGGAAATTCAAATTTGAAATTATATTATAATATATCTGTATTTATAAATACTCGTAATGTTTCCGTTCCTATTTATTTTAGAAGTGGAAAATATTATAAAAAATATATAATTTTATAAGCTAGTCATATAGTAATAAAGTCACAAATTTTATATAATTAACACCAGAGCTAACGATACCCAGTTATAATATAGACATCTGGACTAGATATTTAAAATAGATCTAATTAGAAAAATCTTTATAATATATTAAATTATTTTTATTCATTTTTATTAATGATAATAATTTTGCGTTCTTTTCATATTTATTGAGATCAATTTGAATTCAAGGTTATTTTTATTAAGTTCAGAACTTTTCAATTTGAAAAATCGAAAATTCCTAAGGTTAAAGTTTTGTCCATCCATCCGTTCGTAAATTTTTTTTAAATTGTAATTTTAAATATAGCAAAATGTCACATATAATAATACATTTGTGTTAGTAAATTCAGCATTACAAAACCTTTTGGGGGAATTTATTTATAAGACAGAAGTGCTTTGATATTCCAAATTAGTCAGCTTAGGCGTTACAATTGGTCGTTATAAAGCGATTAAGTAAAAACGATGGCAATAAAGTTTAATTACATTATTTTAAAAAAATTAGAGATAAGTTCAAGTTGATATCTGACATTGTTTTTACCCTACTAAACCTCAATTTCATACTTTATTTACGTTGGTTGGTTGGTTCGAATTGTGAGCCCCAGACATATTGTACAGGACTCACAAGCACAAGTATCTTTAAGCATCATTTTGATACTACACATATATTTTAGTTCCATCTCGTGGAGTTAAGGAAATGTACGATTTTTTACAGGCATGATGAGATCGTTTAGTTACCAAGAGTAGAGAGTAATTCTTGATTCTAGTTAACACTGGGCACTTTCAAATGAAGTGCTCACTCAATTGACTCTTTTTCGTTGGGATCCATACAACTACCAAACGATTGTTTATAAGTGAATATCTAACTGTGCGGTTAAAAACAATTATTAATGCAACTAATATACCTGACTACATTCTTACTACATGAACGAACTGCATAAAGCGGGGGTTTTTTGGTTGGAAATTAATTCGGTGGAATGAGTGGCTGGTTCAATAGGTCACCTCGGCACGTGTAACATGAAAGGATACACAAGAAAAATTAACCCCTAGCCGTTCACCTCTTCAATCCAATTCAATAACATCTAATCCACGATGGCGCTGTTCTTTTTGTATCTACCAATCTGCCGAAAATCAATACTAAATCACACATAACTTATAAATCTTTTTGCATAATAGAATTTGGCTGCGTGATATACAGTTTTTTTTAAAATATAATTCATTCAAAATAATTTCCATTTGTTTGATCTCTTTATTAAAAAAATTACATATTTTCAGTTCAATTGAGGAAATACATTTTTTTTTTTATCAATCACGATCGAAATTTTAAAATCGATATAAATTTTATTATTTGTATATAAAAAAAACTAATTTTCTATCACAATGTACAAATTCTATATTTGGTTTTGTGATCAACTATCTACACAACAGTGACAAACATTTTGTTAAACAATTGACACAGTAAATTTATATATAGTTTTTCAAAAAGTCACGCTTTTTGGGTATTATAATCTTGTCGTCGACAAGCTATTAAAGAAACATTGTTGCATGTAATAAACTTTGAACAATGTGTATCAGCGAGTGACACTTAAATATATAGCAATGATAAAGACATTTTTTAGTATCGATTTATTTTTAGTGATCTCTAACAAGAAAAATTGAAGAAAAGGTAAAAACAAAAAAAGAGGAATTCTAGTAATTTGAATTTTCAATTGAACTTTGTTAAAAAAAAATTTGATTTTGGTTGGTTTCGATATAAATTATTATAAATGAACACGTGTTACTCTTGTTTTGTTGACAAAAATGTTTTGATAATAAAAGTAATAAAAAAATGGTCTCTTTTTATTTCCACGTTTTTTATGTTCATTTAATTATTATTTTATGTTTTCAACAATTTATTTTTTTATGATTATCAGAACGAAAAATATACAGGGTGTCGTATAAATTATCACCACATTTGTTACTATTGTAAGATGAATAACGCCTGTTAACACAGTATGAGTTGTTCTGGTGGAATTGCGTACCTAAGAAATGCTTGAAGATCGTAACGATAGGCATTGGCCACTGAACGAACACTTTCACAGGATAGGGATAGTTACATCTCAAAATGCTGAGCACTACTAGTGCAAATATTCGACTTGTATTCGAACAATTTAAATCCTAAAAGCTACTGAACTAATGACCGTAAACCTAGCCAGGGTAATTAACTTAATTAAAATAATTAACCGGCTTGGGGTAAATGTAGCAAAGATTCAGTAATCTAAGTAGGTTCAGGTCCCACGCCCGACTGGCGAACCAACCAAGCTAAATAATATGAAGATGTTGCTTTGGTTTGTCTAAACAACAAACCATTTCAACCAGCATCATCTGAATGTTACATGAGGTGGTACAATGGCCCGAAAGTGAATAAGTGCCTACATCTTTGCTGCGTGGACAGAACCGCCTAGAAAAAGCTCAAATTTGTCAGCAATTTAATGGTGAATATTTGATAAATTATAAATTAATGAATAAATCTAAGTGACTAAGAATGATTAAATTAGGTGATACGTTTTAGGACAATCTAAAATACTTTTTGACATTGAAAATAAACAAAAAATATTTTTTTTTGTATAAATGTTAGATAAAATTGTATTGAATATTCCCAGAATTTTTTTTTTGTGTCTGACATAAAAATCATGTTTATTTCTATATAGTAAGAATTCGCAAATTTTTTTATCTTTTTCAGTATTTTATTTCTCAATTGGGTGTTATATATTTGTTGGTTCAAATTAATTTTATTAAATTTATATTTACCAAAAAAAAATAATTGTAATAAAAAGCTTATATAAATATTACAGCACAAAGCCAGCTTGTTCACATGACCTTGTATATTTATATCCCAACATTAAAGCATGTATTTTTCAGATATACATAAATAATAAAAAAAAAACAGATGAAAAGTACTTTTCATTTCAAATTTTTTTAAGCGATTCATGATTAAAGAATAAAACTCTGAATAAATAAATTGTGTAATAATTGATCATGAAAATTATTATTTTAGTTCTCGGTTGATTATATTTCGAGATAAAAATTATCTTATGATACAAAATTAACTAATAATCAAATAACAAATTATTTAAAATAATTTTCGGTACTTGAATTCTCAATGTTAACTGTCGTAATTATGCTATTTATGTTAATTGTGGAGTTAAATGTGTACATTAAAGGAATAACAAACAAATTCAGAAATAAAATTATTTTTATATTTGGGGTTCATTATGTCACAAATGTTTAGTGAAACGATGAAAAAAATTTAGAATCGCGTATAGATTTAATTCATAAAAAGTATAAAATTTTATTTTCAACATTTGATGATGAAAAATCTTTTGTAAACCTTTGCTTATAAGCAAGTTCTACAAAAAAACTAGTCTGGCTGTCAGTTGATTTAAATTATTCAAGTCAAGTGACACAAATAATGTCCAAATGGAGTATTCACAGAATCTTACAGAATATTACGAAGAAAAAGCTATTTCTGTTGCGTATTGTGGCCAGTCATGCTCTACAATTAATCCTTTGTAGATTCAATTTCAATCTGACAATTATCCCAATTCCAAAATTCTTCATTGACAAATTCAATTTATTTATAATGTCTGTGTATTGTCTCTCTATGGCTAAGTTAGCTAAATAAATAATAAAGATAAAATTACCAAGTCAAGTATGACATTTTGACAAAATATTTAGTCAGGTTAATTCGGGACTGATTGGATATGTTATGTAAAAGTTTTAAAGTGCGAACTGCGCCTTAGTAGTGTGTACAGTTCAAGAACACTCAATATTACAGGATAAAATAAGGCGATCGACCATTTAACTTTCATTAATTTTTATACAGTCATAATTCGTTCAAATTTTAATTAATTCCATCAGTTATACAACCCTACCAACGACAAAAATCTTATATTTTTATATATTGTTTTCCATTCTATAAGATTTTTCTTTAGTTGCAAAAAGTGATTATTTTTTTTTTGTTTTTGCAAATTCCATATTAGATAAAGAATTGCGGGCGAATGGTGAACTGAAAACATATTTGCATTTAACTGAAATGTTGCCATTATATTATATTAATTTCATTTATTTATTAAAATTTATTATGTATTTTGCTGACGACTAAATTAATATTAATCAGCTAAATAAAATATTGTATTGTTTTCCATTGTCAAAATCAAAACGATTAAAAAATAAATATGCAAAGAATAAAATTAAATTAAATTTTTTATTAAATTGTTGTTTTTTTTTTTATTAATTACTATTGGCATTTGAAAAATTGTAATTTTATATAGTTAAGTATAAAATTACAATTTTATTATACGCAAAATAATTATTAACAATTTAATATTTTTTGTTTTATTTTGTCATTGTAATATTTTATTAATAATTTCAATTTTTGTGAAGAAGAAATGTTTTTATGTTAACGAAATTGTTAAATAATTGACAGTTTAAAAAAAATAAATTACATTTTCCTTAATTACACATTATAATCCATAAAATTTGCCACATCTACGATTTTGGGGGTCGTTGTCATTATACAAATTTCTTCGACAAAATTTATTTATCCATTTTTTTTTAAGCATATACGATAAAAAAATCATCTTTTATTTAATTATATATACGACAAAAAACAACAAGTTTAATTTTTTTTTCATCATTATTATTGTATTTCCAAACGCATGACAACAATTATCGACACAGTTCAGTAATTTGTACAAAAATTGACAACTTCAATGTTTTTTTTTTTTTTTTTTTGAAACAAAGAATTATTTTCATTAAAATATTCTCACGGCCCACATAATTTTAAAACTTCTTTCAAACTTCCAGATTAATAAAAAAAAAGTGTCAATAACCCTAAATAAATTACGAAATTAAAATAAAATTCAATTCAAATTAAAAATGAGTTTTTGACTCACCCAATCATCCTTCTAAATGTTTCGAAATTAAAATTAAGTGCGCGATCGGCGGTTACATTAAAAACGTTGAATGATATACTTTAGCAAGTTTCCACTTAAGAGATAACGAAAATTTTTAAATGGTTAAATTCCATTAGAAAATATAACATGCAATTACCGAATGTCGTCATCGAGTCAAAGTCAAGTAATAATTTTTCATTTATCATATATATTTTCATAAAAATATTAATTTGGAAATTTATAGCTGAAGGGAAATTATAAAAAAGAAAAAAAATATAGATAATATCAGACTTGATATCGGACTTATTGTACATCCACATAGAAACACTAAATATATTTAAAATTTTGTGTCATCTGACATTATGTGTATAGGATTTGCAATACCGAATAGTGTTTAAAAATTGTCTTTATGAATGATAATCATAATCAACACTAATAATAAAGATAAAATTACCAAGTATGAATTTTTAAATATCCCGACTTGACATCTTTCTAGCATATTTAGTCAGACATCATTCGGCTTTAAATTTGTAATAGCTTAAGTTTGGACTGAACCTAAGTTCATTTGGAAATGGTGTTCGCAGTGCAACATTACAGTATAAAAATAAGACGATCCGTTGTAAATTAAGCTAAAAAAATTGTTATATTTTCAAAGTACGGTGATCAGGATGTAAATATTTTGTATATAGTTTACGTACGGAAATGTATAAGTATAATCTGTTTCGGTTTCTTTTTCCCTGTTGCAAAGAAGCGTTGTTTTCTATTGTTTCTATTTCGTGAACTATCCAGAATTTTATTCTTCAACGAATGGCGTTGAAATAAATCGTATAATGGAGAAAATACCGTCTGATGGGGTAAATATATTTTGGATTCATACCTGTCAATCCATCCCAAAACCAAATTCGGTTCGATATATACAGAATGAAACGTTTTTCTACAGTATCTTCTCCAATATTACCATAATTATAATAATTATATTTTCTTGTCTTTGGAAAGAATTATTTATCTAGAATTTTATAAATTTTAGAAACAATTTCTTCAAAATAAAATTAAAATCAGTTTTATATTTTTTTTATACCGCAAAATAATTCATGTTTTCTACACAGGTCGTTATTAAAAATATGAAACCCGATCTAATAAATAATTCATGGATTTTTTTTTTTATATAAAAACCGTGATAGCTTTAGGAATCATTTCTCTTAAATAATTTCGAAATATCAAAAAATTGGTGTTGTCTGATAATTTTTAATGTTAAACTTTATTCGACAATCAATTTAGTTATACAAAGTAATTTCTATACTGTCCAAAAATGTTAATAAAGGCCGAACAATTTTAAGAAAATTGTGGAAATGCAAACCATATAATTAAATTTCAATTCAAAATATGTTTTCATAAAATATATAAATTATAATTTTCTATATAATTCATAATAAAAATCCGATTACAATCTAAATATGGAACTTGTGACAAATATAATCCATAAAAATGTACATTATTATACTCACACAATTTAATCAAATTTTTTTTTTATATACATTTGCTATCTAAAAACAATATAAAATATTTCCAATGGGTATTCAACTTGAGGCAATTATCGATTAATTCCAAAATAAAAATATTTTAATGATACTAGGTTTACTACAAAAGTGTTGATGTAATAACAATTCGTGATTGAGCCAAAGAAATAAAATTAATATTGCATGATTAGATTCGTTTTAAATTGGTAATCGTTGGCGGTATCACATAATTAAAATGAGTTTCAAAAGCAAGAACATTTAAAAATAAACACTGATCAATGGAATAACAGCAACATGCCGTATTTGTATACTGGTATTGGTATTGTCATGGGATACATCATCTTGCGGAAACATGCTTCACCCTACCCTGCACGGTTAAAACTTGATCAAAATCTCGATGCGAAGAGGAAAAATCCTTGGACCACCTCATGTTTCATTGTCGTTCAGGCCAACAAAGAAGACTACATTAAAATGAAACTTTCTAAATAATATATATTAAAGGCATAGGTGAAATAAAACCCACCAGTTCGAATATGTTCATTAAGGAGGTGAGATGGGTTGATGTGGTGCTTCTGAACCAACAAAGACTACAGTGACATATCAGAAGAAAAAAAGGATTATCATATATAATTGACTATATCTAATTTCGCGAATATTTTTTGCAATTGAAAACTACGTTTTGTATTAAAAAAGAAGCTTCGTGATTGTGGCTTTTAATGGATACAGATAATGTTAATCATGGTTTTTTAAGATACCAAACAGAAAATGATTGGTAAAATGTTTTAGAGTTGCAGAAAATAATAGGAATATTAATTTGAAACTCAAAACTTTTGTAGTAATACTCGTATATTTTGTGTTATATACATTTATAAATTATTATCTTTCAAACAGTAGTAGATCAAATTGAACTGTTTCAAAATTTATTTATAGACATTTTTTTTTGTTATTGTAAAAGCAAATAACATTATGAAATTTAGAACACACGCAGTTAAAATTATGTTTTATTAACTTTTCAATTTCTATATACAATTCATCCATCAAATACAAGAAGTATAGTGAAAGACAATTAAAGTATGTAGGTTGGTCAGAGTTTTATAATATAGAGTTTGGATTCTCATATATTTTTGAATGTGTATAATCTTTGAGAATGAACATTATTTTAACAATCTTTCAAGAAATTCATTTTAAAGTAAATACACGGATTTTATAAGTATATAAACTACTTTTCAAAAAATGATTATTTTCTCATGACTTTTTAATAAATTATTACTGTTTGGCTTGCTGGTTGCTGTTGTTCAATTTCTTTTCACAATTTTTTGAAATAATCACATCACAACAAAACAATAATTGCTTTAATCCAGATTCATTGGAAAAAAGTAAATCATAAAAATGGATCATCAGAATTTTTTATATATTTATATAATAATATGTAAATAAAAACAAACTAACAACAAGAATAAAAAAACAAACTGAAGATTTTAATGGTAAATTAAAATAATGTAATTTAATTTTTTTTTCTAATAATAGTATGTCGTTGTCGACGTCGTGATGCAAAATTCAATAAAATAAAAAGTTTATGCTTACTGACCGAAAGAAATTCATCTTCATTTTGGCATAAACCATATAAAATGTAAATACTTGAAAAATCTCTTTTTGTTTGTTTGGTTACATGTTCATTTACGAATATAGAACAAGAACAGAACATAAAAAAAGCTGCTATGGGGTGGGTACCTTAGCAGATAATACGTAGTTATGTTTAATTGTAACATATTCCCATATCGATTTCATCTTGTACGAGTCTGTATGAATCTGTGTGCAAAATTTCATTAAAGTCTAACGAGCGATTTTAAGAAATGTTGCTGTGTATATGTAAACGCGTGCCCCGGACACTTTTTTAACGCCTAGAAGAAAAGTTTCAGCAAAATCCATTTTTTGACCATCAAGTACAATGTAACACACGTAGAAATCAGTTTTTTTTAATCTGTGCGAATATTATGACCTTATATTTGAAATTATAAAACAACTTGATAACAAAAATTTGAATCATTATGACAATTACAAGTAAAATGACAGTAGAGGTATACGTGAACAAATTGGAGTTTATAAATAATATTAAACAAAAATATGAAAATTTACTGTTCATGATTTCGATCAAAATCCGCTTTGCAAACAAAATTGTATTCAGTTTAAAATGAAACATCACACTATCACACAATATTTAATAAGTACGGAGAGGATACAATAATGTCATAAAAATTTGTAACATTCTATACTCTACTACCAAGGGAATTAATTTTATTTTAACTATGAATTTGGTGGCAACGATAGAGAAGTAAAATTTTATACAAACTCTAAATATATTCAAATTTAAACTATTTTGACAGTTTGATATGCAGAAATTATATAGTAATATTACAATTTCGATTTTACTACTATCAACACAGAACTTGGTAATTTTTACTGTCAACAGGACTACTAATAGAATTCGATATTATGTTATGGTTGAATTGAGCAACCCACTACATAATAATCTCTAAAGATAAGTTAGACATTAAAAAAATAATTTACTTGAAAATTGGTAACACGACGATTTAAACTTTGGAAATTAAAAAAGAAAAAAAATATGTTGTTAATTGAATACATAAACTTCGAAATGTGTTTTAACATGCCACTAAACATATAAAATATACTTTTAAAATGAACATGAAAAACTTGATTTAAACAATGGACAGGTGAAGTTTGTTATATAGTTAAATTTTATTGTATTTCGTTATAGATTTTTTTTTATTTGGTTTCGTGTTGTTTGTTATTATCATGAAACCGGGAAACTTACGTGTTTACGATTAACAAAAAAAACTAATCTCTTAAGGCCCAATCGTAATGTGAGCGCAAACCAATAGTGCTAGCTGACGGTAGAAAATTGTAGATCAAAAACAAACTTGATATATTTTTATCTGGTGTTGTAAAATAAGAATTTTTAGAATGGATACATTTAGAAATTGTGAACATTATCCAAACTGTTCATATAGTTTACAAAGTGTACCAACAATTTGTAAAACCTAATAAAATCTGATTAAAATTCAACAATATTTTGACTCCTGTATTTTAATTATCTAACGCTGTTGGTTATAATATTCAACTTTGTTCAATCTTGGCGGTAGGTTTATTTTTTCTTGGCGGTGACTGGTAGTATTGCATTCAGTTTTCATTGAATTCTATATGTTGAGCATTTTTCAAAGACAGCGCTCACATTACGTTTAGGCCTTTATAAATGTAGAAACTATGGAAACTTAACCAATATTTACATTTAACAATGACTTTGTTATTCCTAGATGTCATGAATTTATATATTATATCCCAAAATTTATATGTATACAAATATGCGTTTTTAGAAATCGAGTTTCAAATTTTAGACATAATTTAAATATTTATAAATAAAATATTGTTGGGTCTAAAAATTATATAAATAAGAAACTTCAATTAATTTACATTTTAAATTTAATTTAGGAAACATAAATTATTAGTAAATAAAAATGTGTATTATATTTACAATTATTTATTTTATTACTATTATTATTCAATAAAATATATAAAATTATTATTTGAAGAATTTCAATAAATTTTAAAAAAAAAGAAAATTACAATTGATCATTTACCGTGCTGTACACCACACCAAAATTAATAACATTAGATAATTTTCGTTTGTCAGTTGAATAATCGAACAATTGATTTAAGACATGCTGTTGCTAATGTTGGTGGTGATGACTAGCAGGTTTTATAACAATATAATTGCCGAAGGCTATTTCGATTAATTGCCGGTTAATGTAGTTCATCATTATCATTCACATAGTAGTTAATAAAAAGAAAAAGTTAAGAACATTCGTTTTATTATTCGCGGAATATAACAAATTTTTATAGTATAATAATAATTTTAATTGATTTGCTATAGGTTAGGTTTGATTATAGTGGCGGTAAATTTACACATAGGCCACACTGGTACCATTTTTATGAATAACTAATTCTAACTAGATTTTGGAAAGATTTGTAATAAGGATTTCGCAAGATTGAAGAGTTTTCCATTACTGAATGTGAGACCTTTTCGAGACCTTGGTAGTACAGTACGTTGAGACATCTATGACTAGCGATTTCCGAGTAATTAGAATTTCCTCTTAATGTACTTTATTAGCTGAATATAATAAATGTATTCTCTCTGACATGGAACAAATACGATCATCATAGTAGGAATTTAAAAAAAAAATTATAAATACTTTTCAATCATATTCACAAAATTCATAAATTTTCGAAATAAAATAAATAGTAAAAAACAAATTTTTGGTAGTAAAATTTCTAATTGTTCGTTAAAATTATATAAAAAAAAATATTTTTTATTTGGTTCAAAATTATTTTCAATATTTTCGTTTAAAAGCATCAAAATTTAAAACAGTAATAAAACAAAATGCCCCCAAAACCTACTAAAATTCCAACTCCTACTAAAAATGTTCCACCCGTTAACCAACAGTCATATAATTTAGAATTTATTGCTAATCAAATACTATTGATTGGTGAACTACAAGAATCAGCTAATAAAATTCTAATTAGAATTAAAATCGGTCAAGATATTTCTTTTGATTTAATAACAAATAAAGTTGATTGTGAATTTCAGAAAGCAAAAATCACTCATGAAATCAAAGTTACTCAAGAAAAATTAAAAAGTATTGTTGAAATGCCTGTGGAAATATATTTTAAAGAAGCCCCACCAGAATTGAATGATGTTGACAAAAAGAAAATTGATGAAAAAAAGAAAAATGATGAAAAAAAGAAAAATGATGAGAAGGAAAATGTTAATGATGATCAGAAAATTGAAAAAAAGGATAAAAAGAAAAAGAGTGAAGATAAGACAAATGTTGAAGAGGCGGCGGCGGCTGCTATACCAACTACAAATATTGACGATGATAATTTTGGTGAACTTTTTGTTAATTGGCAACCAATTGTTTTGAAACGTTTATCAGAAAATACATTTAGTATTCATACACAATTTGAAGAACTTGATATATTAAAACCAATAATAATACCGCCACCAGAAGAAATAGATGAAGAGACACGTCAATCATATATTGCAGCGGCTGCATTAAATCCAAACGACACTACAGAAATTGAAGAAGAACAACCAAGAGAAGCAATTGGTTATATTGAAATGGCTATTCGATTACAAGTAAAACCAAAAGACGATCGTGGTACATTGGCTGATAATGATGGTATTTTAAATATAGCAAATGAAATTGAATATGAATTAGATCCAAATGATACGATTTTTGTAATTGGTAATGATAAAGCGGCAAATTATGATAAAATTCTAACACATTGTAATGATAATCAATGTCCTAATCGTGTTGATATAAGTAAATTGAAAAGTTTACATGGCAGATTAGTTAATTCCACAAAAGTATTAAGTCCATGTGGTTATTTAGAATGCTGTGATGATTGGAGTGATAATGAAGATTGTTATTGTGACAAAGTTATATCTGAACTTGAGAATACACGTAAAAAAAACTTTTGTTCTAGATATAAAAGATGAAGAGCGCATAAATGAAATTATAGTCATTAGAATAAGGAATTTGATTATAAATAATTTTTAAAATGTTTCTAATTTTAGTAATAGCAATATTTTTTTTTTAGATTTATTATTAATAATAAATATGTTTTCACAAAAAAAAAAAAAAATAATTAGTTTTGTAAACATCTAAATGATTAGTGATTAGTGTTAAAATTTTGTATTATTTCGTCAATCTTTCAAAACTGCTTATAAAAAATCATTTGACCGAAAATGTACAAATAAAACTTACGGATTTTATTAATAAACTTGTTTCTAAATTATTGATTTTCTTGTAATACCACAATCTTGACACACATTTAACTGGGCAGATATTTGTGTAGACTTTTGGGTTAAACTTGGATTCGCAACGTTCATAATTAAAGAAGAAATGTTTCTCAAAAAAGTTATGATTTATTAAAATTTTTGTGATAAGTAAACAAAACATGAAAAATATTTGCACCTGTTAATGTCACCAGCTTTACGAGAAAAATTATATGTAATCTGAAAAGTTATTAGCAATACACACCCAATAACCATTATAATACGCAACGAATGAATGCGTACACAAATTATTAATAATGGGCCAAGAGCTCAGAAAGAACTTTCTCTTTTATTTCAGAAATTAATTTTACTGATTTTCATTTTTCTGTTTTTAAAATAATGATAATTTAAAATTAAAAAGAAATGTCATTATTTTTTTTATTTATACACGGAAAATGTTATAATTATTAATTGGTATATTAAAGTTGCAAATTATAAGCAATTTGTAAAATGGTGAAATTTATTAGTAAAAATAAAAAAAATACTTTTTATTTAGAAAGTATTTTTATATATATATATATATCAATTAATTTTAACTTCTTAATTTTTCTCAAATCATATAATTTATAATACAAAATAATCCTTGTAAATTTACGACTATTCTTCGAAAAACAGAATGTAAATTACCTGGGTAGAATAATTTTCTGAAAACCTAATACTTCGATAACAGTACCATTAAAAGTTGGGTTCAGTTTAAAACAGTGTTAAATTACATTATTTCTGTAGTAGTCACAATACAGTACAAGTCCAAATACAATACAATCATTTTATGAAAGTCCTGTTTATATTTTTGTTAATTATATTGCAGAATTACTAAAATAATGTATATGAATATGTTATTAATGTGATAAAGTGAATAAAAAAAATTATTCATTTCAAGTGCTTCCATTATTAAAAGGAACTTTTTGTAGTATACATAAACAAAAAGAATCATTAATTCGAAAAGACTTTTTACCTGGTCGATTGAAAACCAATTTTTATTGTATACTTTGAAACTGATGGAGGATAAATACAAAAAAAAAAAAAATATTTAAATTTCAGTTGATTTTTCCGAACCCCAATTAAAATTTTGCTCTCGTGACATAAAAAACTAAATCTGCTATGATATTTACCAACATATTTTTATACAAATTAATATAAATCTTTTAAAAAAAAATCAGTGTTAAACTAATCACTAATTTATGTAAACATGTTAAGGAAATGTTATATTTATTTTAAAACTATTACATTTTCAGCATAATACATTCAAATAACAAACAATATAATTTTCTTCTTCTCTTCATTACAAATATAACATAAATTATACATCAACTCTTCAACATGGCAGTAAAAACAATCAGCAAAAAAGTATTGTTAAGAAATTCATAATTTGCAAAACCTTCACGGATCACAAAAATAAAAAACTTTAATTGTTATTTACTTGCTAGACTATAATTTAAGTGCAATATATAACAAATATCAATTACTATAGAGGGAAAGTAACTGCAACATATCTTGTTGCCATCATACTCGGTGCGTATAGAATGAAATAATTAAAATGTTTTTAGTTGCACCTTCCTGCCTACGCAATAAATCAAAGAAATGAGCAAAATACAATAAATTTTTTTGTTTTTATTATAGAATGAATTTATAATTTTCATTTTCCCCACTACCACAAAAAGTTCTGGTGCTTCTTGGTTACTAATTTGAAAAATAATTGGTTTATTTTTTTATTTTTTTAACAAACAAAACCAAATTATAATTTGTTTTTCTTTAATTGTGTACAAATAAACCTAATAATCCGAGCTAAAACGAATAGTCACGTTAATGTGAATGCCAGGACACAGGATTTAAAAGAAGTGAAGATCGCCTTGAAAAACTGGCTCAATTATCAAAGTATTTGAACCAGAGACTCAAATCTCAAATTTTTTTGAAAACCACACAAAATAAAAATAGAATACTTAATCAAACTCAGGGCCTAACAGGTCTCATGACAGGACACATCTTAACAAAATTGATTTAGATGCAACAGACATTTGTCGCCTCTGCGTAAATGACAAAGAAACGATAGAATATATTTCTTTGCTGCTGCGATGCAGTCGCAAAGAGCAGCCAACATATTCTGATAAAAGGTTTCCTCACCGCCGAAGAACATCATTAGGTTCTTTAAGTCAATAAGATTGTGGTACGGAAACGGGTTATTAACGCATAATTTTAAGGTCGCAGTATTACCATGCGTCCCCATTTATACAGTTCATACTTATGAAATTCTTTAGTAATTACTTAAGTAATAATTACAAAACAAGTTAAATTTAGCTTATTAATTCGAAAATATTTCACGTTCTGTGTAAAACTTTTTAATTAGGTAAGTACATAATTAGTATTATAGAGCAATGCCATAAATACAGATGAATTTTATTAATTGACCGATGATATAAAAATCGATAAATGTACCACGATACGACCATATTGTGAACATCGTCGATTAAAATGAAAACCCACTAAATAAAATTCACTCATTTATGAATGATTATTAAATTCAATAAAAAAAATCAATATCTACACAAATTCATTTAGAAATAATAATAAAAAATAAAATTATCTACGCAATGTTGTGGGTATTACATAAAACATTGAACGCAGAAATATTTTATTTTTCCAATTTCAATTTAATAATAAAACAATTTTAATTTTATTAATACTATTTTAAGATATTATATTATTATGTCATCTGAGTAGACAGTATCGCGTCATGATTGAATAGTTTCTTTTAAAAAAAAGATAAATTGAAAAAAAAAAAATTAATTAAGCATAGATTAAGAAATGTTGATTTTTATCTGTTTTGTTTTTCTAAAAATAATCATAAATCTTACATAAAATATTATGAACTGATTTATGTTTAAGCATATAAGTTAAAATGAGGACGAACAAAGATTAAATTATAATTAATTTAAATCTGTAAAAAAATAAAATAAAACTAATTTATTATCAATTAAATCAAATACAAAATTGGACATTGGATCCTCTTCTAATCATTATAAATTTCAAATTTATGTAAAATGTGAAAATTGTGGTGTTTGATTTGTGTCCCCCTTCTCGTAAACTTTTCAAACAATTTTTTTTATATATTCTTTTCATTTCTACATTATGTAAAATATACAACAAAATAAAATATTTAAATTCAGATTGCATATAAAATTTCAACGTCGTTCGTTGTCTGTTAAACTTCAATAATAAATGTCCATTTCTATTAAAACTGAATATGTTTATATATATAAAAAAGGGCTGGAATGCCCAACCTTTGCTTTACAATTATATTACATTGGAGACTTTTAATAATAATAAAAAACGTATTTATGTCATTGCTCTATACTCTATAGTCTATACTAGCACCAAAAGAATTATTCTTGGAAAACTTTTCAATTAAATATACAATATAGTTTTCATGTGTGTACACAATACAATCAAGAAAATCTTCTACATTTTATGGTTATCATTTCTTCTATCAACTTTATTTTGTGGTTTTTTTCTTTTTGTATGAAAAGATGCATTTCAAGTTCAAAATTTGCAGTTTCAGCTTGCCCTGGATCGCTGTAGTTTCTTCTTTAATCACAGTCAAGAAGTATTCATTTAGAAATGTTTGTCCAAAAGTGGAATTGCATCGCAAATTAATTGTGTCTAGTGGAATCGAAGTTTTATATTAAGATTTCTATTACACATTTAATGATGAAAATTTCTAGTAATTTACTTTACTTTTGTTTATGTTTTATATATATGTACAATTCAAATTGTAAAGAAACTATTTTTAGAAATTATTAATAATTTTTAAATTGATTTTTTTTTATACAAATCGCATATATTCAATTTCCAATTGTTACATAAAATAGTAACAATTAATTATATTGCATTTTATCTATTTATTCAATTTGTATAATATAACTTTAAATTACGCACCCCATATTTTTATTGTGAAATATCACGAGGTCGTTTCAGCTTAAACAATATTATTTCATTTTCAAAGTCTTGGCCGCTTTAATGCATTGCATGGTCACCACAATCATCTCTGTTGTGTTAGCCTTCCCCTTTTATGACAATTTAGTTGGAAATGCATTTCCGTATTTTCATTTTATTACTGTTCTGTTCGTTATTTTTATTATTTTTCCACATATAAATAATAATAATAATAAATAAAATTAATTGTACAATTTTAAATACGGAAAGTTCAAATTCAAAAATATCAAGATCAAAATATTTTAGCAAAAATTTCATTGAATGCACAATTATTGATACAATAATGTACAGATTTTATTTATAAACTGTCTTAAAAAAGCTTTGTGACATAATTTAAGAGTTTTACTAGTGACGCATCGTCTACAATATTTTTGTTAATGCGTTAATTTTCAAAATACGAGTGTAAATAATTTCCTAGTTGAATGACTGATGCAAAAGTTTGAATGCACGTCTTTATTATAAAACTATGAACAAATAATTGATAAACATAAGAAAATATTATTCATTATAATTGTTTAAAGGCACAATCGTAATGTGAGCGGAAACCGATAGCGCTATAATTATTTTACCGCTGGTGGAAGAAAATTGTAGATGTCACAATAATTTTTGAAAGTAAAATTAATACATTTTTATCTTAGTTGTAAAATAACAATTTTTAGAATGTATAAATTACAGATTAGAGAATGTAAAAATTATAGTAATAAAATTTGATTAAAATTCAACAATATTTTGACACTCCTGTATTGAAATTCTCTAGTGCTGCCAGTTTATATTCAAACATTATTTAATTTTGGCGGTAGATTTAATTTTTCTTGGCGTTGACCGTAAGTATTGCATTTGCTTTCATTGATTCCCATAAGTTGAACAATTATCATAGCTAGCGCTATCGTTTTGCGCTCACATCACGTTTGGGCCTTAAGTTTTTCATATTTATAAGCTAATTATTTATATAGCAAAAGTTTTTGGATCCAGGGTTATTTCCGGCAAACATTTTTAATATTATTCTTAATAAAATTTAAAACTGGTTTTGAGATGACTTTGTTTCTTTTTTTTTATAAATTATTCAAGTTATAAAGTTTATTTTTGTCTAGAAGATTCTTGGAAATCAAATATTTTTAATGAATTATAAAAAATTTATGAAAGATTTTTTGTTTATATTATTTGAAAGATTTTTAACTAATGAATGACTGCGGCATTTCAAAATCAAAAGCATTATGTTTTTTTTTTTTTGATAATTATTAGGAATTTATTTTAAGTTAGAATTAGAAGTTAAATAATTGATTGATTTGTGAAATTGAATGGTAAAGTAAAGGAAATATCTATTGAGCACAATTTTCCATTATTGGACCAGCTATTTATTAACGGACAATCAATAAAAAACGAACAACACAGCTTTTCAAATGAGGCAAGTCACTGTAACTTCAAAAAGCACCTACACACAATTGGAGTGTCAGCGAACCAGGTATGGAGGCTCTATCAACACGAAATAGTGAAAAGCATATTATGTGGCTATGAGGCGTGCAATTTATGTATCTATAGAATCTAGATTCTAGATGACTTCGACACGGCTGCTTCGGAAACGTGACGACTGTCACAAAAAAAACTAACCTAATCTAAACAATAAAACTGGCTAATTTATTTTTTAACAATTCGTTTACTTCTCTTTTTTTGCCGACTAATGTTGGCTCGTGACTCATGAGTGCAGTTGGCTACTAGCAGTTCATAGTATATATAGTCAAAGTTTATCTTTTTAAAAAAGCTCACAATTCAAATTTAGTATACAACATTCCAAATTAAAAACCGCCAACACTATTTCTACTGTCTTCCTCCATAACGCAAAAAAAAAATTAATCAGAATATTAAGTTAAAAGTGAAGGTGGTTTAAAAATAAGTATGCTTTAAAATAAGTCTTACTTCATCTATCACGTGTATGGAGATAGATAAAATGTTTGTTGTGCAAAATCTTGAAGACGCTGGTAAACTGAAGCCGACCAAGATGATATCATTCATTTAAGTGGGATATGTCGACACGTTGTAATAATGATACAGCGTTCAAATGAAGGGTACAACAGGTTCAGTTGGAGTCTCGTAATTCACACTCTTTTAAAACCAACCAATGAACCAATCAACCCATTAGAATTTCTATAAAAAAAACCCGCAATTTTTATCTAAGTAAGAAAAACTATTCAAATATTCGATGTCATTCCACCAAACACAAACTTTAATTATTTAATTTTGTTGACCTACTTCTACAAATAATATTTACACTACATAAAAAGGGTTCAAGTATAAATTACTTAATTAATTTTATATAAATAATTTAATTAATTCTAATGTAGTTTTTATCTTGTTTGGCTATGCCATTAAATTGATCAATTTTAACTTTTTACTTTTATATATACCCCCAAAAACAAAATTTAATCAGAGCTTATAAAATTAATTTTTTTTTTGGCTTCATTGCTTTTTTTTTTTAACGAGAATTTTCGCAAATTTTTTATTTTATTGAACTATAAAACGAAGAAGAAAAACTACTAAAAGGGCGAACTCAAATAATTGGAAATTATATTAAAAGTTTCAGTGTCTCGCTGCTGGCATGTCATTTTAAAAAATTAAATTTCCCTTTTTTATATAATTCATGAAAACTGATAATTTGAGCGATTTTTTTTTATTTTCTATGTTATTTATTATGTTCAAAGTTTTTCATTTATGGTTAAGCACTGCTGATGATGATGATGACGAGTTGTTTTTGATACCATAAAGAATGGGTGTTGTTCATTGTCTACTGATGCACAATTTATATAAAAGGAAAATAATAAGAAGATTTTTTAAAAAACACACCTTTTTAAATTACAATTAAGTTTTTTTTCCTTGTCATACTTAAATATGGAAAATTACACATAAAAGTATGATTTATTGTAAAATAATGTGTAAAGTAAATTATTGAAATATTTTGAATGTAATTGCGAAATTGATAATATACAGTAAAGTAAATCACGATTTCACATGGGTTAAAGTAACGATTATAATTTGAGACACTCATAATCGAAATTACCACAATTTGTAGCATGAAAATTTGTTTGTTATCAGTTCCTAAGTTTATGGTTCATGCTATCAATTATTAAGTTCACAGTTTAGATAGTAGAATGAGTATGATAAAGGATTGCTTCCCATCTGTATCCACATTAGTTTTTTTTACAAATCTGAACTTTACGATATTAAAATAAAACTATTTTAATAACAGCGTATATACACAATTTCAAATTGACATTCACGCCAAATGTTTAAGCTTCAAATTTGGAATTTTATTTTGATGTCATAAAAAGTTTGTTAAAAATTTTGCCTTTTCACTGTAATTGTAATTAAGAATGTAAATTAATTTTAAGTGAAAATTAATAAACAAAAATTTGTTATTGTGCGTAAATCAAATTTTCCTTTGTTATTTTTTTGGAAAATCACTTACTTAATAAATGATTATATTATAAAGAATTCCCACATTTATTCAAAGTACTATAATTTATGGTAAAAATTTGCACAAAAAAATTAAAACCAAAAATAGAAATTTCATATTTTAAACAGAAAAATATCATATTTATTTCCAGCAGAGTTCAAAACAATATTAATTCCATAAAATCAGAAGCGTCTTTCCGTTCGTTAGTTGACATTAGCAGTATCAGTAAATTCCGATACTATTGTTAACAGAATCCGAGTAATTTTAGAATTTTAAAATTATAAATACTGTAGAGGTAATGTGATGTATACCAGGGTGAACATTGACCGAACTTAAAAATTAGATCGACGAATAATTTAAGGTTGACGTATGGCATTGTATGTTGTCAGGAAGCTTATTAAACGATGGCATGTAATTGGTTACTGCTATTTGTAATCACATTTATAATCAATCATCTGAGAGTGAACTGCGCTATTTCGATTTAATTTTTTATATGAGAAAAAGTCGATTTGCTTTTACAAATAAATAATAAACAAATTTATATTAAAATAAAATTTATAATAAAACGTTCATCTTCTAATCTCAGTTGACCGTTCTTGTGCGAAGCATCCATTACATCGTAGGATGCACCGCCCCTGTACGAATTTTATTTTGTCATACACACACTATTTTGTACACTATTATATTATTTTTTATTATAGCCCGCGATTATGTCAAAAAGAGATTTTAATTAGCTGTAACGGGGTTGAGTGACTTGAAAGCTTTTTTAAATAAAAATATACAAAAAAAAAAACTACTATACAACAAGAAACAAGATTGTCTGGGCTCTGAATTTCTGTATAAAATTACGAAAAGGTGATGATGACGGATGGATGGGCATTAAGAGCAAATTTGAATTTATATGCTACAAAAAAAAAAAAACACTTAAGATTTTTTTTAATTTCCATCTGACTAATTAAAATAAAAACATAAAGGTTTTTCAGAAAAGTTATGGGAATTTCATATTTAAAATAATAGTATAATTATGACTAGTTTAAAATTTTTTTAAACTTGTTTTTACAGATTAAAATCTTAATATTTCTTAATGTTTAAAAGCTTCAATATACAAATTTAAAAACAAAACAAAAAAAACCATTAAACCATAAATTATTCAATTGTAAAATCAACTAAAAAATATAATTTTTGTTCTACAACAGTTTCACAAATGTATAATACTAGAAAAACAATTATCTAATTAACATTTTATTACCTATTTTCGCAGTTCGGTCTCTCTCAAATCCATTATTATACAATTCCAACTTATACTTTACTTAGGATATCATTAATTATTTATATTTTTATTAAATTTAAATTTAATTAAGTGCAGTGGTGAAGAGTAGATGATTGACCGACCTCCTTATTCCTCACCAAAATACCAATAGTTCAGATAATTTACAAATATATTTGAATGTATTCTATGCTTGTGCCGGGCATTGTAAAAGGATGTTAATAAAAAAATAACATTGATTTGTAAGTAAAGGTCCTCGCTACACTGATGCTGTGAATAATTCTCGGCGTATAAATCATATAAGCTATTTAACTATTGAGGATTAATTAAGGTTCACCTAGCGTAGAATATTATATTAAATGGATTTATATTATAATACATTTATATACGAAAATGTCACATAATGATTTATAAGGAGATCAATGCTGAAAATTTGTGATACTCGTAACTTTAATAACTAATTTTTTTAAATAGGCGTATAAATTTATTCCTAGATCCGATAGTGATTTAGAGAATAAACTGTAGCTATATTAAAATTACTAAAAAAAAATAGTTTACAACTCTGAACAGTGAAAAATAATACGAAAAGAAACTGCTTAGTATAATTATCTTTCAAGGCAAACATGCTTGCATATTTATGTAAATATATTAAGAACAGCATTAAACCAAAAAATAATATAAACATTTAATTTTTTTTATATATACATATATTATGTATATATAAAAGTTTTTATTTATATATTATATTTTTATATTTATTTATAATATCGTTAATATTATAATTAATTGCATGAATGTGTTTTTTGGGTACAATTTTTTTAATTTTTTATTTAACTCATACACTGAGGTTAGCCAACTGTCACAGGTTATATATTATTTATTTTTTTTCAATTGAGATAATAACAAAAATAGAATTTTCCACCTGAATAAACCAAAAATATTATATAAATTAATATTAATTGTTAGACTAACATTTAAGAATGGATGAAAATAAATAAATTTGATATATATTTCTATATTAAGTTAAAAACTGAAAGGGGTAGAAAAACGATACAACATAATGAAATTTTGTAAATGTCCAATTCGAATTGGTCTTATATTATTATGAAATTTCTATTGAACTTTTGACAGTCCAGGAGGATTTTTTTTGTAAATTATTTGGAATTGGCGAATTTAATTTGATGGCAACGTCGAAATTTAATTTAAGAAATTTATGTTTATCAATAAATTTTGTTTTATCATAATGAAGAATTTGATAATATTATTAAATATTTAATATTATCTATATTTGTTAATTAATAATAATAATAACAAACATTGGCAAGTTCAGTGAAAAATTGATGTTCTTTCTTACACTTATTTAATTGTCAAAAATAGTACAGCTATCTCAGTTTTCATATATACAACATAATTTATTACTGTCAGTATAAAAAAAAACCAAGTTGTGTTTTAATCCGACCCTTATTATTGTACGTATCCTTTTACTTATTTAATGCATAATTACCGACCTGAATGAAAATGAAAACAGTGCCAAACATTAAATTGAAAATATAAATTTACAATAACACTGCGAACACAAAATAAATATATAAAAATGAATAATAAAAATATAGAACTGACCAAACTAGTTCTTTTTTTTTAATGGGGGTACGGTCTGTCTGTATTCCCATTAATATCCAACAAAAATAAACACACAAAAAAAAAATATTTTCAGAAATTCTGAAAATTTGTTCATTATATCATTAATATAAATTTAATATAATTAAATTGTAAATAATGTTATTAATTAATATAATACATAAATGAAAAAAATATTCAACATAATTTTTTTTTTACCTTGATCTTTTGGAATATATTTCACAAAAACCTTTTAATTGGTTTTATTAAAAAAATAAAAAATTGTTTAATTATTTAAATAAATTATAATCAATCGTAAAATATACGCTGATTATGACCTTTTTATTTATATAATTATATCGATTAAATAATAAACAATACAATAAATAATTATTCAATCAAAAAATTGACATAAATACTAGAATAAATTGTTTATTTTGATTAAATCCACTTTAAAATGTGTAAGCAAAAACTTTAAAAAACACTTTTATTTAAAAATAACGAATTAATATTTTCATTAATTTTTTTTTTTACACTTTTTCGTTATTTTTTTATTTATTTATTTGTAGTAGATTTGAAAATTACAGGTCAAAAAGAAAATATTTCAAAACAATTAATTAAAAAAAAAAAAATTTAAATAAATTCTGAGTTGAAAATACGCAAATGACCACCACCGCACGTAGAACGAAACGAAATCAACGAAAACACTAAAAAATAAAAAGTTTATTTTGATTGACGATTTTTATTGAAATTGTCTTCTAAACGCGCGCTCGGGGGTTAATAAAATTTTAAAAATGAAAAATAAAATATCAAATTAAAATTAAATTTAAATTTTTTTTTTATATTTTATATATATTTTCTACAAAAATCGAATTACAAAAATAATTACAGAATATCCACAACTTTATAGTAGCAGAGGCAAAATGTAGTTGTGCTCATACCATACGAGCAGACGAACGTAAACTGAGAGCATACAAATTTTCAAAGTTGTTTTGTTAAAAGTGCACAAGGTACAGCCGTACAGGGGGTACTACAAACTATACTAAAGAACCATATAAATTTGTATTACTTTTGTTTTGGAATTGTGTGCCTATGCTTTGTTTATTGTACACATAAAAACTAAATATACGAATACGACAGTGAAGAATTGGGGGTAAAAATTAAATAACGTAAGAGTACAATAATACGGGTGAGGTGAGATGGAGAAGACGTAGTAGAAAAAAAGAACGTTTTAATAGCAGGACAATAACTTGCAAACAAAGAGTGGTAAAATCTTTAAGGCAAAATAATTTTATAGAATTTATGATGGTTTTGTTGGGAAGGGATAAAATTAGGAAATATAATGTAAAGGTATTTATTTGCCATATGTGATTAAATAATTTTGATTAAGGCCAAATTAATAAAATGTTCCGATTTCTTTTTTTAGATGCAGAAAATTCGTTGTAAAATTAATTTAGGATATTATTAAGCAATGGAAAACTTTTGGTAGAAATAATCAATATTACTTAATTTTCTATTCTACATTCGGTAATTCATTTTCAACTATTCTGGATAAACAGTAATAACTTTTTAACGAAGGTCTAACATTTTAATAGTGAATTCATATTTTGGGATTTTCGCACTTATAAAGTTAATTCAACATCCTCAAAATTGGTAAATTTATGTTAAACTAATATTAACCTATTAGCTAATCACAACAACTTAAAGCTTTTATCGTCTCCCAGCCATTGTATGATCGGAATTAAAAGTATAAAAACGTTCTGGGTTATTCGTAACGATAGAAAGTTTAAGATAATTCTGAAAATGAACAAAGCAACGGTCAGATTATACATGAGAATTTTCATATACGATTCATAGGAAGTACGCAATAAGATTATGAATCACTCCATCCTCAACTTGTCGTGGAGGACGGGACAATTGTTATGTCATTGTTTCTTTCTAGAAAATGTGCTTGTTTCTTCGTAGTAGAACTTAAAGACGTGGGTAAACTGATTCCGGCTAGTGATATCATTCATTAAAAATATGGAACATACTGTAAATGATGCAGCGTTCGCCGGGGTTACTAATATGTGACGTACGAGGCGAGGTAGTCTCGAAGTTCCCAATCCATTAAAAATTAAAACCAACCAACTTATAAAGGTCGCAAAAGGCTGTCATATAGTTAAAATGGATGCAGTATAACTTTGATACCGCCATTTCAGTATTTACGTATTTCGGGATAATTTGGTTATTAATGGAATTAACAATACAATTAATAAAAACTATAGCTTTAAACATAATTATTTTTGAAAATAGAAGCGTATATAATCCATTGTAGTTTTTTAATAAGTTTATATTTAATGTATATATCAAAATAAACTAATTATTAGTTTACTTTCTAGTTGACTTTCTAGTTGTTTCAAAATCACGAAGGTGCCACGGTGGTTTATACGTGTAACCTATCTTACATAATGGGATATTGATATTATCATAAAACATCCTAATATACAAGGATTAGAAAATCTTCAATATTCATTTTATATAATCTACTGAAACGTCTCTCTTACAACAAAACTAACATTCTGAATTTTATCCACAAAATATATATGTATGTTTGCACTAATTTCATTTTTTGGACCTCTTATATTAATTACCATAAGTTAATCATAAATTTTTACATCAGTTTTTACAATAATTTTACAATTTTCAATTGTAATAAATTCAATTTGGAAATATAGAATTTTTAAATATATTCAAATTATTTTATTTATTATATCAATTTGTAATGTATGATAATAATTATCTTTATAATGTGAAACATAAAAGTTAAAAAAAAAAATTGCAGAAAGAAAGAGTTTATGAAAAGACACAATAAATTTCTTATTAAATTCGAAAACCACTTATACATAATATTAAGATAATAAAAAAATATATTGTTTTTGAAAAAAAAAATTGCCAGAGGGCAACATTAAAATTTTTAAAAAATTAAATTTAATGAGATAAATTTGATGCAATTAAATTAAATTAAAAAAAAAAAAAAACAATCGCAATTAATTTAATATTGAAATCATATCAAAGAAATCACGTAAAATCATTTTCACTTTCATTTTTATCTACCATAACTTAATCTATAACCAATTTTTAATTGTTAATATATAATATAAATATTTAATAGTGCCTATTTATATTTATATATAAATCAATAAATTCTAGTTTAATGATCCCGGAAAATTATATTTCCAAAATTATTATATATTATTTATTTCTATATAAGAATATCATAAATCAGGTATGTATAAGTTTGAAATATAGGCCAAATAATTTTAGGATTAATCATTTTATATTAATTGAAATTCAAAAAACTTAACATAAATTATCCTTATCAGTTTTCTCGTTATTTTAAGAATTTTTTCAAAGCATAAAAATTATTTTTGCTAGTAAAACTAAAAGAAAATTAACTACTATTACTCTTGCGTGATTAAAGAAATTGTGTGTAAAAACTCCATCGTAAATCAAAGTAGCTCACTTTGTGAAAAGACTAATTAGATTTTTTTTTTGTTTACAAATAATTTCAGGGGAAGCTATTTCATATAACTACCCGGTAAAATTCTACAATAATAAAATATACTTATTCAATTAATAATTATTAGTAAGGTTAAATTAGATATTCAGAAATATTGATAAATTAAATTTATGAAATTCAACATGACAATCAAAACATAATAAATAATAATTTATCATATTCATTTCTAATACCGGACGGAAGGCCGGTAAATTGTATATTGTAATTAAAAACCTGATTTCTTATTTTTATTTAAAAAAATGACATTTAGATGCATAGCAAAAAAAAGAGTATATACTTCGATCAAACATTCGGAAGTTAGGTTTTGTTATTTCAATTTGAATATAAAAGCCCCTAATTTATTATATTAGGGGAAAATTACATATGGGTTCGAGTATATCGATTGTCTCTAACAATCGAAACTGTTTTCGTAACACAAAATTGATATCGGATATTTTTTAATATAAAATCCACTTGTGTTTGTTTAAAGTTGTTTTAAGGCTAATTCGAAGCTCACGATATACAATAAAAAAAAACTCTGTTACTATTTAATCTATAGAGTTATCCCTTTTGTATTTAAAAACAACATTGGGGAACAAAATTAGGCAGAAACTTACTCTCTCTAATCACAAGAACACTAAACACAAAAAAACCGCCATAAACTTTAATATTTTCCTCTGTAATTTTCTTATAAAATATTCTAATCTTCACTAGAAATTTTTGCGGTCATGGTTAATAGCGTAACTTTTGTTGTTTTGTTTAGTACTATCACGTGGTGCATTATTTAATAATAAAATACATTTTTGAATTTATTTCTTGTTCAAATTTGTACATTGCAATTTTTTTATCGTATTTTCCTTGTTTCGGTTTTTCTGTTATTTCGAATCAAATCATAATTTGCATAATTTTTCAAATAGGAATCTAAACTCAATCTAGCTAAGGTCATTTTATATTGTATAGTCTATTTAAAAGTAAACTTTTATAAAAGCAACTACAATTTTATTCCAAATAATTCATATTATTCAAAATGTAATTTTTGAAATATTTCCAACAAAAATTACTATTTTATTCATAATCATCTACTATGAAGATGATTATGATTACAAATCAATTTGACTCAATTTTTGCTTAATTTATTAAATTGTCTTTGAATCGTAAACAGTAAATAAGTGAACTTCGATTTAAGGGAACCTGAAAATGGAACTTTCTAGAAAGGAAGTTTCTAGAAAAGTTCATAATTTTTGTTTTACATAACGATATAAATTTTATGACCTGTATTAATTTAGTTTTATAACCTAAAAACACTGATTGATGAAGCATTGGTAAAATTTTCAATCTTTCAGATTCAAAAATTTATTAAACTACATTTTTCTATTGCATAGAACATAGAACTGAATCCCAGTTTTAAGAGTTGCGCGAAATTAAGAACATAATTTTAACATTTTAGTAATATTTTATACTTCGAATAAAATTTTGCAAATTAATATAATATAAATAATTGAGAAAATAGAAATGAATATTTAAATTTACCTTTTTTATATTTGTGCAAATCCAAAATATTTGTCCTACTATTCGTCCTGTTCCTGTAATTTTTTCCAGCTGTAATGAAATATTTTGAACTACAATTAGAACTCAAATATATTTTAAATTCGCAGTATTCAAGAATTTTGATTTAATTTACTTTTATTGTTTTTTTTCGATTATTTTAATTTCCAAAATCAAAATGTTTAAATTATTTAAAAGAAAAATGTACAAACACCAGCAGAAAATGAAGAAAACATATGCACGCACGAAATTTTCTATCAAAAAATAATCAATTTCCACTAACACCACATAGTTTGTTTTTTGATATATACATATATATATGGAAAAAAACCAAAAAAAAAAATTAAATGAAAACAAATCCAAGTACAAAAATTATTAGTTCCGATTTCATTATATTCCTAATTTAGCATTCATTGCCAGATATTGAGAATTGAGACTTAGGTATATTAACAGCGATGCACTTCTTATCAGCAAATAGTCTTGCTTATAGTGTTTATTTTACAATGATAAATTTATCACATTTTGCTATCAATGCTATTGCTACTACTTCTATTGATATTTATAATTTATGATAAATGTCAAAATTTTATTGTATTATATATAGTTCCTATACTTTCACTCTACATGGAAGCCTCAATGATATAAATATTATGTCCTAACAATATATTGTAATTTGAACTTTCATGTGTTGTCTCCGAAATTTTGATTATAATAATTTTTTTTTAATTGAAGCAAGCTAATATGGGTTTACAATAACAGATTTTAATCCTCTGCATATTTTCCAATTGTAAAATCTCAAATTTTAACACTGTTAATCATTCAAACTTAAGTCCTTTAACTGGTACTTATTGGAAAGACTTCGATGTCTGGAATCAAATTCCTGACATAATGTATTACATCAATTCATAATATTATTACGCCCCTCCGTTAATTATTACCCACCTTTAACTCCCTGTTTCCAAAACAAAGAATTTACAATTGTTGTGTAAACTTTCAGACAGAGTCCACCTTATATAATCAAGATCAAACGACGAAACCACTGATTTAATTAGATCTTCACATGTCAAAATAAAGTGATCTTTCATCAAAGATACATTTTGAGCACCAATCAGAGGGCTGTATGTAAATAAGTTACAATTCAAAGAACAAAAGACTTCGATGCTTCGATCGTTGTATTTAAAGAAAATTAGTTTTATGACTAATTTTTATCTGGCAACACCGATTTTATATTTACTCCAATACTACCAACATAAAATATGAATGAAAAAAAATTAGAAACATCTTTTTTTTTGCTTTTTACATAATCAATTTTGACATTTCGCAATTTGTTCAGGCCGGGTGGTGCGTAAATTTATTGGATTTTAATAAAATAAATTCTTTTTAATTGCCTAAAAAATAAATCATATTTTATTTTTAATACATTAATTTGAAATAAAAAAATGTCAACTGTATCTAAAGACGATTGTAATTTGTGCAAAAAAATTGGATTGAAACCATTTACAAGAGAAAATGTTCTATTTTATTACATACCAATGCATAGCATGGTAAGTAAATTAATCCATCAGCAATATACAGAATAACAGAACGTATAATTATTTTTGGTGGTCTGACCTGGAGCTGGAGATATTATATTGTCATTTAAGATAGTTATGATGCGAATGCTAAAAAATTATTAAATAATAAAGTGATGTAATAGTAGTGGCCTTTAGAAATATTTTTTCTTACGATAACTACAAAATCTATAAAAAATAAAAGGTGATCTAATGAAATGCGTAATTAGGGAAATATACAACATAGAACCGGATATAAGATTTTAATTTACAATTTATATTGTTTTTCTTCGAAATTATTTCCAATTTAATTTTGCCAATTTCAATGAAAATTATTTAAACAAAAATTTATTGTTAGGTTTGTTATGGTGCACTGGCTGTAAATGTTATGAATCCAAGTTTGATTGCCAGGTAAAGTATTTACTTAACATTATTTTTTACAATTCTAACTGGACAATTTTAAATTTTATAATATTGACAAATAGATTAATTCCCAATAAGGATGTTACAAATGTATTGCTATTAAGTACACTGTTTGGATCATCGTTCTTCATTTTTAGTAGACCCCACCTAAAGGCAATACCAAATGGAAAAAAAGCTGCATACAGGTATTAATTTGAAAAAGAAGAAAAATTTGGTTTATTTAATCTAATTAATTTGACTTTCTATTACTACAGTGTATTAGGTAGCTCCTTATTTGGTTTAGGATCAATACTTGTTTGGGCAATTATTCGTAGTGTTTTACCAAAGAATCAGCCACCATTAGGTATATAAACTGATTTTTCTGTATAATTATATAATTCTTCTTTTTCTTTAAAAATATAGCTACTATTATGGGGCTTGGTTCTGGAGCTGTTATTGTCAAATTGGGAATTGATTATTTTAATGATTGCGATAAACTAGTTAAAAATTAAAAATGTATGTTTGTCCAAACAACAAAATACAAAAAAAGTTAATTTCCTGTGCAAATGTGAAAATCTATTTATATATAAATTTTATGTACTATGGTTGGAAATTCTTTTTTTTTTTGTAAATCTAATCATAAACAAAACAACATTTATGTATTTTTAGTGTATTGTATTTTTTTAAAAATACAAATTATAAAATTCTTAAAAAATAAAATAAAAATTGTTTTGATATACATTTATTTCGTTACCAGACAGAAATTAGAAAAAATTAAATATTAATTTTCTGTGGTTTGCCGTTTGCAGTTATTTAAAATTACAAATACTTGATTTTTTTTATTATTAGGGTAGATATGGACTACTTCCTGATAACCACTTATAGATTCATCGTAGTTTATCTTTAACAAACAAAAACTATAGGAGAGGAGTATTGTCAGAATTATAATAATAACAAAATTATCGTAGTAAATGTGAAAAAATGAATTGCCAGGATGTAAGAATTTTATCATATGTAACAAATGTTTCTATAAGCAACGAAAGGATTAAGACTTTATTAATTTTCATCAAAATAGGAATTTTACTATTGCTTTTATCATAAATAAAATAAAAAAATTTAATCTAATAAAAATTTAAAAATTTTATTTCAAAATATTTCCTAAATAAATTTAATTTTATTCTTTTTTTATTGGAAATTTGCACTACTAAGCTTAATTTCGAATATTGAATTATTTTTTTGCTGTAAAGGTGAAAGCAATTCGTTTTTAAATTGAACCCACAGTTTATTATATATATAAATCTATAAAATTGATCAATAAAACATAAATATGTTCATGTTTCATACAAAAATATGTAATGATCTGTTTATACATATATACATATTTAATATTGTTAGACTTTTATACTGCACGCGAGTTAACATAAATTCCATGGAAAATATTCTCCAGCAAATATATTGGTATTTTAAAATTATATATAAAAATCCATATCGATAATCCATCAAATGTAAATACTGATGGTAAAAATGTTATCTTTAGAAACGCAATATGTTGACGGAAAAATTCCAGAAGAAAATTATTGTTTAAAAAATGCTTCAAAGGAAAATTATTATGTGTGCATGTTAATATAGTGAGTTCGATTTAAACAGTGAAACAGAAACTGATAATGTACATTGAGAAAATATAAATAAATATACAATGTTCCAATAGTTTTTCAGATTTTATTTGAAAGGGTCAAATGGTTGTTGTTGTATAAAATTTCTCCCATTTATTTTATTTTTTTACTGAAATAAATATACGGTTATGATGATGTGATATATTAGTTTGCAATGATCATGATAATAAATTTTCCATTTTATGGTTTTTATTTTTTGTAAGAAAAAGATGAGACTGTTGTGTTCCACAATGGATATTCCTATATAAATTTCTAGTTTCTCGAATGATTATACGAGTAGGTATGTTATAGGTCTATTCTATTTCTTCCATTCGTCTGCCTGTCTCTTACATAGATTTTATTTAACACAATTAATATCCACATTAGAATCTGTATATGTTACGAAGTTTAAAGGATTTAAAATCAAATATTGATTAACAATCAATTCAAAAATATTCAGTTATGCAGCACTATTATTAATTAAGTTTCTTTAATGTAATATATATTCCAAAAACTCATTATAGTTTATGCTTCTATTGTAATATTGTGTTTCCCAAAATTAATTACGTAAATTAATAATTGAGTATCCAATTCGTATCAGTTAAGATTGCATTTTTTTATTTTTAATATTGAATTGTAATTTTAGGAGGCAAATATCCATCTTTGCATAAGAAAGATTCAGATCTATTCTGGAGCAAAGAATAAGAAAAATTCAATAAAAAATATGTTTATGCCTCGCGTTTCAAAAGATCATAAAAGAGTAGAAAAAATTCGGGAAAAACATTTGTTATTGCATACTTATAGTCATATAGCAAAAGTTGTGGACGTTGAGATCCATCCTGAATTGTAAATGTATGGGGGAAAGAAGAAGAAATATTTATGCCCCATGTTCCAAAGATCATAAAGAGTATACTTTATAGTCATGGGCATCCAAGTCCATGACTATAAAACTATTTTATAAACTATTTACTACTATTACAATATTGATATTAAATTAAAATTATTGATCAATTAACTAATATTAATAACATTATATTTCTTTTAATGCTCTGACGTTTCACTTTTTTTATATCTATAATAAAATTATTATAACTTTCCTATACAGAGGAAAATTCAAGAAAATATTAATCAATGTGCAATACCTAGTCAATTTATAATGAATGAGATCAATCGATATTATTACATTTTAATTCGTTATTGTTTATTGGAATGTGTTTAATTCAATGTTTTTTTTTATTGCAAAGCCGGAATAAAATATTTCTTCTTATGTTCCATTTCTGTATGGATAATAATAATAATTCTATTTATGTGTATCATTTTCAAGGCAGAGTTTATTAACAAAATGATATAGAAAATATACCATTTATGTGGAAATTTCTTATTTAGATAATCTTTTTTTTATGATTTACCGGTGTTCTTTAGACACTTTTGTAAATAAATTAATATATTATTATTTATATCATTCTTCATATTTGCCTAAGGATAAAATTAATATTTTCAAAATTAAACTAATTAACACGCACATATAGAGCTTAACAAACCAAACTTGAACTAGCAAGAAAATTAATTTGAACAGAAATATTAAGTCTGTGTAATAATAATAATTTGTCTGCGGCTTTAACGCGATACCTGTCCAATAAATATATAGCAACTCTAAAAATACATAATTTTCAATTTTGTATAATACAAAAAAATAAAAAATAAATTTATGCGTATCGGGGGCTAAGTGCTTCAGGTTGCGACTTTTATCTTTTTTAAAATTACACATTTCGTTTAACACTATCAAACGATCAAACTAAAAAGCTGGAGCACCAAACATAAAAAAGAAAAATGAAAATTGAAAAATAAAAAGAAAATTAGAATATCGACAGTTAAAAATTACATGGTCGTATGTTATAAAAAACGAAAATGAAGTTAATGATGACAAATTTGTCACTGTAATCAATATGCGGCTATTCTATTGCAGCAAGAGATTGCACTATTGCAGCACTAACATATATAGGCCAAAAAACTTTACAGACGTAGTTTATTTTTTAAAAAAATGAACTTAGGTCGTATGTTTATCATATGGTTAACATACAACCATGTAAAATTCATAAAACCATGACAATTCTTACATACAACCATATGTAAAATTCAAATGTTTTATTAAATATTGATAAGTTTTTGATTTGTAAAACAAATAAAGGTGTATGTTTGACATACGGCCATGTATCCCAATGTTCTGGAAATGTTTAAGTTACATAAAATATAAACTCTTGTTTTTATAAGTTTTTTTTTACATAATTTTTTTTAAAATGTGTTTGTGAAGAAAATATAAACTGTTAAATATAAACTAATATTTGAATTGAGCATAACTCAAAACTACTGAAAACCAACATGCGACCTTGTAATATTCGACTGACGATATATATTGAACTCGTTTATTATTGAGATCGGGTATAAAAAAAGAGGAAATTACTGTAGTGTTAATAATATTTATCTATATCGAAATATTTATATAGCTTGAGGGCGTATGACAATAATTGAGATGTGTAGTTAATGTTGCGGGTGGGAAAATAAATGATAATTCCAGTAAAAAATAACGCCTTTTGAATTGGCTTGAGGAAAACTTTCGACTTAACTTTATATTTAAGAAAAAAAAAAAATACTAAAACTATTATAATTTATTATTTATAATTGGATATTAAATATTTTCCACAGATGTTCATATTTCATATACAATCAAGAAGTCAACTCCTGACAGCCAAGAAGTCTGTACAGTTTTTTTTATTTTTTGCTGTTGCTTGCAACTTGCAACTAACTGATGGAAGAAAAAAGGTGCGGAATTTTTAATGTTTACAATTTTTCTCTATTTAAACAAGAAAATATTATATGCAGCTGTGTGAACAAGGTTTATATTTGGTGGAGATAAATAGAAGACATTTTGGGGATAATAAATATATATAATTGGGTTTCTAACATTTTTTTCAATTGTCCCACTTTCTATGAAATTATACACTACTGTAAGGACGTCGGACTGAATGTATTTATTTTATAAAAAAATTTATATAGATTTATCAAAAACTATAATTGAATATATAAATCACACTTTTCTCCTTTTCAATTTTTGAAATAAAATCAGATACTGATAGTAATCGAAAATTAAAATTTATGTTTTTTATTATTAAATAAAATAAGTACATTTATTTAACTATATTTGATTTCAGAAAACTTCACAACAGATTAACCATAAGTACGGTATTATTATTAGTGCCATAGTTATTAAGTGTTGACATTAAATATTTTCAAAGAACATAATACAATTTGTTTTTAAATTGACACAAGTAACTTAAAATTTCAATAATTTAATTATTATATTTATAATTAATAAATTACAAATATTTTTTTAAATCCTAAACTTTTCATATTATTTAATTTTTGTATTTACTTAAAATTTGAAGTATCGTCACTAACGAGAAATATATTTTGTATTTTAATTAGTAAAATGCTCGAAGGAATAATATCCGGCGGTTCACCAATAAACAAGTTATTCACAACAAACATTATAAAGTCATAATTATATAAGACGTAAAAAAAATTATATATTTATGTTAATTTCTTAAAGTATATATATGATTTTTAAGAGCTTAAAAAGAAAGTGAAAAGAAAACGGATTACAATTTTGCATAATTTTAACACAAGACCGTCGAAGAATAATTTGTGATATTAAAATTTATTATGTACACATATAAAGATGTATTTATTAATTATTACAATTATGGGCCAATAATTATAACAGTGTAGCAGAAATATATAGAATCCTGATAGAAATTTATTTAGGAGTTTTGAATTGATTTACTTTTCATCAGTTATAATTATCGGCCCATTAATAGCGCAGTTTGTCCCGTCTGCAAGCAACGCAGACGCAGTTCATCATGCATCAAAAAAAAAAAATCAACAATAATATAAAATGTATGGGAGCAGATAAAATCAACGCAAACATTTACAACGCAACGCAGAAATTCGCTAATTTGAATTTAAACACACGTTGAGAACATTGACAACTAAATTTTACAGACAAATTTATAAATTTTATCAAAGTTATTATGTATTCGTTTGAACAAAAATGAATGGAAATGGTGAAAGAAAACCTTGCGTTGAAACTAACTCCCGGGTAAGAGATATCACTTTCATGTAGATTTTAAATTTCTGTGGCATTCGAAAGACTCCGAAACAAATGCAACTTATGAATATATGTAGGTACAAAACTAAGGAATGAAAACACTAAAATGCAACTACGGTAATAAACTATTAGACTGCTATTAGACTTGGTATTTATTTAACGCAACGCAATCTAATTAATCAAGAAACAAAGCTTTCTAAAACGGAGAACAAATATTATAATAATAATAACCCGAATAGGAAGTCCACCTGATTATTATAAGGTGGCCTCGAAAGTGTTAATATTAATAATTTACTAATTATATTATAATATGGAAAGCATAATTTTTTAATTAATTATAGCCGGCATCAAACATACATAACTGATTTATTTTTAAATTGAATAATTGACACAAAAATATGAAGATGGTAAATACAATATTTTTTAAATACGAAAATTGATTTTTTTCTCCAATTTCATGATACGATCGTAATTTAAGTGCTACACATTCAGTACCTTAGCAGACATTACTTAATTTTATTTTATTTTTAAATATATTATGTATATGCATTTATATTTGTGTAAGGAGGAAAATCTATTCTCACGCAATACTTTTTACAAAAGGAAAGGCTATACAAAATAAGAAAAAATTAAAAAAAAAAGTAAGAGATTATTGTACAAATTCCAAAGAAGGCTTGATAAAATGTCCGCATGTCAAAGCATGCATCCAAAAATAATATCAAGAGAGCAGTGCGCGGCAGTAACAAAAATATAAGAAAAAAGGTCAATATAATGAAAATCCACACAGCAGGTTGTGACGTTTATGGGCAAAGTTTAAGCCTAATATAAATGCCATTAGATACTTTGGTTATTATCTATATGTATGTTAAATTTTTGTATTTTCAAATATATATATATAGTTAAACAAATGTTTTATTCAATTATGTTAAATGTAAAGAAAATTCTCTTCAATTTATTGTATATATTTATCATTTTTAACTGGATAAAAAACAAAAAATTTACTATTTGGAATATTATTATATTTTTGTTCATTTAGCACATAGAAAAAGAAAGGAGCGGCGGTAACTATAATGGTTTCTTTCGAAATTTACGTGCATGTCAAATAGAATAAATATTGCAAATGATATCGTCGCGTTGCTGTCTATGTACACAGAGAAAGTTCATTAACGCATTTTCTATTTTTCTAATTTTTTATATAAATACAATTTAGGTATAATGTCACACCATTTTCAAAATAAAAAATATAAAATAAAACGATTTTAGATAGCACCATAAATTTAATTGGAAAACTATTTTATTCTATCACAATTTATTTAAAAATTTAAATCATTTTCAACAAGAATCAATTTTGATCATTTTTTTTGCTTTTTCAGAAGAAAATAAAAGTCCTTTATGCTAACGATTACGTCTGGCTGTCCGTTTCATGTAAACTGTTTAGATTTTTTTTTTTAGAAGTATAGATTGGATTTTTTTTATATAGAAGTGGAGATCACAGATCACATATTAGATAGAGATTGGAGATTTTAAAAATTCTTAAAGTAGTTTTTTCACATGTGTTTTAAAGAGTTTATTAAATTTCCTTCCCTAGAATCTTCATTCTCAGCTACCATGTAACGGACAAAACACTGATACACTTATTGCTCCAATTCGTATTGCTCAAGATTGGCTATGCTGCCAATTAGATACTTTGTTGTCGCTGATCAATCAATAACTCGTTAAAATGTTTTGATAGTATAAAGCTAATGCACCTGTCCAAATATGAGAATTGTATTAAGTTTTAAGACTAGTATATATTGCGCTTACCAGCTTAACAAATATGAAAGAGATTTTAAGGACAAAACTTTTATTCGTTTATTTTTAACTAAATCCCAGAAAATTAAGATTTATCTTTGCCATTTCCAAAGATGTAAACGAAAAAGATTGAAACTAATATTTTGACGGCGCATTGATTTAGGTAGGCTATATTATGTACAATGTGTTGAATTGGTTTTTGATACTAACTCAACTATAAGATCGTCAGGTTATGATCACACAAATAATTAATACGACAAAAAATATCACGAAATTAATATGTGTTGGTTTTGTTCTTGTTGTTATGGTAAAAAATAGTATTTTGTCGAGTTTTTAGAAGAAAGCAAAACAACGATAAAACAATGTAAACCAAATGCACTTCAAGGTTCGTCTTTAAAAATCTTGTAACTTTATACAAAGAGTTTGTAGTGCTACAATTAATTTATATACTGGAAAATTAATTTAATTAAAATTTCATTACTTTAATTTTTTTTACACAAATTCATTGTTAACAAAAATGGATACATTATCTATTGAATTTGAATTGTTACTGTCGATTAACACGAGATAAAATACAGCAAATCACAAAAATATGATAAAAATACAGTTTAAAGAATGTTATATATTTTAATCTTTGCTCCAATATTTTGGTTATTATTATTATATACCTTATTAATGTATATGACAACAAATATTGCATAATTTTCTTCGTGGGACCTTTTCATTATGTCAACCCTTACAAGTAAATTTCTACTCAATATTACTTTTACTTGGGTTTGGAATACTACTAATAAAATACTTTACGTATCGTCATGATGAATAAATTAATAGTGAATATTTTTTTTCTTATTACATTCAATAATTTATTTTCAGAAAACAAATTTTTTTTTAGAACAATATCATATATCAATGCCCGCCAAATAACCACTTGCCCGCTTTTTTTTATGAACTAATAATGGCTGATAACTGTTTTAAACTAAGTAATTAAAACTTACCTTTAATCTGTAACGTACATCACTTAAAATTTGCACAATTGGAATGTAATTTATTAGTTTTTATTTCGATTTTAATTAAAACCAGAATAATAAAAACTGAAAAGAACGCGCAACTATATCACTTACACACTCTTTGACTTTATGACAGTTTTTTTGATTAAATGTGACATCACAACATCAGCTCAGCTGTTCTTTATCAGCAACTATATTAGATTTCAGCTAGATGGCGCAAAATCAAAATGGTTTGAGTCAAAACTATTTTGTTCTGAAATGCCAAATTTTAATGACAACTAAATTCTTAAATGTTTTCTATATTCGAACTGTCCTCATAATAAAACCGCGGATTTATTTCTTTTTTGGTGGTTTTGGTTGGTTTGTAGGGATGTTCGATTTTCAAAAAAAGATCGATTTTGCGAATCGATTAAAATCGGTGGGGTGAAAATCGATTCACCAATTAATCGAAGACAGAAAGATCGATTTTGTTAAAAATCGATTTTTGTAATATTCATAGTTAATGGAAACTATTATGGTGATGGTGTATGAAAACTTCTGAAGGTTGAATATAGATGGATACAGCAATTTTTATACACAAATGTAAAAAGATTCGTTATTTTTATTCCTATAGTATAGAAAGTGAATTCTGATTCTGAAAACATTTTAATTTGTTATAATTTATATTTAATAATTTAATTATGGATTCCAATTTTCCAAAAGCAGGTAAGATAAATAATATATATACAATAGCTTTTCATTATTGCCGGAAATTTATTTTATAACGGGTATTTTTAATACAATGCTAGATATGTATATGTACATATATTCAGAGCACATTTTTTTTTGTGCTCTGTGGCTCTGTTCACAATATTTTTTTTTTTTTAAGTTGTATTTTCAAACAATCCTGTATAAAAAAAATGATTGTGAACAACTTAAGTGCAGTGCAGGAAAAGTCGACTAATCGGAAAGAAAAGATCGATTCATTGATTAATCGACGACCATAACATCGATTCAAAAAATCGTTTTTTTAAGCAAAAAAGATCGATTATTGAAATAATCGATTAAAATCGAACATCCCTATTGGTTTGGTTGGAGTGATCTTAAATATAAAAATGCAAGCTGCTGTACCTTCTCGGGCTCAAATTCTTAGATTATATAAACATTTAATACGTTACGGTAATCAATTAAAATTAACTAATAAATCTTATGTACTGGCTAGAATTCGAAACGAATTTCGTGAACCTCTAACAGATCCGAAAGAAATAGCATTCACTTTTAAGGTTAGTATATTTTTCCCATATAATAAAGTACATATATTCTTTTTTATTTTGGTGTTCTATTGTATAGAAAGGTGAAACATTATTACGAAAAGGACTTATTGTTTAAATAACAAAATGTTTAAACAACTTCTTACTGCTACCAACCAAATTAAATTAAATTTGTTTTTAATTATTACGCGCTCAAAAAAATTTACTGATATTGATTATACATACTATCCGAAACTAATTGATTCTGAACTAGAAGAAAATTTTGTCCGTGGAAGTGGACCAGGTGGACAATCAGTTAACAAAACATCAAATTGTGTTGTTTTAAAACATTTACCTACAAATATTATAGTTAAATGTCATATTCATCGATCGGTTACAAAGAATCAAAAAGAAGCTAGAGAAATTCTATTAAACAAATTAGATGTTTTAATAAATGGTGAATTGTCTGTTGAATCACAAAGACGTAATATTGAAGGAAAAAAAATAACAGATAAAATAAGACGACAAAAAAAAATTAATGAAATGAAGAAAAAATGGATTGAAAGAGAAAATTCAAAAGAAGAACAGACCAAGTAAATGTTTTTTTATGTAGTTAGTATAATAATTACAAATTTCCAATTCACTTTCGCTGGAAAAAATAATCAATAATAATAATAAAGGAATCCAAATAGGACTATTAAAATATATGTATATATATATTATATTTAAAAAATCAATACTTTGTGTTTCCCTCCATTTAATATCATTACAATTTTGTCCTTTTTTAGCATTTCCATGAAGACCTACAAAAACACGTTAAGAAAAAGATTCAAGTGCAAGTTTTTTTACTGTTTCTCAGTAATTTCATTTTTTTTTTCATTTTAATTACCACACATTCCAATTTGTAATTAGACACCACACTGACATGACACCATATTTCTGACGACCAAAATGCTCTAATTAATTACCACCCAATGTGACAGAATTTTTATATAGATATATATAGTTGGAAATTAATTTAAAACGACCCGCATTTGTATGATTTTCATTTTATTTTATATTTTTATTAATTCTCAATAATCTCGTAACACATTATGGCGAAATAATAATAATAATTTATAATTTTATATACGTAAAATGTATTAATAAAACAAAAAAATAATAATATAAATATTTAAAAAAATTATTTTGATATGATTTTTAAAACAAACAAAATGTACATTTCTACAGGCAAATAAAATTACAATTTAACTAGCAACATTTATTACCGAAACTGTTACACATTTGGGAATTTTACTGTAAATTTCTTTAAGATTTGGCTTCATTTCATCATCATCAATATCCGATCTTTCCTCTATATTATTCTCCATTGTTTTATTATTTGTTTGAGTATTTGTCGCTGTGACGATTTTAACCATCGGAAGTACTTCCGATATAACTGTATTGAAATCAATTAAAATATCATCTTTCACATTCGGATTATTTATATTTGATTTCCGCCAAATTGGTTTCTGTGGTTTCTTTTTAGCAGGACTCATTATTATTGGTGAATTAGCAGATATTTCATTACCTTCTCGTGTTAAAGTTGTACCCAACCGCCTTAACATTGCTACAACTTTTCCATCGACTAGTGGTCTTTGATTTCTCATATTATTATGTTGGTGTTGTTGATGATAATTGTAATAATGTTGCTGTAGATAATAATGTGTACTACTGCCAATTGGTGTGACTAGATTTAAATTTTTCTGATATTCTTGTAATATTTCAGTTGTAGTAGTTTCATCTGGCTTAATTAATTGTTGGATATTTTTAAATTTTCGTTTTTCTTCTTCGATCATTGTTTTCAAATAGTAAGCAGCACGCCATTTTAAGATTTTTCGACAATTTTTACATTTATTTAAAGATGTTTGTAATTTTAATGATGCATGACCACATAACGAACATAATTGCATTGATTTTCTACGTGTTTTCCGGATTTTATTCCAACTGGATACAAAACGTCTTGATATATAAAAACTTTTACGTTTTTTTGCCGAATTACGGACTAGATAACTATGATATGAAGTAGTTGTTGTTTTTGGCTTATTTTGAATAGGTTTTAATGATTTTTCATCGTATAATTCATATTTATCAATATTGACGGCTGTTAACATTTCGTCAAAATTGTTTTCAGATTCTTCTTCAGGTATAGAATTATTTAAACGTGATTTACCAGATAAATGATTTTCATCAGATTCTTTGGTATTTAATACTTGTAATGAATGCCAATTAATTAACCAATTGTTGCAACTGAAGCAGAGAAATTTATCTTCGTTAACAGGCTGGAAAAAAAGAAATAAAAGATTTATAAATAATGTTTAAAATGTCCCAATAGATTAATGGATGGCACAATTTTTGTTAATTTTATTACATATTAACAGTTCCCATAATAACAACATTTAGTTTTATAATAATAAATATTTTTATGGATTTTGTAATTTGATCAGTTTAACCACAAAACAGGGAAAAATAACGAACAGGAAGTCCTTAGCAATTTGAAGAATCTATGAGAAAAACAAACAGGTCAATAAACTTTTTTGTATAAAACCAATTTAAATTTTGGATGAAAGTTGAATGAAGCTCGGTGACACTTTTAGTAAAACTTCTTAATGTACAATTCAAAATGCGAAAATTCGTTTACCAGAAGTCATACAGAAAAATAATTTCAAATTGTGAAAATAAAGTTAAAATCCAAATTAAAAATATTAAATATTCTAACAAAATAGCTGTCGATTTCAATAATTGGTCTCTACGTTTAAACAATAATTTAAAAAAAAAATAACAAATTAAAAAAACCATCTGCTTCCTCAAGGCGGACTAAAATACAAAAATATGGTTTGGGTTAAATTATTATATATAGTTCTTTTTTTTTTGTTTTTCTTAGTAAAAATTTTTCAAGTTGTCTTTTTCGTAAGACAAGTTTAATCACCTATAAAAAAATACCAAGGATTTTTAAGAAATGCGCGCTTATGAACAAAATAATACATTGTTGTTGGCGCACGCAAAATAACATATATAAAAAATGTTCTGAATTCGATGATAAAATATTAAATTATAACCAGCTGATGAGGGAGGCAGGTGGTTTACTATAATACCAGGTGTGTGTGTGTTTTTTTTGTAACCTAATTCAAAGCGACAAAGCTGATTATCGGCTCGCGTCAAAAATTGCTACAGGAAAAAAATTTCTCCTCCCCCCAAAACAAGAAAAAAACTTATAATATTTATAAAAGTTTTTCAATCACGAAAACAAAATTTTTGTAATCTAAATAAAAATTAAATTAGATTTTTTGATATATTTTATTATCACAATCTTTTATTTTACTTACATTGTTATAAAACGAGCTACCTGTAATTTTGATCCCTCAGAAATTGATATTTCGACGATTCAATTTATTTATTTTTTAAATTTAGGGCTCTATATAAACAATAGAATTATAAACAATTTTTTTTCAAGGGCTTTCTCATAATTTTAAACTGAACTGGGAAATTGAGTCAAACATTTTTAAATAAGATATTCCGGTTTTCCGAATTCTAGAGAAATCAGGTCAAAATAGAATGCCGTAAATTATTAAATCCATTAAATTTCTAGTTATAAAATAAAAATAGCATTGTAAGAGTTCTTCCTCTTCATGTAGTTCGGGAAAGAGATTATAAAATATAATTTTAAAAGAAATTTTTGTTGTAACATAAATGTATAATAAATAAGGTCCGTAGGGTCCGTACAAATCCATGATTTCTAAAATAATTAGATTTATGACAGTTACACAAGTATAAGTATTAACGATCTACTAAGAAATCCATTATTGATATAACGAATTTAAGAAATAATCTATTAAAAATATTAAATAATAATAATTTTGTTAGATTTTCTATTGCGCTAATATAAAATTGATTTTTCCAGTTCACTGAACTTTTATAAATTGTCCTTTTTCACAACTAAACAATAAAAAAAATTATCAATGTCTATCCTCCTATAAGTCATTAACTTATGCAACATTTAATATCCATTTTAGATCTACTAAAACTGCTATAATTTCATCCTTTTAGCATTTATATTGATAATTTTCAAACACGAAAAACACAGAAACAAAAATTCTTGACAAATCGTGGTCGAAAAAAAAAGATTAATTTTTACTAGATAGGTGAGGATATTAAATCGTCCATCCTATTTTGGGTAGTCACTATTTAATCTAAATTCGGAAATATTTATTTTTTGAAACTTCAAAAAGCTATATAAAATTATATTCGATACAAAGTAAAATTCGTGTTGTGCAGAGACAATTTAAATTGCTTAAAGTTTGACTATAACAATAAAAACACCACAAATCTCACTCCCCCTTAGGGTTAATTCTAATATTTTATGAAATCTCTTAGAGCAAATTTGGTATGAAATAACTTGCCTTAGATACAACCAACAAATAAAAATGAAAAAAAAAATTACACACAATTTTATTAGTCCTTTTGGGGATAATATAAAACTTTTTCTATTTTTTTAGAAAGATGACTCATTCCTCTATACATTTATTAAATTTATATTGATTATTTTTTCCTTGTTACCAAGGATAATCGTATAAAATTAAAAATATATGTAGGTACTGATATATATGAAATGATTGCATTTGCTTGTAATTAATTACCTGAAATTTAAATTTTGCCTGAATAAGTTCAATGATATTTGGTCCGCTTCTTGGTTCGTATATATTAATAGCCTGATTTGTATGGCAGCCGCAAATTAAACAAATTTTTTTAATATCCTGCTGATCTAAAGACTTTTCGGACATTATTTTCTAATTTTATCTTTTTTTTTTTTGGAATATAAACAGTTTGACGAAAAAAAAACTTGCACAAAATATATAAATAAAATTTGATTATTTTCACTTTTAGTTTATTTAAATATCGATCACTTTTTGTGAATAGTAAACCGACCTAAAAAAAATTAAATTAAAATAATTTAGGGTATTTGAAACGTACGCACTAGATAGGTCTTTACCCTCCGATAATTCAACTTCGAATGATAAAAGTGAACCCTGTTTTATTTCTATACACATTGCTTGATAAACCAGTGTGTGAATAACCATGTGCAGTACCGAGCAGTATATAAAAACCAAAAGGAAACTATAGAAAGGACATTTATATTCTATTCCCCTCTCTTGTTTTGTTTTTATACCGTCGTTCCCTGACCTATAATATAATATGTATATTTTTTTACGGGAGTTAAGCATCTGCGCATATATTTTATAATGTAAAAAAAAATAAGCTGCTGTTTTAATGTTATATGTAGCGAATGCAGATGGTATTCTGGTAATACACTTTTTTTTTTCTTCTTTGTTTTTCAAATATATTTTGAATGAATTTTCAGCTTGCAAAGTGGTTGAATTTTTATACCAAAATACCAATTTCTACTGAATATTTTTGTTTTGACGGCGTTTACTGATTTTTTTGGATTGTGGCTATTGTTACATATGGTAAAAGTAAGAGCAACACGATAAAAATGCTAAAAACTTGGGGGTAGTCCAATACTTGTAGTTATTCGTTATTCATCAGTCCTTTGTAAAAAAACTGCGATTTGTTAACAATTAATTCAGAAATGTGTTGAAAATGCAAGAAATTAATTTAAGTATACTTTCGTTCTACTGGTTATTTGGTAATACATATTATTGGGAGCTCGAGATCAAGAATATTTAATACTAAATCAAAGGAAAAAGAATTTTTAACCAAGCCAAAGTTGATCTAAAAAATGTATATAGCTATCCATAATCAAGAATGTTTTTTTATATAATTCGTAAATTTTTGGTCTCTACTGCAGTAACCGACCTCAACCTAATCTGTGCGCCAAAAACTTTAATACAAATTAGTTAAACAATTTAGTTATTCTCCAGAACACATTAAATATAATTTGACAAATTCTAGCTTCAACCAAGCAAAAAATCCGCATACGCGAACTTTTTATTGCATTTATTGGATCTCCATTTTTGAAAATGTAGACAAAAAAATTATTTGAGCACAATTTTTCAATCAGTCTTTCTCCATCACAACACTTCATAGCTATTCTATAACGATTCGTAAAAAGGCGCAAGTGGCAGATGGTATCAGAGTTATCAACAGATTTTTTTTTTATATACCTACTCTATATAAAAATTATAATTGGGCGCACTCGACTTGGGACATTTATTTAATTTGAAATATTAGTTAAAAAATTTGAATATGATTAGAATTAAATGAATATTTAATTGATTAGTAAATTGAATTTCATTCCAAGTTCAAAATTTTTAGTTATTTTCAAATACTTGAATAAAAAATTCACTGTATTATTCAATTTGGAATATTATTTTCAATCACGAGTTAATTGTTAAATGATTTTCAAAATCAAAATAGTTAATTTACTCAATTATGTTATAATTATTCGGAATACGAGTAATTTTTTTTTTCAACGATTTTCATATAATGATAATCCCATAAAATATCCAAAATAAAAATTTCATAATTTCATTGAGAATTTAATATGTATACTACTTTCCAATTCGAACAGTTACAAAATTTGCCGTATAAAGTGATTTTGGCGCTCTACTATATTGAAATAAAAGTGATGGTAACTAAAGTTAAAAAAATATTCGGAAATAAGGGAAATATTTTAAATAGTTAGGAATGACAAATTGTTATGTCATATCTGAACAACGAATTAGAAATAAATATTCCATATGGAATATAAAAAAAGGTTATGTATTACATCCCTTTCTAACATATAGTAAATTCCATAATCATAAAATTTGTCTCTGTCTTCAGATCGCCAAACTCAAAATCAAATCGTCGACCGGATATGCCATTTTCATATTTTTTTCCTTTTGAATTAGACAACATAGGTTTTTGAATTTTGTGTGTAAAATTGAGTGTGTACTTTTTTTTAAATCAATTTTAATTTACACTCAATTTTACTTGAAAATGAATTGATGTATGGCTGTTAACTCACCTGACGATAATATGTTTGCCAAGTATGTTTTTTTTTCTATTAGTTCCTATATAGATAAAAATCAAGAATTAAATAAAATTATTCTAATATTTTTTAGTATATATTCATTCTGCATAAACATGATTACAGCGGCAGACAATAAAGGACATCTGCTCCTGCTCTCTTTGTCTAAGGACATAATTTCTTTATACTTTTATTAATATCTAAATTATAAGTAATTTTATTTGGATAAATTAATTTTTATTACTTTGCGAAATGAATTATAGCAGTTCTTTTTTCACTTAACTCGTTTTATGTTGTTGAAGTAAAAATATTCATTATTTTTTTTCACATAGTATTTACAAGCTAATGGACAACTATATCCAGTCAGAATTCAATTTATTTACTTTATGCTCTATCTATCCATATATTTCTATATTGTTGTATCTGAATAATGATCATTTTCAAACACGGATCGAAGATAGTTCAGTTTCTTGGTAGGTTGGCTGGCTATATTTTTTTTAGTCAAATTTGGTTAAAAAATAACATTTTCTTGAATTTAGTATTAAACAGTTTAGTATTTCTTTTTAATATTTCACTAGTAGAACGTAAATATACTGAAATCAAAATGAGTTATTCATTCTGTTACAGTGAACAAAAATTTATGATAAATATTGGTATCACCACATCCCTAGGAAGTTAATAGTAAAGTTCAATTTTCCATGATTACTGAATTAGAGATTCGTATTTTTCTATATTTCCACATTTTACCGACTATAAAATAATAAAATTAACACGCTTCTCTTTATTATTAATTTATAATAACTATTATAATATTTATTTCGCATTGAAAGCTTAATATCTAAAAGTTTATAATAGATCCAAGTAGTATTTTTATAAATATAGATATAATTATAGTAAATTCTAAATATTAACAAATAAATATTTATTCAAATAATTTATATACTTAATACAACAACTTTTAACGTATACATTAGAAAATATAGGAAAACAGAAAAAAAAACAAATAATTATGAACAAAGTGTATTAGGATTAAGTTAATATTTTTTGCTGGCTATCACAACTATAGAAGTGAATTATTATTAAATGATTTCCTATAATTATAATACTTTTTTTTAAAATATATTTTCATTTTTATATTATCTTATCTAACATATAAACAAAAATTATTTTAATTACACATCTATGGTCTCAGATCTCTATTCATTTTTTTCACTATCATTTTCCACAGGTTCTACTACTTTTTCTACTTCAATATATTCTTCTTCATCATTTTCAGGCTCTTCAACTGTTTCCATTTTAATCTCAGCTTTTAATTCTACTGCTTCTTGTCCTAATACAATTTCCTTAGGCTTTTCGTCTTTTGGCAATGATGTGGCGTTACATTTTTCACGATTTTCATGTTTCTGATGTTCCAAATGAACTACTACTGCTGATCCTTTATTTTCATGTTCAATTAAATGATTATCTAATTCGGCACGGAAAAAGAATTTCTCTGTACATAAATTACAATCATATGGCCGAGCATTTTGACCATGTTCTGATGACATATGTGCCAATAGCCCAGCAGGAATTGTAAAAACAGATGAACAAATATAACAAGAATAACCACGTTCTTCACAACCAACAAAAGTATGTTCTACTAAATGTTCTTGTAGTCGTTGGGCATGTGGCAGGATCATTTTACAGAGATTACATCGGTTCTCTATAAATGAATTATTTGATTTGTGCGAATGATTATCGAAACGCATATTAGTAAATTTTGTTGTTAAATTATGTTTCCGGCAACATTTCTCACATACTTTTGTGTCAGAAGTGCTAGGAAGTGCTTCTAAACAAAGAGCACAAGCATTTTCTGGTGCTCCTGATGATTTCGTATGGAATCTAATTAGAAATATATATAAAGAATTAATTTTTACTTTTATTTTTATTAAACAAAATAAACTTACTTTGCATGTAAACCAATTTCAAAATCTGAATTTAAAGTTTGACGGCAACAAATACATTGAATTTGCCCTTCAGTATTGTGTTCAGATAAATGGTTTTTAAAAGCCGATACATCATTTAAAGCTATTGAACAGTGTGAACATTTTCCAGATTGTCCAACTATTGGATGTTTTTGCAATTTGTGTTCAGCTAAATTCGTCGGTGATAGAAATATTTCATCACAAATTAAACATTTATGTTTACCAGTCGAATTATGACTAGTTTTCATATGGTGTTCTAGTTCACTGCGTGATTTAAAATTACCACTACAATAAGCACATTGTGTACTAACACCAGTTTTTAAATTATGAACGATTTTTCGATGTGAATGTACTTCGGTTTCCGTTCGGAAATCATTTCGTTCACATATTCCACAGCTAAAACCATTTTGTAAATTTCTCTCCGTAATTTTATTATTTTCAGTATGTGACCGTTTTACAGATTCTTTTATATTATTATTGTTACTGTTATTATTATTATTCTCAAGTCCTGTACCACTTCTAGGACTGACAAAGTAGTTTCGACCAGCCGATTCAGCTGCAGCAGCAGCTGCTGCTGCTGATTTTTCTTGTTGATAATTGTACATAGTATCTAATAAAGATTTACCAGCATCGAAATATCTTTGACCCAATCCATAAATTAAAGATGGATGTTTTACAGAGTTTGTATCAACTTGAAGTGCACTATAAAATTTCGTTCCTGTTGCTCCGGCACTACCATTCACAGAATTTGTTGTCATTTGAAATATTCCTTTACCAGCAGCTACAGCTGCTGATGCCGCAAATGCATGATAATCCAAAATATTATTGTTATTGTTATGCTGTTGCTGTTTCGCGTATTGCGCAGCAGCATTTAAAAACAGTTGATTTGGACCGTTTACTGCTAGAGCAGGACTATCTGATGGCGGATGACAATCTTTTTGATTATTCACACCAGTATTATGATGTGTTTGCATATGACGATCAAGTAAAAATTCAACATGAAAAGTTTCTGGGCATGATGGACAACGAAATTGTCGGGCATGTGCAGCCAAATGAAAATGCATTTCTAATTCGGATGAACAAACAGCTCGACAAAACATACATTGTATTGTACCGCTACCAGTTTGATGTCTAGTTTTAACATGAATAGTAAAATCTTTTTCCGTTCGTAATTGTTCCATACAAGCTGAACAACGAAATATTTTCGTTTCATTCGAATGTGCACAAGCGAAATGTACTTGAATAGCAACTTTTGTATCAAATAGATCGGAACATAACGAACACTTGTACATAATTTGAACGTGTGCTTCGTATAAATGTTTTTGAAGATCTTCAGTTTTTGAATATATTTTTTGACAGCTACTCGAACACGTAAATTCCGTATTTGTTATAAGAAAGTGTGAAATTGTATGACGTTCGTATTCATTTTGATCGCGTAATGTCAATCCACAATGCTGGCAAACTAAATTGATACCTTGAATATGACTTTTCAAATGATTTCGAAATGTTTCGAAATCTGGTAAAGCAGCATTACACTGATTACATAAAAATGCGCCTGCTCCTACTTGCTGCTGTTGCTGGTGATGTTTTTCTAATAATTCTGCTGATATTGGTCCAGTTGATGGTGTCGGTGTATTTCTATCAAATGGAGTTTGTACACGTTTTTTCGGTTGACTCAGATCAGTTGGACCTATTTGTTCCTCATCCTTTTCACTTACTAAATTATCATTTTTATCCATTATTAAATTATTTGGACTTATTTCTTCTCGTTTAATTTTCAAACTACCACCACCACCATTATCATCAAAACGATTTTTAGGCGTAGCAGTTAATAATCTTGGACTAAATGTACCAGATGCAGCTAAACGATTAAAATTCTCAAAATATGAATTTGGACTGGACATACGATCAATATGAGTGGCACGCATATGTTGAAACATTGTTGGTATATTTGGAAATTTCATTGTACAGTATTCACAATTTAATTGAAAATTTGGTATTGTTAACGAATGTTGATGTTTTGGTGAATCTTTATTAATTTTTGTTGACAATACATTTTCATGCATTGCCTGAATATGAATATTTAATTGATCCAATGTTGTAAAATCTGATTTTGTACAATAAACACATGAAATAAATGTTGAACGTTGTCTTTTATTATAATCACCACCACCTCCACCACCAATATGATTTGTTGGACTATTATTACTATCAACGCCAGCAGCTGTTGTTGTTGCTGCTACTACTGCAAGTGGTACTGTAGCATATCGACGTTTTGTATTATAGCTACCATTAGACGAACCCGAACCAGTTGAACGTGGACTATAATTTAGTGGTTGTAATCCAGTACCTAAAAGTGCTGCTTGTTTTTTATGATTTTGCATATGTGATGTTAGAGCTGCTGCAGTATTATAACCACGATTACATACAGTACATTGAAATGGTTTTTGATTATCATGAGTTTTCATATGAATTTTTAAATGATCACTGCAAATAAATTAAAAGAAAGAGATAAATATTAAACACTTTAATTAATTCAGAAATGTGGTTGACGAAAGTATTATGACTGTGTCACAATCATTTGATAATAATAATTAAATTATTCTTGTGAACATTACCTTCTTGAGAATGCTGCTTCACAATGTGGACAACGGTAACGGCGGTCGCCTGTATGTAATTTTGTATGACGGTCTCTGGAACGTTTATGTTTAAACAAACGAGCACAATAATCACATTTGAATGGTAAATGTTCAGCATGACTCTGGAAATATTATTAATATTATATTGATTATTAATATGAATAATTTAATATTTAAATAAACACAAAATCGATGTGTTAAATAGAATTTGAAATTTAAATTTTCTGTTAGAAAAATGGGGGTTTTGAAAAATTTAGTTAAATTATAGATCTAATTTTATATAAATTTCGGAAATATAAGTCTCTGTTTAGTTTATGTTACAACCAGCAAAATGATATCATTGAATTCGACTACTTACATAGCTAAGTAAAATTAGGACTATAATATGACAAGACTGCATAATATAATACCTTAGCAATTCAAACCATAAAAAGAACTAATAATTCTTCAAAAAATCTTCTTAAGTATATTATAAAACTTTCATCAAAAGAAATATAGGACAAACAATGCCCGTTATCAGGAATTCAATGAAATGACATAAAAAATAAACTCAATTCTGATGTAATTTTTTTATTATGACCGAACTGATTTTTTTGTTTCTGTTTAAATAATTCGTTTCGTTACACATCTCTCTTCATAATTGCATCTTATTTTACCTCCTTTTAGGGAAGAGAAGTTAACACTACCTTGGATGCCAGCTCATGAAGGAAATTATGAAGGGCATCTTTTAGCGAAGCAATGTACAGGTGAAATATTTGCGGATCCAGAGCTGTTCTGCAGCGCATCACGCGGTTAACTCAAGTCTTTCCAGAACACTGGAAAGTTAAATAACATCTATACACATCGGAAGACCAATTGTGCAAGTTCTGTGAAATCGAAGATTATACAGTGTGTTAGCATTAGCAGTAACGTCTAAAATTAATAAATTTGGAAATGTAATTACGATTAAAAGACGTATGGTGTAGGTATTAAAAATAATTTTGATAAAATAATTGAAATTAAGTTAAAGTTAAAGTATATAATAAAATATGCACCTGAATTTTATAAAAAATTGTATTAAAAATAAAATATGCCTGCTATTATCACAAATTCATTCATATTTAAAGCGCCTTTGAATTGAATTAAAAGTACATAATGTAACAAAAAAAAAATTATATAAAAAAAAGATAATTATATATAAATCGATACCGCAGTAATTATCATCAATTTGAATCAATTAAACTGACCGCAATGATATAATTATCCAACATCATTTACGACAACACTCATATAAAATACATCAGAGATTCACCCAACTTGATTCCCATTAATTCTATATGTTTTCACAACAAAAAAAAATTGACAATCATGGAATTCAATCAGTTTTTCCATTACAAAATCTGTCACAGCACTTCATTGCTCTGTGATCACCATAGGTTGTGTAAATAATATAATTCATGTGAAACTATTAAATTTTGTGCGTTAACATGTTGTTAACATAAATGTAAACACTGGAGTTGTAAATATTACACAAATAAAAAATGGAGGGGGATTGTGAAAATTTTTAACATACTCCAACGTTTTATCGTAATGATTGACGGTTTTTTTTTTTTTTTGCTATATTAAACAAAATCAAATATATATCGATTTAGTATTATTTGTCCGAGTGCGTCGTATATAACAGAAAAAATAACGTCCTTTGGGCTTTGGTGCTACTCCTAATTAGGTTGATGAAGAATAACCGATTTATTTCAGTGGAAAAATTCGTTCATTTAAAATAAAAAAAATAAAAAAAAATATATTTATTCTCTATGACCGAAGCGGTAAAATAGGAAACATATTTAAAATTTTTCGGTTCCACTTTTAATCGTCAAGATATTCATCCGCTCGCTAAATTCCTCTATATAAAGGAAAAAGAATTTAAATATATTATATTATGCGTTATTGATGTAATTGACTTTGTAACAGGTGTTAATTAACATCCAGAAACTAGTATAATATAATGATTGATTGCAAAGAATGATCAAAAGTTTTCTTATTTTTACTTTAATCAAGAAATATAAACTTGGCTTTTAGGGTATACAGAAATATATTGTAAACTATATTAAATTTTGATTACTATTTATTTCAATAAATTGGAATGGAATCCTAAAGTTTGTTTGGCTCAGGCAACCGTCGCAGCATGTATAATTTGAAGGAGTTTCAAGTGCGACAATGCATAAATTCTTCCTCGATAGATTTAGAATTAGATATTACAACCAATACCTAATCATTTTCTTCAAAAACCGCTTAAAAACATTTAGTAAAATTCTTTGGAAAAAAACACTGATAATTTTGAAATTTCTTGAAATTCTTAATATGAAAACATTTTCCTTTCAATAATTTGGCATTAACAGAAAAGAGTTACATATTAATTTGGAATTCTATCATTTCGAATTATGTGCACTCTTCTTTGATGTAACAAAATACCTCATCGTGGACTGTTATTAAATCCTGTTTTTTTCGCTATCTATAGTTAAATTAATCGACAAAATTATGCGAAAGTACCCACTCTGCAGAGTATAGTTAATTTATGTAAAAGGATCACAATACAGAAAGAATAATAATTTAATATAGTAATAAAACCGGCATTCCCTATTAGTTCCGATCTATCCATTGATCAAATCTACACTGATTCAGTGCTTCAATCTTCTGTCTTATAGTATGATATCCAAATCAGGCGTGTCTTTCGTTTACGATATCGAAATAATCAGTAAGAATTTCCAAAACTATTTAGATAATCCCAATCCTAACTAAAAAATCCCAACTTCTATGATATATTTAACAAAACTATACAATTAATAATGAATCATGATTGTATTAAGATAAAGGTTTCGTATGGTTCAGGTGAAGTATGGCTTCAAAAAAGATATGTATATAGCACCGAATAAAAATTGAATACATATGTATATGAAAATATTTCAAGTCAGTAACATAAATTTGTATATTTCGACCAGTTATGTACACTGTTCTTTGAATTCATATGAATTGAAACCTGTAAACATTTTCTTATTTGATGGGGGGTTTTATTTTTTGGCAACAGTAGCTGCATCGCCGTCATCAACTAATATTTTATTTCTATATTGAATTTCTCACTGTTTATATTACTTGGAAAAATGCATAATTATTAAGAAACAAATGTTTTGAAAACATTTTTACATTATTTTATATTTTATATAGAAGAATTTATAGTTATCAAGATTGCTTAGCAGCGACCGGCGGTATACACATAAATTTTTACCTGACATAATCACAGATATGATTTGAACATAGTTCATGTTCCAAAAAAAAAATAAAAAAAATTGAAGAACATAAATCCTTTATGATAAGAATTTGTTGCTCCCTCAGTTAATTTTCGCGCATTCCATGGAGCCATCAACAACGTCATAAAAATCATAATTTAACGTACCACAAATTTTCATAAAGTTCTTGTTCATTTTGGTGACAAATATGCCGACACATTTTTTTTTTTTTTGTTACCTGCGATTTATTTTAACTGGTGCTTTATTGCAAGTAGAGTTATAAAATCTGAAATCTCCAATGAAACTTCCTTTTGTGAACGGAAAGAATCCCAAAAAAATTAAATGCTATATTTTTTAAATGTAATTCAACTAATTCTAAATGTGGAGAGAATGGAATTTTGTTGATGTTGTTTCACTATGGTATTTTAGGATATTTTTTAATTTGTGTACAAAATTATGATTGATCAAAAGTGTTTACATATTTCTCACTTGTATTAAAGTTTTATTGAATTTAGTTTCCTTAATTAATATAGTTTTCTTCATTCATATAAAGATAAATAAAATAGTAAATTCTTGTCATTTACAAACGAGAATAATACAAAATCAAAAGTGGAAGTAGATTTCAGTACATATGCAAATCAAAATTTAATTGTCAAATTATGCAATGGGCATTATCTAACTATTAACAAAAAGTATGTAGTGAAACATTAATATAAAAGTTTTTATTGTGGAATTTAATCTCAAGATTTCAAGACTAAATTCGACAACCTACAAGTATAAAGCTTTTTTAACGATTCTGAAGAATTAACCATAAAAGTTTATTCTCAAAGGATTTCGATATTCTCTATTATGAAACACAGCCTGTTTGGAAGATTTTCGATTATTAATTTGTATTTCGCCTTAATAATTCGCATTTAACGGAGTCTGTCTATGTAAGTACTATAAGAAAAATCATCGATTTAAATTGAAATTTTACTTATAAAATCTACAATGAAACTATAATTTGGAGCAGCTAAAAACTTAAAAATAATTATTTATTCAGGTACTATTGGTGATGTTCATCATCCTCATTATTTATGTATATAATAATCACTGATTTTACCATCATCAACTTAACAAAACTAAAAATTAAAATTTCAAAAAAATAAAAAATAGTTGTCATACCGAAATGACTCTGAACTTTTATAATGATGGATTTTTGTTCTTTTGTTCAAAATGATAAACGCTCTTTAGGCAAAGTTAAGCAATTCGAATTGCACATTTGGCATACCAATTAACCGAAAACGTTCAAAGACACTTTTTTATATATATATATTCATGCACTGAATCCTGAGTTTCCTTAAAAAATTTCCACAAACATCTTAAATGAGCGCCTCTGTTAAATATAATGGAATTTTTTTTTTTAAAAAAAACACTATAAATAAAGGCACCATCGTCGAAACATCATTCTAAAAGTTGTAAACAATTTGCACACATTTCGTTCAACAAAATGGAATTTTCTTCATCATGAGTTATGCAATTCCAGAATATGATCTATAATATACCATAAGAATTGAGTATAGAATACAAAATTGGTTATATACGAAATTAATAGAATTTTATGTATATTTAATTTAAACTATAAAAGGAAATGATAATTGCTGGGCTGACACTCTATTTGTAAGTAAGTAATTAAAAGTTTGAATATTCAACATTATTCGGAATTTAAAATCAAAATATAATTCATAAGGATTGGAAATTTATGAAAATTATTTTTAATTTACTCATGGAATTTAACCGATTTTTAAATTTTCTTTTTTGAAAACCAAATAAAATATAAGTTGTGTCTGTCGGACTGTCTGTAAGTCCATTACTCTGGTGCATTATCATATTATCTTTTAATGTTTAGGTGGACATACTTGGAAAATCTTAAAGAATTTAGAATTAAGCTGTGGTCACGAAGATTTAGATATAATTGAATTTCGTCCGTTGTCTAAATCTAAAACAATGTTGTACATCTATTGCGATGAATTGCTTGCAATAAAATATCTTAGAATCCTTATTAGTGGCGTTTCAATAGAAACTAACTAATGTAAAGTCCTCAGTATTATTTAATACTGCGCGCCGAAATTTTATGAACATTTAAAAATATTGTGGCTTTTTTCCATGCAACGAACGCTTGCATCGAACCATATGGAATATGGAATGCATGCTTGCTTTCCATATATTACTAAAATTGTGATACAGAGATTACATTACTTTACGATGCAAGCATTGCGTCACAAGATTATGCAATGCAACTTTAGCTAAAATCGATGTAAGCTGTGTACTCCTGTATTGATCATAAAAGCTAACTCTCTAACAATCGATAAAAATTAAATATAAAAACTCACGGCATTTGAAAAAAAAGCCTATAAGTATAAAACTATTGCACAGTATTTTGGTTGACACATCAAACTTCTTTAAATAAATGAACCAATAAATTTGTTCTTTTCAAAAATTTTATTACCTTTCAACTAAAATAACAAGTAAATTTGTTTTGGTATTAAGTATGAATATTAAAATTGTTATTTTGTATTTATTTTGATGATGATCCTTCAGAATTTGTTGTAACGCAATTAATCTTATTCTAATCTTAATATTATTTTTTCGTCGTAGTCGTTGAGAACTTTATGATGATTATATTATATACACTTGGCGGGTTATTTGAAAATTGGTCAAAAGAGGGAGTTTAATATGTAAACAAATATAATAATAAAAAATAAATTTAATTGAAATTTATTTACTCTGTCTTCAAAGTCAAACGTGATTTGAATATTGCGCCAAGTCGATTTTGGACGTTTTTGAATACATAAAATAAATTTTGTTTATTTTTTTTGTTGTTTTGGTCTCACCTTTTGACATCGTTTATGCAGCAAGTATGCAAATTTAATAAAAAAAAAATGTTTTCATTTGTTAAGAAGTTTTACTAATTTTACTATATTTATATATAGAGAAATCAAAGTTAGCAAAATAAAGTGCAGACCTCTAGGCTCACCTTTGACGCAATTTAGTGCACTTGTAATTTTATGTTGTTGTTATTTTGTTAAGCAATAAATTTAGTGGTTGTTTACAAAAATATAATGTATATACACAATTTTGTTTACAAGATTACAAGTTACTTCATTACCCTCCAAAAAACTGTATTGTTGTTAACTGATTAGAATGTTATTCTATTTCTGAGAAGAGAACATATAAAAACAAACATAATTCCCATTATTCACGCCTTTTATATGAAAACTTATTCATCGGCTTACGACTGTTGTAGATGTAGATGACACAGCGTTTAAAAAGAGTAGCCAAATTACAATTTATAATCTAGTTTTTAGGGTGGTTGAATTTTAAAATATATACGTTCTATATAATCGCCGTGTAATTGTGAGAAAAATTGATGTATAATTGTTTGGTTTCCCAATAAGGAATAGCTATAAACTATTAGTCTCAGATAAAACAATTAGAAATTAAATATTGACAGTTCCAATCCAAGGTGATTACATCAAATTCCTTAAAATAATTTCTAAAAGTTATATCCAAAATATATAAATATCATTCAGGAAGAAAGTTGTCATAGCTGTTTGCGAAGAGCGGTACAATAAAATTTATAGACCATTTAGTAGTTTCTTTTTGGAAAACCTGAAGCCAGCCAAATTAATTTCATTCATTAGCACAACATATTGTAGTAATGATGCAATGTTCCTGCGTTTGTTGGACTTTTAAAATTACCTTTAAAACTAACCATCAACCAAGTTGTTAAAAAGAGAAAAAATGGTTTTTTAACTAACGAAGTTTTTAAAAAAAGAAGAAAATGTTATGTCTAGCCAGTGACCGACTAAGCTCATTTGATTTTATTTCTAACCAAATGTCATCTCCAGTGATCACACTAGCTTATCTGCTTTCATTTCTAGTCTAATTTAATCCTTTCGAATAAAAAAATAAAATTAAACCAATTTTGCGAACAGTAAAACTTCTTATTACAATATCCGCTTACAATTGGCCCATTCCAATTAAATACATTTAATACAATTACTTACTAAAAGTGTTTGTTTATATTTTAATCTATTTCGTTAAACATTAATTTTAATCGCGTCAACTAAATTTTAATGTGATGGCAATTTTTAATATAAAAGACAAAAAAAAAAAAACAATTACAATAAAAATACAAATGTTTTTACCAGCAAATTATTAAACAGTGCGCGAAACTTATACGTAGTTCTAGTATCAAAGATTTTATCAAAAGTTATTATTATATGCAAGTATATACAAAAAATCTAGGTAACTTGTTGCAATTACATAAAAACCTTAACTAACGAGTACAATGTATCAAAATAAAAAATTTATGCTATCATCCAAAAATATTCATAATTCTAAGATTTATTAAAGGAATTACATGTAGATAGTTAAATTGCAGAGAATTTGTAAATTAAAACAAAAAGCTAATTCTTATGTGGCCAACATTGGCGGAGTAAGCAGGGAAAAGAAGAATAAACTAAAAAAAAAAATATGTTGTCACGTACGAACTATAAAAGGTGCAAGATTTAAAAAATAAAAAAAAAAGCTATAAAATTATATAGGACATTGTTGTAGTCGACATTTTTATTATTGTATATTTTGAAATTCATGTCGGTTTAATTGATGTGTCTCTCTCTGTAAAATAAAGCCCCCGAAATACGCTATTAAGTTTTGCCATATTATTTTTGAAAATCATGGGTGAAGGTTTAATAAATATTACATAAATATATCACGTTTTAATTGCGGTGTCTTTTATACTAAACAACATAGAAATTGGATTAATCGCGTTAACAAAACATTTTTTTTTTCTTTTAGAATCGAATTAAAATTTATTTATAGTATTTTGAGGGCGCTATGTTATTCGATTATATATAGAAAAGCTTTTACAAAAAAAAAAACTCACCTGTTCATGCTTCTTTAAATAACCAAGACGTGGAAATGATTTATCACAAAATTGACACTGATATGATCCATCTGATGTTGTTGTACCATTTTTAATTGTACCAGTATCATCAATACCATTTCCTGTTATTTTACCAGAATTTGATGTAGATTTATTTCCTGTTGATTCACCTCTATCAATTTTACGTAATTTCGTTGTACCTTTTCTATTAACAACATTTTCACTATTTCGATTTATAATATTTTTTTTATCATTTTTACCAATCGGTTCTTTTATATTACTATCATTATTAACTCTTTCATTACCCGAATTAATACCATCATCATTTTCTTCATGATTTTCATTATCAGCACCATTATTACTACCATCAACTTCATATTCATCCTCATTAATGTCATCAACACCAACTTCATTTCCAGTTGAACTGTTTCGACAAAGTTGACGTCGTCGACGAAAATTCTTATTGTTTGTAAGGTTATGATTATTATTATTATTGTTACTCCTAAGGCGATTATTATCATCATCATTTTCTCCAACCTCTAAATTATTAACGGTAGGATATAATAAATGCTGTGAATGATGTAATAAGGAGTTAGGTGTTGCTGCTCCCTCAGACATTGATGGTGAATAACTCGATGATGTATGAGTTGAATATAAATCTATTAAAAGAAAACCAGAATTTATTATATTTTTGTGGAATTTTGTATAATTTTTTGTTAACTTAAAATATTTTCCCTTTTTACTTTATTTTTTTATTAAGGAAATATTTGTTGCAGATTTATTTATACCTTTTTTCAAATTTATGATAATAATGGATATTATGATTAGATGTCAGGTAATATGTCTATTTATTTATTAAAGGCTTTATATTAATTTAAATTCTAAATATATATTTATTTTTTTTTTTTTTTGCAAATAAGAAGAAATATATTCGCGGAAAATTTGTCAATCAATCAATTATAAAAAAGTAAATCCTTAAAATTTATGTAATGATATTTTTTAATGTTGTACATATATATGAGGTTATCCTGAAAATGATGATGAGATATAATAAAAAGGATATATGTAATGGCATAAAACATATAAAGACCCTTTAGTATAATTCACTTATTTTTACCTTTACCATCAATCTGAGTTGTTTACCATTAATCTGGGGCTTTTTAGTCAAAAAATGTAGAGAAAAAAAAAACATAAGGAATGATATAAATATTTTAAATTGATATGAGAAATTTAATATTATAATATGTTAAGAAAACTTTTCAACAGAAATCGTATATGAGATATTATTTGATAAAGGTCACGTTGTATTATTAAATTTTGAAAGTTGTGCAGTTATATATCTCAATTAGTAAAGCACACGTTGTGAACAAAACCGAATTTTGCCAGTGGAATAAAAATTCTAAAGACATATAAGGTCAAATCCTGAGAAAAGAGATAAGGTTTCTCATGTTATTGTTAGAATTTTGCAACGTCAAGTAATATGATAAAACAAAAATGTCTTCGCAATTTATAGAAAAATATCTTTGATGGATTTTTTGTCAGCATTCAAAAAGAAAAAACTCCAGCCAAAATAATATTCAAACTTCAAACAGCAGAATAGAAAAACCGAATTCGCCGGTGGAACAAGAATACTAAACATATATCTGGAAACTGAAGAAAAGTTGTAAAATTAAAATAACTAAATTCTTTGAACTCTACTTAAAGACAGAGTACATTATTTAAAAGCTAATTTTAAAATATGTCATTATAAATAGGGTCCAGCCAATATCTGTCATTTCAAATTAAAACTCTGAGAGGATATATAGATAGACGTTGACATAATGATAGCATCGATGTCGCTTTTGACACATTTAGAGTATACTAGTAATAACAATGGTAGCGGTTGAGACAATTTGCTAACAACAAATATTTCACTATTATTAACCATTAACTTGATGATATTAAAAGTTTTCTTCACTCTAAAGAAATTCATGGTTCAAATTCCATATAAAATTAGTAAATTTAAATTGCAATAAATATGTCATGAAATCATAGGCCATATTCTCTCAACCGGAGTGAACAAGGAAAAATAACTAACTCAAATATAATAAAGGTTTCGATTCTATAGTTTTATAACTTATAGTCCACAAATCTAAAAATTCAAATATTTTTATTAAAGAATTACCCATAAAATTTATGATTTTATTTTTCTCTGACACATATTATACAAATTTATTGTATTTGTTATATTTGAAATTTGCACACATATAAAATGTGAACTGAGTAACAAAAACAATCTTCAAATTTATAAATTATCTTGACTTTTGACGAATTATTATTATCGTATATATTTATCCTAACCATATAGAAACATCGTCTAAATACTGATGTTTATGGGGTTAGATTTTTCTTAATAAAAAAAGTTTTTCACACATAATTTCACTTATACAGTAAAGAAAATATATAGAACGGCGGGTGCACATCATGAAAATCCCCCCGAAATATAATGTAGCAAATCATTAGTTTCAATAATGGATTACGAATTACGAGGGATTTTTTTTTCTCTATATATACTTTCGTTGTTCTAGTTTCTATATTGGATCATTTTTCATTTTCGTTTAAACTAATTTTTCACCCTTAAAATTCCTTTTAGCATTTCTTAACAAACATAAAAAATAAACATAAATTGTAAATAATAGTTTTTGAAAAAATTTATATACTTGTATATACTGTCGAGTATGTTTTCTTCACCCACCAATTATATTATTACCATAGGTGCATTTACTAATAGATAAATATAGGCAATTGCCTAAGGTCGCCACTCGAAAAAGGACACTAGTATTTTTTTTTATTTTTAAAGAAAAAGTGTTCTAAGGAAAAGAATATTGCTTAAATGGACCCTCCATTAAAAATATTTCTGATACTAGATGCTTTTGTTTTTGGTACCTGTAAAGTTTTGTACTGGGCGGAAATATTCTGGCCTACATAATAGTATTACAACAACTATGAGAAAATTATAGCTTTTATTATCTCATGTTAACCAAACTCAAACTATTAGCATTCAAACAAATCGTCTGATATGCCATTTTTTGATGTTATTTCAGAAATTCAATTTGGATTGGTTGTAGTTTAAAGCCACTAATTTAAAATTAAAATCAATAGAATTTGAATTTGTTGATTAAACATTAATTTTTTGAAGCGCATAATTAGGGCGCATAATTCTTAAGAATTCAGTATGCAAGGTCTAGCGGTTTCAAAAATACAAATGCGACACTGATTATTACTATAAATTGGACAGGAAACTGGCGCTTAAATATAAAAAATAGTAATTATATTTATTTATTTTTCCAAAAAAAATATTTTAATTACAAATTTTTATAATCAAAAAATTTTATGATACAAATTTTTTTAATTATATTCATTGTATGGTGTTTTGAGATGATCATTCGGGAAGTGACCGTAATGAGCCAACAATTTTAATTAATCAAAATCATCAAGACAAAACTATAAGAATAATTTTTGAATCTGACTAAGAAAATTACAATTTTTTTTTTAACTGCACAAAACTTTATTTGTTTTTTTTTTTTTTTTTGTCGGGGGTTTCCTCTGTTTTAGGTTGACTAAGATTTTAATTGTCGTTTCCCTTTGGTCTAATTGTTACCAATAAACGCCTCTTAATTGGTAACAATGAATCTGGGGGGAAAATTAATTATTATATAAACTATGACAATTTTAGTGGGTTGAAAATTAATGTTCGTTTTGGGTAAATTAAAAAAATACTGGGATGGTGGTGTATGGACATTTATTCAAAGTATATGGTTAATAGGAACAACACTGAATGGTGACGGTGATTTAGTTAATTTAATAAATTTAGATAACATGGTTTTTTTTTTTTTTTGATGACACTTTGTTTTTGGTTTAATGAAAAAGATTTTAAAGAATTTCCGTTTCCTATTTAAGTTTTTGAATTATAATTATTATTACGATCGTTTCAATTATAATATAAATTATGATATATTTTTGATATATAGTCAAGATATATATGTAACTTATAATTAAATAATATCATTCTACCAGATATTAGTAAAACATATTTTGATATAATTTGAGATTAAATCAATTTAATATTCTTAAAATAAAAATAAAGAAATGTTTTCAAGAAATTGTTTTGTCTAATTGGAATTTCAATATTTATTGTAAATTTAAAGATTTTCTTAAAAATGACAGATGAAATATTTTATATAAACTGAAAAATATACAGATTTTAGAGCTTCTTTCTGCCTGTTTAATAACAGATTTTTTGCTATTTTATTATTAAACAATTTGGAATTAGTACTACTATTATTATATATTTTAAAATTACATTTTAATCTAGTTTTACTATTTTTTAGAGGACGTTTTAAAAATAAGTTAGAAAATCATTCAAAATTTGGAATTGAATTTAAAACCTTGTTTTTAAATGCAATATATATTGAAGAAGTCCTTTTTAGATAAAATTTAGTTTCTTTTAAAACCTGCAAAATGGAATAAGTCCGTATAAATTACATTCTTATTCAACGAGTATTTATTATAAATTTACCCATCAGAGACGATAAATATCCTGGGCAAGATAAATATCTTTAAAAATTAAAATGAATTATCAATAATTATACAAAATAAATTATTGCAGATAATTATTTTTTTACGGAGGTTTACAAAAGTTCATAGTTTAAAAATTTTGTTTGAAAGATTTACAAAAGTTCAGATTTTTTGTTTTACATAAATTTACTTTATAATCGTAAAATTTTTAATCTTAAAACTAAGCTACGCTTTCTTAATTAGACATTATTTGTTGTCTATAAATTGCGGGTAGAATTTTACCAAGTAGTAAAATAACTTGACTATTATGTATGCCAGAAATCTAACCATGATATTTAATTCATAATATTACATTAAATTTTGGCGCTGGAACTCCAATCTCAGTTTATCCTTAGCCAATATTTTTATTTTTATATAGCTGGACGTACCTGCTATACTTTTAGAACTACTGTAGTGTTAAAACTTAAAACTTGAATTTTGTTTAATTTCTAATGACTTGAATTACCAGGTGAAGACGAACGTATGTAGTAGCGTTCTTTTCAGAACTAGTTAGCCTGTTTATTCAAGTTTTAATGTTTGGTTTTTTATTTAACTGCTTGCATTAAGCAGTTAGTGTCTATTCTATATTTGTTTGTTTTCGGTAATGGTAACATCAGAGCTTAATCCATTGCTTATAGTAAAATTATTTCTCAGCACGTGAGAAAGTGCTAGAAATCAATTAATTTTTTTTTGGCAATTATTCTCAAATTCAAATTTAATTCAACTATCAAAGTTACTTGTTTTATATTAATATAATAATTTTACTTATATTCCATTTATAATAAATTTCAAAAAATTACACAAAATCAAAATGTCATTATTTAATTGATAAATTCCTTTGTGAAATCGAATTTTCTTAAATTTTAATTTTGAAATTTAATTTACAATTAACTAACAATTTCTTAATAAACTAAAACTTTAATTAATTTTAATTAAAATAAAAATATTCTTTTCAAATTCCAATAAATTTATACTATTTATCGATTACAAATATTTTTTATTAAATATTTGAAATATGTGTATTTCAATTATTATGTAATATCATTGTAAAAAACTAAAATATTTTAGGTATATAATTGAAAATATTTCAATTTATATATAATTACCCACCAGTATTAACTTCTTTAGTAGCTTGAATTTTTTCAATTAATGTTTCCAATCTTGAACTAGGACCACGATATAACATTTTAAGAGCCATAATCTAATAAACCGGAAAATACTATATTTTTTTTATCAAATATTTTTATTGTTCACTTTCCAATATTGATCACTTTTGAAATTCGAAATAATTTACTTAATATTTCATCGTATTTTTCTAAAAAATAATTCTTGATTTTCAAATTTTTTTCAAAATAATAAATTGTTTCACAATTAAATAAATTTATTATGTTTTTTTCAAAATAATTTTTTTTTTTTTTATAATTTAATACTTATTGTTTTCTTAATATATTTTCCTTAAATAAACGAATTTAAATCACAAAGAGCACTCCGTTTTATTTGTCAAACTATGTTGAGCACCAAAGAATGACTGAAATTTTTTAGAGTTGATATGGCGATGTGTACCTAGCGGATATACCCAACCAAATAACTTTACATTCATTGTGTTGGCTGTTAATATTATTATTTTGTTTTTATTATTTTATGTATTATATTTTGATTGTGGCGATGACTGTTAGGGGATTGGGATCTATGTATACACGCAAAATGTATATACAACTTTTATATATGTGGTATATATATATAGTATATATATTCAAAGTATTTGTTAGATTTTTGGATCTATACAAGTGTCACTGGGGCGCAGCATTTTGGAACCACCCAGAAAGTAACGAATCGCAAACAAATATGTTGTTTTTTTTTTTTGTATGCGGATTTGTATTTTTATGTTATATATTTATTTATTATTTGAAATATAAATCTGAAAAATTGAAATTAAATTGGGTATAAAAATATATATAAAAAAAAGAGTAAATTTAGCGCCTACCCATTTTTCAATTGTTGTCAATTTAAATCGATAATTTATATATTTTAATTCCAAACATTTGTTGCATAATTTGTTGTTTTGTTATATTTCGGGGGAGAATTGTAGATGGAATTGTAGATGTAACTAGCTCAGGTGTAACAGCTCGCATTAATAGTCATGAAAAAAATGTAGTTTTCTTTGAATGAACAGATGGCGGGTGGGTATAATTCTCTAATTATTATTCACAAGAAAATTTCGAAATTTAATTTTTGTTATTGTTTAATTCGATGGAAATGCTACATTTTAAAAATACCATAATTCCAGTGTACAGTGAAAATGTATACATAAAAAACATTTGAAATGTCAAATTAACTATTTAATTAATAATTAAATATTAATATCGGAAAAAAATTGGAGATAGCGTTTCATTCTATTAGCTACATACTAAGCTTTAATTAATCATTATTAGAAAAACCAGTTCAACCATCAGAAAAACATACATTTCTATATGACATCGACATGATAGGTCATGGATTTTTCCTCGTACTACATATTATAATTTAATTATTATATATTGTAGTATATTGTAATGGATTTATATAGAAACTTTCCTATTAATTATTGATACAAAAAAATTACAATTTTAAAATGTTCAACTTTGACTTTCCCATTATATATGTATAAAGTTTTGTTGATTGTTAAAAAAAATAGTTAAAAGGTTTTTAATTATTGCAATTGAAAATTAAACAAAAAGAAATTGTTGATTTCTCTTGTATATATTTCAACACTTTTCGGAAAAACCATTCACTCATTTACCCCTTAACCTAAGTGGAAGTATATATTATTCCAGGTTGTAGTAGCAAAAAAAACTCACTAATAAAAATGCGATGACAAAAGTGACGAAAACACATGAAATGCATTAGCGCCCCAGGGGAAAATGTTTTCTATTTGAATTTTTGGTGTGGAAGGAAGAATTTCGAAGGAATATAATATATTTAATTGCAGTTATGTATATAATTGTTGATATAGAGCAAATTCAGCAACATTTGATTTATAATTTAGTGAATTTAAAAACTAAACTTAAAATTATTGGAGTTTGATATTTCACTAATTTTTAAGTGAAATTTTAAATCTACTAAACTAATTCGTTCGGAATATACCAAAATATTGTTTCCTAAAAATATTCATAAAATTCATTAACTATTTTCACTTACTGAATATTATACCCTAAAGAAAAAATCCTTTTAAGTAAATTTTTAGAAATAAATTTTTGTATAGAATCCTTTTACTTCCTATGTAATCAAACAACCAACGATACTACACCATCCCAAAAGACATTTGCTCATTGTTTTTTTTTTATATTTACCAAAGCTTCAAATATGAATATGAAAAGACTTAAAATCTATATATACATAAATATATACTAAATTATAGTGATGATCGGTGGTGTCATTTTCTTTGTCCACTAATGGATTTTTCTGTATATACTTTTTACCTTGTCTATATAAATACATTACATAAATTTTTGTTTCATAAAAGAAGAGATTTTTCCTTTTTTTTTTTTTTTGTTTGTTGGACAATGAAAACTTTTTGAAATTTTCTGTGTTAATTAATTATACATGCATATATGCAACTTTTCAAAAAGGTCGTTCATTTAGTATCCATTACTTTTAACTTTTATACTATATAGCAACGAATTCAGTTTGGACGTATACAAGTTTTTGATACAATTTTTTTTATTTAATTCATTTTAGAATAAAGTTTTATACAAATTTATATAACAAAATTAAAATCCGTAATAAAATTAAAAGGATTTCTTTAAATTATGAATAAATAATTCATCTGAAATTCAAATTATATACTTCTTTGACAATTTCAAATTTAATTCCAAAATATACATATATAGAAAAAAATCAATATAAAATCCTTGGTAATGTTATGCATAAATCAACTTATCACTAATTCAATTATTGCACCTTTTTTTAAAAAAAAATATTCGCTAATTAAAGCCACTAAATAAATAAATACATAATAACAAATAATTATCAATCGTCCCCGTAAAATGCAATCAAAATAACAAAATTTTACAGCCACACCTTCCGGTTTCACGTCACTAAAAACTCAAATTCTTATTGGTTTATTATTAGGCGCATGACAGCCATTGCTTTGAGTATATAACGGTTTCTATATATTTAATATTATATACCTTAATATAATACTCCCAATTTATATCTAACTCTAACTATATAAAATATTTTATGTGGAATGAATTTTGAGAGAGAATTGAAAAGAGAGAGCGTGTTAGTAATTTTTCAGTGTAAGCAAGAAAAAGACGTACATTTTTTAAGGTTCGTCGCTTATTAATTGAAGTCTTTTGTTATATACAATAATTTTTTTTCGATAATTTTTATATTTTAATAAAAAAAAAATTATTTTTGATAGTTTTATTAATTATTGCAATATGACAAATTGTAAAAATTATGTATTTCGGATACGGACAAGCATCATATGAAAATCATAAATTCCAGTAATAATATTACATAAGATATAATTGTGTACATATATATCAAAACGGTATTGTTATGTCGCGTGCTGTGTCTTTTTTTAAAGAGTTATATAAATGACCTTTTATTATTCTGAAATTTTTTGTTTAACACATTTTATTAGGTTATAACCTCGTAAAGGCTAAAATACGGAGAACAAAATTCTCGTGCTTTTACAAATCCTGAAAAACTGGAAATTTATGTTTTGTTTTAATTAAAATAAAGAACTAAGATTTATCACCTCTTTTAAAACCGTAAATATTTATGTACATTAACAATTTTACACATTTTTCAAGAAATTTTTATATTTAGGAAGTTAACAAATATTTTAATATTCATTTGTTTTGATAAAATTTAGCAAATATTGTCATCATTTATAGCTTAATAAAATATTGACAATTTAAATTATCATTTATTAAATAAATTTAATAAAAATAGCCATTAATTATTGAATATGATACCAACCTCGGCAGAACGTATCTACCAACTCGTCAGTCCAACACAAACCAAAAACAGGGCATGACCACTTAACGTCAGTCTTACCGATGTAGGTTCTGACTTGATTGTTGTATTATGTTTTATTTTAATTTATCAGTTTTTATATTACCATATCATTGCCAACAAACTACGTACACATTGAGACTGACACAAAAATCACTGGGTATTTAAAATCTATAGACAATTCTCTGAAGCATAAACTTTGCAATCAAGTGTTTGGATTTCGATAAATTCCTAGTATTTACTTTTTAGATTCGTTCCAATTTGCGGGTTTTACCTTCTAAATATACTTAATAATAAATTACCCGCCTCACAAATTATCCATAGTCACGCCACACGCTTAAAACCATAACGGAAATTAAATGCTTATCAATTTTTTTTTTTTTTTTTTGTAAATTTATATTTTTGCCATTATACACAATCAAAATGACTTATAAAAACATCAGTCAATAAAAATACTTGACCAAACCTTTAAGTGTAATGAAATAAATTTCATTGGACCATAGTCGGTTATATAATAAAATATTCTTATCTTGCGGGGGTACTTTATAAAAGGTTATTTCCGGACCGGTGGTATTTTTCTATGGTTGGTTTTTTTTAAAAATCATCAGTAGCCATTGTTGCTATATATGTATTCTTAACAAATATGACTTTTCATGGCTTTGTTTTACCAAATTTGTCCAGTTTGATAAAAAATTTGCCAAGGAGCTGTACAAATAAAGGAAGTACTTGTAAAAAATCTTATGTTAGAAATAAATTTGTATGAAAGGGTGCATTATAAAATATAAAAAATGGGGTAATAATTTTCTTTCTATATATACTTCGTGAAATAGTTAGTATATAAGATTAAATTCAAAATGAAAATATATAACATATAAAAGGAAGTACTGATAAAATCTTTCCTGGAAATGCAATTAATCTGGTGATGTTAAAAACAATCGGAAATCCATAAAACCCTTTTCTCTGAATTAAAAAACTCAAATCTTATAAATTTCTATCGAAAACTTCAATATTATATGGTTATTTAGAAAACAAACACCTGTTTTTATTAAATCCAACGCAATTCCATTCATATTTCATTCGTTATCCATTTATACTTTAAATACAGAAGATTTAAATTTTAACATTTCAATCATAAACGATTTAACAATTATTAAAACTCCCCAAAAAAAAAATCAACTTAAAATTCAAAGTTAAATTTCGAATTGTGGCAATAAATTATTTAGAATTTAGTTTAATGTCATTGAGAGAAGGATACTTTAATACGCACGAATTTAACCATAATCTAATCTATAAACAAAAAATATTTCTCTCCCATCTAGAGGGTAACGTTGCCCGTTTTTTTTTTGTTCCCGTGAAACATCAAAATTTTAATTTTTCAGGGTGTTCCCCTGAAAATTAAAAATAAATAAATTATAAGATTGTCAAAATTATCAAAATGTTGGCCAAAACAAATTTAAAACATTTTACTTTTCGTCGCACTTTTCTTTAGTGTTAATATTACCCCCACGGAATCTGCAATGATGCATTTTATTGCTCTTTACTTAACGCAATAGAAAACTGCATATAGAAATATAACAAAAAATAATATTGCAGCATAAAAACTTACGGTCAATTCGCCATAGAAATAATCAAGATTCTCTACTGATTTTTTTTTACTTCAATTTTTAACTTTTTTTTTAATATGGTGAAATCCTAAACCAAATTTTCTTCACAACCACAACCTATTAAATGTGAAATGAAACGGAATGCATCATATAGTAATTAATATGAAATTTAACTACCCGGAAAACATAATATATATATCATAGCATAAAGACATTATTTACCAGCAAAATACTTGTTTTAAATAAATATATTATTTTCCGGGAATTAGACTTTTTTAGTCCCGGAAAAGGGAAACCCTCTCAGTAAGAACCTTCTACTACCATATCATCTCTAATGGTTTATTAAAAATTTATATAAAAATGTTAAAAACTGCAAACTCATTCCTTAATTAGAATTTGTATCCCCCTATTTAGTAGATTTGTATATAAATATTTCTATCTAATTTCTAATTTATCCTATATAATATCAATCTTCTATAATAATCACTTCCTGTGTGATTTAAGTGTTTTATTACACAATCGTCGTTGTAAATAGTTTAAATTTTCCTGGTGCTTTATTTATATATAATATTTGATTAAAGGTTAAAAAGTTGTCCAGAATTTTAAATTATTGTTTTTTTTTGTGTTTCAAAAAGCATTAGAAATATGGAATTAAAATAAATTCTGAAGGACTCAGAATTTTTTAATAAGTTATCTTTTAAAAAGTTTTATGAAAATGGGTCTGACAAATTAAGAAAATTCAATTTTATGTTATATATTATATATATAATATTATGAAAAGAATTTTAACTTCTGAAATCAATAATTTAATTTTATTCAAAACATAGAAAATGTTGACTTTAATTTTGTAATAAATGTAATTAAAAATTGATTGAACATTTTTAAAGGAGCCTTAATTGAACTCCAAAACTAACAAATTCATACTGTGTGCACTAAAATAAGAAGTTTTGAGTGACAGGACTTAATTTTCACCCCTTTTTTTAGATATGAAGTTTTGTTTATTGCTCACAATTCATTCAGTTATTGTTAAAATGCTGTACATATAAATTTCATGTTTGAAAAGGTCTTGGTATTCCCTAGGGCATAACAATGTTTTTATAAACATTTCAATTACTATATAAGATTATATTCCTATCCTATTTATATATGTATATACAGAAAAAAATTTAAAATATTTTTGTTGGCAACAATTTTTGAAATTGATTTCTACCTTAATAATATATATGCTTTCTAAAATTCTACATAACAAATTATATAAACCCAGAGATTTTTAATGCGCGGATAAATAAGAGATTTTTTATTTTGGTTTTGATATTTATATATACCCCAAGTATAACAAAAATGAGGCCGCAAAAATGTTAAATCCTATATATATGAAATAAGCAACAATTCAACTCACATCACTGCATATATGTATATAGTATCATCATGATGTGTTTTTAGGAAAAGTGGTCAGGTTGTCAAGTGATAATGAAAAATAGAAACATTATTGTCACGAAAAGTGATACTTTTAGGATGTCCTTTTTATCCATACCATCATCAACACCCTCTTAAATTTTTAAATAGCATTATTGGAATTTGTGTATAAAAATATATATATATATATGTATATATAATTGAGATTTTGTATCTGTTAACTGTTAAAGGTCACAAAAAAAAAATTATTTATTTGAAAGGCGATGACGGTAAAGTTTTGTGGCGGACAAAGATAAGTGAACTTTTGACAGACACTTTTTTATTTTGCATATAAATTTTCTATTATATTTGTACATATTTAGTTTTTTGTTTTGTTTTCGGGAATAATGTTTTCAAAGTCAAAGCTTTTTTTGGAAATGTGAAAAACTGCCAGTCAAAAATGAACCTAGTTCAGAATTAAGGTAGATATTTTAATAAGACTTTATATGTCTTGTATAATATTTTGATTATTGTGGAAAGTGGGTTTAATTGAACTAAATATAGAGTAGCAAAATTTTAATAAAAAAACTATAATAAATATAGAAATAAAACTTACATGGTTAGAAAAGAAATTATTTAATTCGTTTATTTTCAGTCTATTCAAAATTTATAAATATTAATTTTTTCGTTGTTTTTAAAATTCCTATTATTTAACAATTTACATTTTCACTTAAATGGTTAATAGATTCCTCCTAGTGTAGTGGACATCGTGAATCATTTTAAAATTCCACTCTCAACGAAAATGTTATGTCATTACAAACTGAATTAAGCTTTGGTGTCCTCAAAGAGATTTTATATGGAATCCGAACCATAATTTTCTTTATAGTAAAAATACTTTTAATTGCACAAACTAATGACTTTTAATAGTGAGACATTTGTTGTTAGCAAATATTTTCAACCATTAAATGTGTGACACATTTATTTTCCATTATGTGACGCTGTATTTATGTTAAAATTTCTTACATATAGTATAGAACAAAATGGTGGCAACTTCAAATGGTATTGTGTACACTTCAAAAACCCAAATTACTTAGTCCTACCTTAAACTTTTTATCCAAATTTTTACTAATTTTTGTGAAAATTTAGTTGTAACAACTAAAACTCCAACGGGATAAATATTATGCTCTACATTTATATAGATCCAGTTCAGTTATTTAATTTTTGCAGGCACAAATCTTATGGCCTTTTATATAAAGTTTGCATCATAAGTTCATATAAAGTTTTCATCATAATGTAAATTTGGTAAAAAACAAATTTATAACTCAAACTGGTCCAATTTATTGTAAACAATGTAAATTTCACAAAAAAAAAAAAATTACATAATTTAATTCTTTTGGTTTAAATTTTGCAAACTTAATGCGCTGACCACAATTATTATATAAATTCTGAAATGCAAAGCACGTAATTGTGCAAATTTACCAAAAAAAAATCGCAAAAAAACAACATTTAAGAAACAATTAAGATTAAACTAAATTTAAATGAAGTTCTCTATATTTAAAATAATGTAAACACATCTTAAAAATTATACTTTTGATGTCAAAATGTGGGAATATATTTTTTATGTTCAATATTCGCCTCAGATCTAAAGATTTCGCAATAAAAACCATTAAATTTTTTTTTTATACGGTATCATGAAACTCTTTATGACTCCGGGGGCATTAAAAAATTTTATTTTTAGGGAACTTTTTGAAATAGTAATTTTTGGAAAAAATATTTAAATTTGTTTTGTTTTTTTGGTACACAGAACAATAAAATAAATAATTATGTGCCCTATTTTTTATTGGGTACTTGTTCTGGAGCAATAATCAACGTTGTTTTCTTACCAAGCATCATTGATGAAATGTCCACACTATAAAATAACCTTTTTTTAATTATTTAGCTTTAATCGTAAAGCATATTAAAAACAAACTGAATAATATATATATTTTTTTTAAAACATTAGGAGAGCTCATCGTAATAGATTAATATACATTATATCAGACAGCCAGGCAGTTTTTCTGTCTTCCCACAAATAGGGTTAGTGACTAGCATCGGATTGTCTACAAAAACTAATAATGATCAATGCATAATCAATAGACATCAGAACCCTAACAAACCTCATTAAAGAGCATAGTCCTTTAAACTACTATCTTAATCAAAAGGTTCTAGCTGCAACAGGTCTCATCTTAAAATTTGTACATTAATGTGGGAGTTTTTCTATACCCAAAGCCAAAAACACATTTGTGGCAATTTAATTAAAAGAGTATTCATAGACCAAAAAACCACAAATAATATCGCGAAAATTATGGCACACGTATTATCTTTTTTATAGTTTATTTCGCACGCATAAATCTTTGTACAAAATAAATGAATGTGTCCATCGCAGATAAAAATGCTCTCAAGAATTGTAATATAATTTTATGTTTTTGGTAATGTTTTATATAGAACACCAGGATGGATTGTGTAACATAAAGTAATTGGCATATAAAAGAACCGATTATGATGCGAGATATTTAATGTTCTTACGGCTTCTGTATATATAAATATAGTTTTACATAGAATTGTCAGTTTAATGTTCTTAGGTTTATGAATCCGTTCTTATAATAATTTAGGTAAAACTTTCAAAATCTGCTTTTTTTATGTATGGTAAACTACGGAGCGTTTGGATATTAAAAAAAAAGTTTCTGATATCTTGTTACAAGGAAAAAATATTTTTATGACGATGTAATGAAAGGTGATGTACGATGTACATGTTGATTTTAATGTTCGAAAACAAAAATGTACAATAATCGTGAGAAGAATTTTAACAATAATTTTGTGGAATTATTAGAATGAGTTGGAATTTTCTTTGAAACTGTTTGAATTAAATTATTATCCCTAAAGAAAGGACAAAATTTTTAGAATTAACTTTAAAACCGGAGAAATCAATTACAAAATTAAATGAGTATCAATTTTTGCTTAGGTAATGACACTATGATATTCTTCAAATATTCAGGTTTTTCGCAACACCCCATTTCATCAATGAACCAAATCAGTGTATCAGTCTTTCTTGCCTTTAATTCTCCTGTTCGAATGTTAGTAATATGCCCTTACGTTCGAATGTTAGTAATATCTAGTTACAATTCCAGTTTATAATTTAGCTGTTACTTAGTTTATTAATCGGACGGATTTTAAATTCTTAGTACCTGTGACTTCCCTTCCGAATACAGATTTGTGGTCACTCAAAACACAACCATTTAACTCTCTTCTGCATTGCTCAATTTCTCACGATTGCTTAGAAATTATCTAATATTTAGGGATTTATTTGTAGTTCTGTTTCTTTCCAGGTAATCTCTTTTCCCATTAATTTCGAAGATGTTGTGATGAGTTATGATCATTAAATCCTGAATGAATTTCCTTAGTATGACTAGATTCGACATTCATTTCTTCATTAACTTTGTATAGATAAATATTTCGTTTCTTTTCAAATTTTTCGTATTTTAAATGTTGCAGGTTATTTTGTGTTTGCCACTAGTTCAGTTTGGAAAATTGTAATGTGTATTTATTTGAGTCGTAATAGGATCTCTAAGGATACTATACTTATTTTAGTTTTGAATAACAAAGACGGTTGATATTATTCATTTATTGCTAACTGATTTGACACCAAAAACAAACTGAAACGCTTAATGTAATCTGATTATCACTACCCCTTAAGAATAATTTATTTGTACTGAAAGTAATGTCGTTTTATAGGAGAATAAAAATATGTGGGATACTCCAAAATACACAGTTCTAAAAACACCAGCCAGCATCACATACAAAAATAAAAACCAACAAGCTCATTATTTTGGGGGACGTTTTATATAACAAAATCCTACGTTTTATATAACAATTCATTTTTCTGTTTCTTTTTATTTTTGTAAATCATAATTCACCATAGCAGCACACAGCATATCCTTTCGAAAACAAAAGGTTCACCTTATCTCCATAAAATATCAAATATCATCTAAGAAATCCTTTTGAATAAATTTATTACTAAATATATAGGGTAATCGTTTACAAAAATTCCTTGCGATGATCATCATATATATACACACAATTCCAATAGCATCGTACTTTCTATAGTGCACATCACCAGAATCTTTATATTATTTTTAACAAAAATATCCTTTGATTAAATGTGTTCAAGGAAAACAATATTTTTTGTGCGCCTTTTTCAAAAACCCAAATACACAAAGGATAATTTCATGTTTTCTATTTAAAAAATTTACGTAACGTGATTTTAATTCAAATAATTTAAAAGATTCTTTTTATATAATAATTTTTTATTAATATAAAATCGCGAATAAGTTTTTAAACGACGATGTAAAGAGGATTTTTTTAAGGATTATTTTGGGAGATCGATGTAAACTGATATCACCCCATAAGAAAAAGTTTTTTTATTGTCCTTTTTATATTTATATATAAAATAAAAGAAGTTTTTTTTAAAAAAAAAATAGACTCCTCAATTGCTTAATTGTTTGGTACAACATAACAAACCGCCTTATTTTCAAACCAAAATTATAGGAAATTGATATCATTTTTCTGGAATTTTTTCTGTTAGAAGGATATAAGGATTTGTAAAAAAAAATATCTGAAGAACTAACACGTTTCATTAATTTAGAAAAAAAATTATATATTATCAAAAAAAAAAATCATATATGTAAAATAAATTTCTGAGCAGGTGGTTTTTTATTAAAGTTTAATTGAAAATTATTTGGGTTAAGTTCTCTCCACCTCCTCGCCAATAATCAATTTAATCAAAATTTATCAATTTTCTATTTATAACCCTATCAAAATTACTAAACCATATAATCTGAAATCTGACAAAAAGGGCACGAGCGTTTTACCTCATAACCACAAGAGAATTATAAATTTCACCTGAATTACGCAGCTGGATTAATCAAATCGTACTTTAAAATAAAAATTTACTAAATCATTGAATTGGAACTATATTATATTTTGAAATAATGTTATAAATATTATAGAAAATCAATGCCCATGTAAAAAAGAAAAACCAATAAAACACCTGTCATGACTGAATGAACTCTAAAATAGTGTAACGATTTTCAAATTAATTTTTGCCACTATATATAGCACAGTGGTAGGTCGTTGCGGTCCGTATGAATGACATTGACAAATTTACCATATAGAAATTTCGGAAAGGATCTTCACTATGTCGAAAAGGATCATCTAAATACAAAAGATAAATAATTATATCATTAAAATTTCAGAATGTTTGTTGTGGGTAATCATATTTAAAAAATCTAAAATGTAATCAAATTTTTTATAAAGGCGCAATCTTATCTAAAAAAAATTCAATAATTTATATAGATATAGAGAATAAAAATTAGGTGCCCTCAAGTCGTAATGACTTTTTCAGGGCAATTATTATATTTATTTAGTATGTCGTATAAATGGAATTTTGTTGTTAAGGTTTTGATTAATTGAAATATATTAAAGTTGGTGACAGTAAAGGACTAAGTGATGATTTTGAAGAGGAATTTTAATAATTAATAGAATTTTGAACATTAATCAGGAATTGATGTTTTTTGTTTTGTGACAATTTCATTGATACATATTTATATATAAATTTATAAATAGTTTAGTTTAGATCGTCATTCGAACTTTCAAACCATCCAGGATTTCCTTTGGATTAACCAAAACTAGTGTTGGGTTTTCTAGGAAATCCAGTAGTCCCGGAATTTTCATTGAAACTTAACATATCTTTGATGCAAGACAAGGATATTAAAAATTTAATTACAAATATCTCTTGGTTGCTGAGAAAAATAAATTTTATTGGATGTGATTTAATAGCCGAATGAAAGAAAATGTTCTATAACTTATTTTATAAAGTTCCATTATTTCAAATTTTGACTAGGAGAGACTAGGAGAAATTTTAAATTGTACATTGTGCGCATTAAAAGGGTACTTTTCAAAATTTCCGTTTCTTTACTTTTTGGTTAAATTGATGCTACTTAATGTTGTTTCTTAATTATTTAAACTTAATGCAAACGCTTCAAATAAGTATTTGTGTTTCAGTCGTGTCTCAGCATTGATAATATAGACATTTTTCTACTACACCGTCACCGTTAACGTAATTGTCAACGCGACGGTGACGGTGGCACTGTGATTCCAACTTAAAATTTAGTTATATATTAGTAGCTAAAAATTATGAATTTCAGTTTAATTTTGTTTTAAGTCATCATAATTTTTAACATTCTGTCCATAATAAATATTTTTTTTTTTTTTCCTTTTTTATGTTTAATTTATGTTTTTAAATAAATATTTTATTTATTAAATTATTTGGTGGTATTTTTGTGCTGAATTAATGGTTTTATGCAATGCGTTCTATAAACTAACTAAAAAGTTCCCATGAAATTCATTTTTGCTGCTGTCGTGTCTTGTCATTGGAAAGAATGTCGGGAACGCGAAACGCCATGCACTAATTAAAACGATACTAATATATTTACAAATAAAATTTTCAATTAAATTAAAAGTTTTTACCTAGTCAAGTAAATAAATTTATTACAATTACTTAATATGCTCTAAATCTTAATGTTTAGCTATAATACTCAAAAACTAAAGGAGAAATTTTATATTTAATCAACTCAAATAAAAGTATAATTTTTATATTATGCACACGCAGTCTATGTCCTATCTTCGTAATTGGTTAAAAAGGTGACGACGTGAATAACACTTTTATGTAGTTCATTTCTATAAAAATTAATAAGAAAAACCTATAAAATAATAGAAAAAAAGACGACAACTATCAACCTATATAACCACAACAACAGCCATAGATAGAAAGTAAAGATATAGCATTAGGACACACACCGGTTGCATAGCAAATGATTGTGTATATAGTAACAAAAACTATTTTAATATTCCACATATTATCATACTATCACCCTGTAATCGTGTATGGAAAAGAATATCAGCCTAAAAATTATTATGATTACATAACCAAATTATGTACAATTTACAATTTATGAAATATGTATTTTAGTGAGTTCTTTAGCTTTAGACCTACTACCCCCTCCTTCTCCGGGGAATAATAACATTTCGCTAATATTTTTTACTTATAATAAAATTTTGTTTACTTATTCTTATTAATATTTTTAGTGAACAAATTTTTGTTCTAACAATTTTTTGTAGGCTTGAAAATTTCACAATTTTATAGTTGTGTTTTTACTACTTATAGTTATTTTAGAATAACTAAGGAGTGTTGCATTGGACTTGTTTGTCAAAAATATAAATTTGGCTGAAACATTTTTTCTAGACGTTTTTGAGGTCGGCAAACCTGAAAATGCAATAAAAAAGTGTCCGGAGTTTGTAATCAGTAGAACTAATATATTATCATCAGCTTAGTTTTCGAAGAATATTTGATTTATATTCTAAAACATGTAATTATTATCAGATTTCAATAAAATTTGGTACACAGGTTGGATTCGCAATGTGCTTGAAGTTTGTAAATTTTGGGATCCGGACCTTGAGTGGGTCCATGCTAAAAATATCGATTTATATTATTTCTATTCATGTGTTCTAGATACAGCATATTCATAGTAATTGTTACTATAATTGAGTTCAATAATATTTTACACACAGGTTAATTTTGTAATCTAGTTGAGGCTCCAGAGTATGTACCTACTTGAAAGGGTTATTAGATAGTCAGTTTTAGTTTCCGAATTTTATATGTATAATTATATGTTGTATAGTTAATTATTATGCGATTTTTATGAAATTTGGTACACAAATTATTTTTGTAATTATTTTAAGTTACAAAACACTTTTGCATTATAAAACCAACTACGAATTATCTTCTAACCCTAATTAGAAGGTTTTTTTTTTGTGAGATGGATTATTGGAGTCAGTGATGATGACCATCAAAATTGTCTATGGAACGTGTCTATGAGGTCATTTGTGATATTGTACTGCATAAACATCAATCGTATAACAAATAATTTGGTTGAGAAACGAAGTAGCATAAACAATTTTTTTTATAGTATTTTTATTTTTATAAAAACATGACGGGTCAGAAACATTTTAGTTACACTAAAAAAAAATATTTATTTTTATATAGTTTTATTGTGGTATGTGCAGATAATATTAATTTTTAAGTTTATAATCATTTAAATAAATTATAAAATATTGGAAATTTAATAAAAATTATATAGTGAAAATTTCGAAATATTAAAATTAAATAAATTATAAAATGAAATGATTTATTTTTACGATTGGTTTAAATAAAATTGAAATATTTTTAAAATCTATATTTTAAAAATATTTAAAGACTTGAAGAAGTCTTTCAGTTCTGATATATTCAAATATTGGATTCACAATATTTTTCAATTCAGAGTCTCAGTTTTCATATTCATGATAATAATCTCCTCTGTGTAACGAAACATGACCGGATTTGTTCCGTGTTGTTTGTTTCATTCTTTCCTATCTTTCTTCTCTTTCTTTTGTAGACCTTTTTCTTTGTAGTAGGGTAACTCATAAGTAAGCAAGCTTTACATGTAAAATAAAGATGAATAACAAATGACACTTCAACACTTATAGAGCTAGGAGTTTAAAATTTTTGATCAATTTTTCAGGCATTGAGATTAAGTTTAAGTTGTATTATTGAGATCAAGTTTACCCAAAAAGAGGACACTATCGATTCAACGAATTGGAGCATTTGGTAGGAATTCCAATCATAGATCTCCCAAGTTTTGAAGAAGTGCGAAGTTGCTGGAGTAGCGAGGTGGCTGGAGAGAGAAATTCTTAAGTATATAAGGGAGTACATGGGCCAGTTAATTGGCTTAGTGTTTTGTGATCAACCAGTAACAGCAGAGATCCCCTTTTAATTAACTAACTAATCCAAAAATAACATCGTTTACTTAAAGAAACGAGAAATGTATATAAAATTATAAATCTGTAAGACATTAAAAATGTATTTTTATATCATACAGAAATTTAAAGGCATCGCAATTATAGATTACGAATGAAAGCTGGTATGTTTAAATTTCATTTCAAACACTTCAATCTTGTTCCATAACTACATATTATAAATGTGTAACGTCCAACAACATAAAAATTAATAAAACCTAAAAATTAGTCAACACTAGGCTAGGTTAGGTTGGGGGTAGAAGGTCTAATGCCAACACTGTAATTGTACCATTTTTATGTATAACTAACTCTTATTAGGTATTGAATTGCTTTTTAGTAAGTCCAAGGATTTCGTAGTGGCAGCAAAACTGGGAGGAGTTTTCTAGTACTGCATTCTTTCAGAGCTGAGTGGTTCGATTCTTCTAGAATAAGGCTTCTGCGTCTAGCGAATACCGGGAAGTTGCATTGTAGGAGTTCTAGGGTTTCAGTTTTCCCTTGATCGCTACAGTTTTTGCATTTGATCACTTTCGATAAGTCCAAGGCTATTATAAGCCAATGATTTCCGATGAATGATTTCTAGTGAGGATGCCGACTTGTGTCTTGTATTTTCACTAAATCGTTAATAATCTTTCGTATATATTTAATATTGATTTATATTACACAATTACAAATTCTAAACACACTTAGAATTTTGCCCATATATAACCAAAACGAAATTCTTCAAAGTAACTTTCCAAAATAAAATAAAAATATAAATATACTGAATAATTTCCTCAAGAGAACGAAAATTTTTCAACATTTTCTTATATTAAATATTTGTATTAATGGTTATACCTAAAAACTATATTTTCACTCCACCCAACACCCAACAACAAACTTTAATTTCACCATAATATTTATTTGTACTAAAAAAGCACGATTATTATACATGTGAACCAACGAGACAACAACTACGACCCAAGAATCAACCCAAAGTATCATTATTATATACATATAAACATATATATTTTAAAATATACATACACAAAAATAAATACAAATATTCAATAGGAGATAGCATCATCAAAGGGATCCAAAAAGTGGTTCACATTTTTCTAACTATATCCCGCAATAATATCCCTAATACAACAAATGTGTATACAAACTAGAGGATAACCATGTACCTATTTTTTTTATTTGGTTTTCCTCCTTGAATGCTGTGGATTTACTCAATACATTTACAACAACAAAAATATAGTTTTCTATATGCGTGCCTGTGTATATACAAAGTTGTTTAAAAGTATGGTGCAGAAATAAAAAGCACACACAAAATATATATTTTTTCTTTTTGTATTTGCCCTTAAGATCCCATGGGATTTTATTGGATTGCTCCACAGAGTACCATAATACTTCAAAGTGTCCCAAAAGGATACATCCAATTGGAAATTACTACAAATATATACACACATAGAAAACAAAACAATCCACAACAACAACAACAAAAAAAATTAAATATATAATTTTCGGTGAACACATTTGGAAAACATTTTTATAATGAAGTAACCCATCATCGTACAAAAAAATATATCACAAATCTATGGTGGTATGTATATGTGTTACTTAAATTCATATCCTTCCTGTTGACATATACATTATTATGTATAGGATATGTGGAAAATAAGATGTGCAAATAAAATGTATAGATGGATATAATTCAGTACCGAAGAATACGTTTTGGGGTGGTTTATAATATCATGTATTTTGTGTGAAAAAGTACAAACAGTCCCTTACATTACATTAGAGCTACTATATTATCCTTGATGGTATACGTATTTTCTATTTTTTTTTAGCTCTGGTGTTCAATTTTTTGAGTACTCGCTAAGGAATTTCCTTTTCGTATATTATAAAATTGTATACACACACATATTTGTTTTCGCCTTCTTAATACTTATTTTTCTTCTGTATATACATATAGTAATGATAAGGAGACTATTATATTTTGCCTGATACATATATATTAAATATATGTACATATAATAACCTATCAGTAGAAGCTAAAGGATACAGAGAAGATCTTAATACATTTTATATGAATATAAGTTGATAATCTTTTAACCTCTCATACCCACAATAAAATCATTTTTGTTTTGTTAACTGGGTAGGCATGTGTAATCTATAGTAGGGTTAAGAGAAGTTCATTTTGAATATATATAGATTATATTATCTCAAAATGTGTGTAAGAAAAAGGATATTTCCTTATAGTTTAGATAATTTTAAAAAAATAATTTGTATAATACCGTAAAATGGGAGAAAATATAAGTTGTATTATGTCAAAGATTTGGATCAATAATGTACAAATTAAATAAATTATAGCTATATATCGGAAATAAATGAAATATTCTATAGATTTACAAGTTATTCAGAATTTTTGAGACCTATCAATTTGATAAAATCTCTTGTAAGAATTTGTCTCGTGTTCTTGGAATGAAATTATTTATGTTTTGCATATTGGTTCTTTAATACTGTCTGACATTGGCGAGCAATAGTACGCTGCCGTGCCTTGTAATACATTCCTTAAATTATCTAGTATCGTTTTTCAATGTTTATAAAAACATAACGCAACTGCGCGATAGTAGTTTCTATAGCATGGTAAGAATTGTTCTGGAATTCTTTAAAAATGGATTTTAAAAAATAAGTTGCTGAATAATCGCCGCTCCCTAAGTCTACAACAAAATCGATGATCTTTGTAGAGTTTTGAGTTGAAAGAACACTTTAATTTAAAATACTACGACGCTTAAGATAAAAATAGTTTTGCAGAACCAACAAACATACGTCCACATGTTCATTTCAATGTTTAGGTTTATATATTGTATGATCTGAAGTATGAGAAAAAAAAATTCAAAGTTGGGAATAAACTGCATATGGTTTGGATCGATCCTAAAAATTTGGCGCTATCAACAAAGATGAGTAAATTCATTGATTTTATATATCTAAAATTACTCATACTCTTCTAACAAGCTATTACCAAGTTGTACACCGTATTTTTTTATATTTTTCCAAAAAATTTAATCGAAACCATAGTTGGTATGAGGGGAAATATTTCATATATATGATTTTAAGGAGCTTTGGGATATCTTCTTTAAAAACGTATGTAATATATACAAATAATAATATAGGTATGAATACAATATTTTAATCCTGGGATGTCTTGTATTGCCATATTAAAATGAATTCCGTGGGATTATCATTATTTATTTATTAAACGAAAAATTTCAAGGATAATTTTCAAAAAAAAAAAAAAAAACAACAACGATGGTAGCGTATATATATCCATCGGCTACAAGAATAAGATTGAAAATATAAGTAAATACAGTATATAAACCTTAACCAAAAAATATAGATATAATTTCTGTTCTGGGATAGTGTATATGTTATCTGGTGCTCAGGTGAGGTTATGTGTCACATAAAAGGGTTTTTTTTTCTCTTCTTCTATATGAATTCATTTTTCTAACATAAAATATGTGTATAAGTTTATAAATTTATACCCTTTTTTCTATACGGTAAGGTTAAAAGTGTATAGTTTACGATGCGTTTTATAATATGACTTAAAATTTTCATAATACTAAAAGACAGGAATGTAATTATATAATAGAAATATCTTATGAGAATTAATTACTATGCATAGAACATATCTTAATTGACATAGGAGTTGGAGAATATTAAAATGTCCTTTTATTTTTTTTTTTATTTTTGCTATAGTATGTATATATATTATTATATGTAAAGGTTAATTCCCTAGTGACAAATTTAATAATCCTAAAAATCTGAATTGCTATTTAGTCGTAAATTTAATTGACTATAATATTTAGATATTATATTTTCATATGTACATTGTTGTGTACATATGAAATATGTGATACAGGAGAGAAATAACAAAATTATCCTTTTTTTTCTGATTTTTTTATAGACATGTCCTAAATAAAATTTTGTTTACACTCAACACCAACAAATTGCAAATTAGTCCATCCAGAGAAATATCATATTATAAAATTTGATTTTTTTTTTGGTGTAATCATTTTTGAATCAAAAGTTAATTTTCAGAACTTTTTGTAAATTAAAATTTCTCTGGATTATTTATTTTCTACTTTTAAATTCCAATAAATTGCGTGTTTTCTAGATATCATCATCAGTTCAGCATCATTTCAGAGAGGGGTGACATATTATACTATATTTTTAATTGTTTATATTTATATTAATGTTCATATATTCATTCAATTTCCGAAAACATATACAAAGTAAAAAAAGTACCCCATGCTGTTTGTGAAAAGTACAATAAAAGAGGGCGTTCTATTTTATTTTACCATTTATGGTTCATTAAACATATAATAGCCCAGATAATTGGAATGGGTTTGAATATCCTCTTAGATATTTTAAACAACAGAAATTTTAATGTAATATACAACAAACAAAACAATTTTTATTTCTCGTTACAAAAAAATCAAAAATATGCACTTTAAAAATCCAAATTTTCATCCCGCTTTGACTTTCGTAATTATATAAATTTCATTTGACTATAAAAAGAAATCATTTTTATGTAACGCGATTAAGGCCCAATCATAATATGAGCACAAACCGATTGCGCTAGCTGCAGATTTATTTTTCCCCGACAAAACAAAACCAAGCCAAACAAAATGCTGGCGGAAATAAAATGTAAATCTGTTGTTGCAAGCAAAATTAATAAATTTTATCTGGAATGGATACATTAGCATTAAAGATTCTAAAAATTATGTATCCCAAATTAGAACGTATAGTCAAAAGTGCTCTGACAAGATATTTAACAATATTTTGATTCCTGTATGGAACTTCTCTGGCGCTGGCGCCTAATATTGAATATTAGTTCTTGCCGGGAGCTTTTTATCCTTGTCGGTGGCCACGAGCATTGCATTTGGTTGCATTGACTTTCATATGTTGAACATTTTTCAAATCTTGCGCTATCGGTTTGCGCTCACATTACAATTGGACCTTTAAAACAACTGAACATTTTGTTTTTTGTTTTTTTTTTGTCATTGTTTTGTTTGGAAAGTTGTGAACATTTTTTTTTGTACATAATACATAAATAATGTTTGTGACAAAAGAAAACTTCTTTGTCAGGTGCGAAAAACAAAATATAACCATAACACCGACGACAATGACAACTTCAGAAAAAGTTTTTTGTTTTTTTTTTTGCTCTAGTTGTGAAAAAACTTTACCGGATAATATTCACCTGTATGGGTTTCACAGCACTTATAGTTCCCCGATGGGTGGACATAAAAGATTTGAATTCTTACGAGATTTTGCACGAAAAAAAATTCTTAAGCTTAGTTTTCTACTACTACTGTGTAGATAATACTAATTTTTTGGTTATGTTCAATGATGAAATTTTCTTTAAGAAATAAAAATGTAAATAAAATAATATTTTTTTTTTTAGTTATGATTTATATTTTGATATCCGACTGGGAAAAATTTAACTTCAGAAAAATTTCCAATTTCATATATATATTTAAATGTTTGGAACTGTTTTGTAAAACTTTGCAAAAATTCATAATTTATGGATAGTAGTAGTAAGAAATTTGGTGACAAGAAGGATTTGTATTTTTATAATTTACTTTGGTGATTTTTTTTTCCACTTATTTGTAATGGAACTGGTAACTATAGAGGAAAAAAGATTTCTGTTCTAATTTATTAATTTCCGACTTTAATCGTTTAATCGAATAAATTTTATTTGTCGATAAAATTAAATAATTTATCGAATAAGATATATATATATAATATAATTAGCTGTCATTATAACTAACAATATATTATATACACAAATGGCAACTCTGCTCGGCATTCTGGGTTAAAATTTAACCAACTCGTTTAAACTGCTCGAATAAGTCCACAATTGGATAATAAATTTCAATACTTCAAAACCACAGACCATATGTTTTACTAAGAGAAGGAAAAGTGAACAATATCGTAGTAATGAACTTAATCTCATTGGACAATCAATACCGTGGAATGATTCGAATAAATATCTTGACTTGCAGGTTGATAGAAAACTTATTTTTAAAACGCTTAATAAAAAAATGTGATAATAATTAATAATTATATCAATCATAAATAGAAAATCGAAATTTTAATCTAAAAGAAAATTTTAAATTATAAAACTATTTCTTTATGGGTTTTCTGTACTTATGGGTCTTCTGTTTTCTGAATCGCTATAGCAAATTTAAAAAATCTTCAGGTTAAGTTAAACAAAACAAAATTTTAAAAATGATTCTTGATTTTCCTTGGTTTTTTTTCTACTATCTACTAAATATATATCGAATAAAATAATCATTTGACAACTCGATCAATCGAATAACATCATCCCAAATATTACGAATTTCGATATCGTATACTCAATATCTATTCAGAGAATTCGACCCATGGCTTATTACCAAAATGGGCACAAATTAATTATATCAAAATCATTTATATGATATATTAATATAACCGACATTAACACTGATTTCAACTGACAACGAAATGACAAGATTTGAAATAGCAGAATTATCGTATAGGTATAATATAACACTAACTCTAGAAAGATTTTCAATAATTTCCACTAAAATTTTAAGCGAATATGAAAATCGTAAATTCTTAATTATTTTTTATAAATTTTTGAAATAAAATAAATCAACAAAAATTAATTTAATTTTCAAATAAATATTCCAAAAGAGCAAAATATAATCTTGCCCATATATAAAAAAAAAAACATACATTATTTCGATACTATTTTGCTTCAAAATATGAAATACATTTTGATAATATGAAACAACAAAAAATATAAACTCATTTTTTACTGATGGTATAATAAAATATAAAATAAAATTAAAATTATCCATATATGAAAAGTGTATAAAATTTATATTACTTTTATATAATACAAATACAACCCAGTGTGTCTCAGTATTGTAATACAATTGGTGTTTGGGGTGTTTTATTCAGTTTGGCCACGACACTCTTGGGTGCCCTACACCTGAACCAAGGGAGTCATTTCAAATATGGCCTAACTGCCCTTTAAAAACCCAAAACAACAATCAACAACACAGAAAAAAAATAATATATTTTCTGTATAATGTTTTTTTTTTATTTTTTTTTGAAATATAAATATATCTTTCCATCCAAAAAAGAAAAAAAAATCCATATATGATGATACTCTTCTCATGGAAATTATTATTATTGTTTTGTTATAATACCTTCAAAAAAAAAGACTTATGGAATTTGGAAGCAAACAAAATGAACGAGATTGAGGAGATATAGATAGAAGAAAAAAAGTAGCAATTTAAAATGTAAAATGGTTTTTTTTTTTTGGGTATATGTTTTGATAAGTGGGTACTACAAAATGAATAGTAAAAATATTCTTGTTTAAATTGTATAGGAAAAGTATAACAGAAATTTAAAAAATTTTCTTATATATGTAAAAAATGGTTAATAAAGTTCCAAATTAAAAACAAATGATTAAAGTTGAAAAGGAAATGTGTTAATCCAAAAAGTTTATCGTAAGTCTGTAAAGTTTAGATTGTCAATATACTGATATAATAGGTTACTGTCTTCTATTACTGGTGCTAAAAATTATGCCAACATTAACATTTGATACAAGCATAGATATCTTTTTAATGCATCAATAACTTTATATTCCCATTAACTTAATCCACCCTTTTTTTCAACAAATCTAAGAATTTCAAAAATATTCGTTATAATTATCTACAGTTTGCTGCCTCTTTCTACTAACACTTAGACTGTCACTGATACATCATATATCACTATTCCAATAACCTCACAATCTCGACAAAAGTCGTATATCTCCACTACATATTCTTCTAGCCATTTCTTGTCAAAAATTAAATTATGACCATCAGTAGATTATTAATGTTTTTTTTACTGTTCGGACAGCTATAAATTTAGTAGTGCTAACAAATACAAGATCACTCACTATTGGAACAATAGGAATCTTAACTGGAAGGACAATAACTTTATGCTATCCATCCCAGAATCTAAGAATTTATATTATATAGTCTAATATATATTTCTTGACAGAACTCCAGTGTAATATTCATAAATTCCAGTTGGCAGGCCATATTATTTGACAGGAGTTAAATTATTGATACATATACGAAACAAGCTATATGATTATCAAATTTCAATAGACCCTTCCAATTTAACTATAAAAGTCAAACGAAACCACAGGTCAAATTAAGATAAATTTAGTTTCGAGCGAACTCGATTTCGATAGGTACTAAAATTAAGTTTGTTTATCTTGCAGCTTTCAAAAAAAATGATTTTATCTGTCAAACTTTTTTTTTTTGTGGAAATATTTATTATAAAGACAGACCTATTAGATGAATTAGTGATAAATTAATTTTCCATAGATTTACTTAAAGTTATATTCAAAAAATATTTTCATTTTTACTCTAAATTTAAATCACAAATTCCAATTCAAAAAATCCTCATAAATCAAAAGTTTTTTTTTTATTTATATATTTATTCTTTATGTTATTTTCTTTATTTTCGCAAACAAAATAAAAACAATTATATACAATAAGATCCTGTTTTTCATCCTTAAGACATGAACATAACCCGGAAAGGATACTTTTACTTAAGAAAAGTAAACAAGAATAAAAATTTACATAAATCTCTAATTAAGAGACAGTTTGCATTTCCGTATGATTTTTTTTTTTTTTTTTTGAAAGGCAATATATAATGAATATGTGAATATACCATACTCTTGTAAAGGATTAGTTTATCCTTCCTCGTGTACTTTAACATTAGTCTTTAAGCTTTGTGAATAATTAAGTATTGTTATTCATTTGTTTTTCAAAATCAACGATGTATAATAAATAAATGGTAAATTTTGGTCAAATTTTAAAGTATATATAAAACAAAACCTTTAAAAATATACAATTTATAACTTAGAAGCATGTATTTAGGCGCACACATAAGAGACGAAAGTATTAACTTTTCTAAAATAAAGACAGGAGAACAACTAAAAAAAACTGATATCCTTTTTATTTCTAGAAAAGAGTTTTCTCCATCATATATAAATAATTCAACATTTTAAAATATATATTTTTTGGACATATTTTAATCACTTTTAATTTATCATTCATGATGACATTAAAATTTTATTTGGTGGCTGTAATATATGGTCTTTTTCAGTCTTCTTCGTTACTAAAGAACGTAAAGAAGGGGTCGGTGTAGTTTGATTATAATAATTTTATTTTAAAATTTTGAGAAAATCATTTTCTGATGTGTGATATAAATATGTGAAGATTTTATAGATAAAAATTTTTTAAGGTAGGAGAGGGAATTTAATGTGAATTGAATAGGATATTTTCTGTAATAGAAACAGGACGTATAATGACTTTGAATCAGTCGAGAACTTTGAATTAAGGTTGTCAAAAATATTGAAAAGGCCAGCATTTAATTTGAGGAAGTCAAAAAATGGAAAATTGTCAGAAATTGTCTAGCAAATTTGTATAAAATATGTTAAAATAAACATTATTTTCCTTTGATAGGATTATAATCCTTTTTGTTTAAGCTTTAATAATGAACGTTATAGTAAATAAATAATGTTTCTACAGTAGATTCTGAAAAACCATGAAAATTATATTGAAATAATTTTCTTTCTACAAATTAAATTGTATATTTTGGCTAAACTTTTTACTATTCCCAAATCAATTTTCTTCTTATTAAAAGGATCTTGTTCTGTATGCTAATTTAATCCTATACTTCTTTTTCATTAAAATATTAATATTTTCCTTATTTTCATTATTGTTGAATATTTTTGAAACGTAAAGATTATTTAAAAATTTACACCTTAACCAAAAAGATTGTCTATGTATCCTTCCTAACTAATATTTTTTTTAAAATAATCTTCTTAATTTTCTTTAGTTTTATACAGAAGCAGCAAAAAAAAAATATGTTGGAAAATTTATTTTATATAAATTGCTGCGGTTGAAAATATGTATTAAATTTCTTTTGTTTCCATTAACAAATATTATTAAAAAAAACCATCCATACTATTCACCCTTAAACGATTAGGACTAATTAAAGAAGACATTTTTGCTTCCTCCACTTTATTTGAACATGAAAAGGGTAAAAATTTAAATAAATTTTTGATTTAAGAATATTTTTTTTTTAATAAAGTTATATAAAGATTTTGTTTACCTGAATAAAAACTGTCAGAGCTATTAGCGTCCTCATTATCAATTTCTCCAATATCATCATAGATTTCTTCTTCAAAATTATCAAGATTAATTTCATCCTTTTCAGGTGGTGGTTCTTCAAGTTGTGTTTCTTCATCAATTTGACTGTGATGCTTAAAAAATTTCTGTGGTTTGTCAATCAATTTTTCAATTTCATCGGTTTTTTTATTATCATTTTGAATTGTTGTTTCCATTTCAATATTGGTATCATCTGTATTTTTTAAAATTTAGGAAAAAAAATGTAGTAAATGTTAAACATCAGTTAATTTATATTAGAGGTTTCAAAATAATTAGACATTGGATATAACCAATAAATAATTAATTAATTTACAAATTTCTTTACTTTCTTTTAAAAAATTATAATATAAAAGTAAATATTTAAAAAATCAGTAATGAAAGGAAAAATTCTCTAATATTGGTTTATTTTTGGAATTAGAAACAAAAACGATAAAGGAGGTTTTATTAAATAATTGAATAACAGTTGGTTAAAAACCTGTCCGGATCTAATTTTTAATTTACTCGTCAATAGTAAAGCACTGATCCCCGTTCAGAATATCGTAAATTAATTAATTACAATCGGTAAATTTAGTAATGCTATAATTTATTTCAAATAAATAAAGATTTTATTTTACATAATAAAATCTGATTTAAAATTTATTTAAACTTTCAATTTAACGATATCATCCGTTAATATATAAACAACGCCACTACAGCAAAATATAGTAAAAGCAGATTTGCCTTATTTTAGGTGTCCAATCTGATGTAAGAATACTGAATGTTAGGTGAAATTGGAAACTGACAACAAGGTGAATTGATAATAACTTGATTTTATAGGTGGTAAAAGCACAATTTGTAAAACGCAGATAAAATAATTATAATTTGTCGTAGGTTGTAGTTTTCCCGTCTAATAATTAGAATGTTTTATATGTAGAAGTTTTATATAAACTTCAATTTAACTTCTTTTTGTACCATAGCAATCTTATCTGTAAAAGTGAAACGATGCCGCGGTACATAAAAGTTGAGCTTAGTGTCGAGTACGCTATGAAGTGAAGATTAAAATTAAATGAACAATCAATAATTTCGCTTCTGGATTTTCTCGTGGTATCAAGTTCATCGTGAACAAGTTGTGAAATTCGTAGCTTCTGTTTATTTTAAAAAGTGGATATTATTTATGTTTTTTAAATTATATTAATTAAAGATTAAATTTTAATTTGCAATGAAGTTTGCAATTATTTGTCAAAGTATAGGATAATATGATTTGTATAAAAAATTCACTTCATAGCGTACTCGAAGCTTAAGTTTATCGGCCTGAGACTACCAAAAAAAAAAAAAAAATTATTTGTCAAAAAATTTTGGTGGAAAGGTCTTTAGTTTTTTTTTATTATATGATTCTTTAAACTACAGTGGAATAACTAAAATAAAATCTATTAACAAATACGGATAAAGTAAGTCAAAAAATCCCTAAGAATTTAAAATATCCTATTTTTCTTAAAAGAATCTTCAAAATATAGTTTTATAAAAAAAATTTTATAGCTCCCAAAAGTTCACTATAAGAACATCGAAACGATACCCTATGCTAAAGAAATGAAACACAATTACACAATATATGTATTCTAAAGTATAATTTGGTACCACCACCAGCAGCATAACATTATTATTATATCCAATCCCAATATCAGCATACGAAATAGGTGATGAAGTGGCCACGACAACGACGACAACTAAAAATATACAAATTGAACTATATTTGGTTTGTAACGATGACTAGAGCCTCTGGGAGGCAATAAACCAAACTTTTTTTTCTACTTAAATACACAACAAATAAAAAACTAAATCCTTCTTGCATTTCATACAAAATTAGAAGAGTATTAAAGTCATTTATATTATTGCCCCTATGTACAATGCAAAAGTAATAATGTGCATAAGGACAGGCGCACAAGAAAACTTCAATATAAAAAAAATTCTCTATTCGAAATCAGAAGAGAAAACCTCTTAAAATAAAATGTATTAAAGAATTTTTTTTTCGATGGCACTGGTAAACATATTTTTTTTACTTACTATAAGACATAAGAGTTTTGTTTTATTGTAGATGTAGATTAGTCTTCAACATCAACAGCAAATATAGAAGAGAAATATTTGATCTTAACTATAAAATACAGAGTGATGCCATGTGTGCCGAACTTGTATACTATAGAAGTGCATATTTGAATTAAATGTGGGACCTTTGTTAATGAATTTTATTGTGTAATTGTAGTGTCTTAGTACTTCAGATGTTACGATTTTGCTAAATTTAGCTATGTTACGAAATTGCATAAGTTTAGGTGTTATGGTTAAGTTAAATCGTGTTATTAAAGATTGATAATTTATTGAGCTTTTATAATACGAAGTTATGACGTAGTGTTTCAAAAATATTCTTCTTTAATGTGAACTAAGATAAACTACTTTCTTAACGTGTTATTCTCTTTTGCTAAATTTAGCTATGTTACGAAATTGCATAAGTTTAGGTGTTATGGTTAAGTTAAATCGTGTTATTAAAGATTGATAATTTATTGAGCTTTTATAATACGAAGTTATGACGTAGTGTTTCAAAAATATTCTTCTTTAATGTGAACTAAGATAAACTACTTTCTTAACGTGTTATTCTCAACAAATACTTGAAAATTTTCTAATTTTCATTTAAAAATATTTCTTAATTCTTATAAAAGTTCTTTCCAGTATTGTCCCAGGTGAAATAGATTCTGATTAGATAATTCACATGGGATTCATATTCCTCTCTATATATTATATTCATTATATTACCAACACATTATTTACTACCCCCAAAAAACCCCAACCATTGTGTGATTATATCAGGATAACACCGAACACCAACCAAAACCAACACATAATAATTTTTATCTCTGGGGAATTTTTTGTTTAATGTAGACTGTAGAGAGAAGAGAACTAATACATATACATATATGTACATAATAATAATGGTTCTCATTTTCTCGGAATTTTATTTTAAAAAAAATTTCCTCTCTAATCCTTTTAAAGAAAATTTTCTCTTTAACAATTTCACGTGTTCAGTAATGAAAATTCCATGTGTTTTTAAAAATGTTATTAAAATTTCTGTTGTTTTTTTTCCCCGAATCCTTGATAGTAGAACAAGTTAAATATTAAAAGGTCAAACATTATTCATATTATAAAACAATATTAAAAAATATTTTCTTTTTTTTTTAACTATATATAATATTTTATTTTGAATTATATTTATATCGAAATAATTTCGTCCCGAAATTTTGTGTAAAATGTCTCCCACGAGACCTTAAATTGTGTTCCTCATCTAAAAATATTTTATACATCGTACTATGATATATTTTTTTTATTTAAGGAAATCTCATTATTTCGAATCAATGGCTCACTTGAGAATATCACACATATATATGCGTAATCACGCATCATTTTCTTTGTGTTTTTTTTATTTTGTTTTCATAATTTTATACTACTTTTTCATCTCGGTTAGCAGCTAGAGAACATAAAATTCAAATTATATTAACATTTTAAGAATTAACATCAATGGTCTAATTTGTATTATTATATATTTATATATATAATGGTATACTGTGAATCCCAATCATCAATCTTGCCATAGCCCAGCAAAACCGTCATTTTAAGTATGTATTTGGAATTTTTGATTGGTTATTTTAGAAAATTAAATTTCCTAGTTCTCTAATAATTTATACTGGACTTAACATTTATTCGCAAAAAATCACAAGTTATCGAAACGAAAATAACCTAATTTTTATTCCTTTTTTTTTTTTTGTTCAATTTTCATATTCAAATATTATTATAGATACATTGAATATCCTTTTTACGGCATAACATTCTAATGCATTACACTCTATTTTCTAATATGTTTTTCCCTATAATTTTTTTTTTTTTAGATTCACTTTTTCCCATAGGAATTTTATGCAGAATTTTTGAATTGAAATTCACGTGTTCTCTCTGGTTATATGTAGTTATTATTACCGATCGCGATGATTATATTTCCGATATTCAATAGGGACAGATACGAAAATTCTAGAATTTTGTACATCACAATATTTTATAATATCCTGTAAAATTAGTGGTTAGGATATAAAAAAAAATATCATAGAATTTTAGTTGAAAATTCCAAAAAAAAAAAATAGCAAATATCGAGCATCCCACCACATACCAATCATATATCCAGTTTTGTCTATAGTGCACATGTACCTAATATTAGATTTCTTTTTAGTATATATGTGAAAGGATAAATTTTTGTATATATATCTCCTTTTTATTGTAGATAATATTTATATATTTACTGAATATATAGCTATTTATATATCGGTAGGTGGATATTGTAGTTGTAGTATAGGTATTTCCCAAAGGGAAACTAATCCGCAAGAAAATTGGTATTGGGGCCACTGTAAATATTATATATATATATATATATATATATATATATATATATATATATATATATATATTCTAATCTAATATATATCAATATATAGTGTATTATGTACATATATTCGAGATAGAAAATAAGCGAAATATAACGAAGAATTCCTTTGCTAATATTATTTTAAATTATATAAAAGGGAATATTCATTTTTATGAAAAAAAAAATAAAAAATATTTAGGAATATATTGAATGAAGAATAGTGCGAATAATGTTCAATATTTTTTGGAATGTCCTTGTTGCTATTTTGATGATCTGATCCCAAAAGAATTTTTCATATTTATTATATATATGTGTATTATTAATAGTTATATAAAAAGTTAGTTAAAGAAAATATTTTGGAAATTCATTAAAATTTTGATTATACGTGAGTACATCGTTACCGTACTGTGTCTCTTAAAATTTGTAAAATTTTCTATAGTTTATTATAATTTTTCTTGGTTAAGGGATTATTATTTAATATTAATTATTGGTGCAAACTTCATCATCTAATATGGAATTAATTTGTATTTCTAGTTGTTGTTAAAAAAAAGTTGTTGTAAGATAGTTCACCTGAACCACACTTGATTAATAAAACCAAATTTTGGTATACTTTTTTCGATCGTATATTGCGTCAGCCCATCACATCAAAACAACAGCATATCATCATACGTAACGTAAACCACATCAAAACAAAAGCATATCATCATACGTATAATTAGTTGCCCAAATTTAATTAGAAAATGTCGAATATTGACTCTGTATCAAATATACTACCAACTACTGGCTGAATACTAGGTGCATCATTTATATATCTATATTTATATAAAACGAAAACATGAATTATAATCCTTGGATACAATTAATTTCCCTTGATTAATTTTCCGACATCACTTACGAAAAGATCCTAAGCATTCAGATTAGAAAATCAGATGCAAATTATCATACAGTACAATACTAATATCCGGTATCACATTTTTATACTAGCAAAACAGAGATCCACTTTACATAAAACCCAATCTCTTCAGTAATCTATCAGAATAGCTATTAAGAGTCATAAATTCCTTCTTTTCAGAGACAATTACGACCCTTATTTGATTAACATTCTTATCGTACCACTAAATTCTATAGCAACTATAGAAGAATTGAGGTTGCTGTTTTCTATAGACCATCAACCCTAACCTTTAGTTAGTCTGTAAGCCTGACTATGAAGGGTTCCCAACCACTGTGTACTTAATGTTACAGTGATTGGGTACCTAACTGGGGCTTATAGTTATTAGTTATATACATTAATTAGATCAGATATAGAAAATAAATTTAAACTAATTATCGGTAGTCGAACTTTACATAAAATTTAATTTTTATCTTAAAATTTTATTTATATATATTTTTTTAACATTTAAATATGTCCTTTTTTAAAAAAAAAATTGGTTTGCTATATTATTTCTTAATTCTTATATATATACACATCCTTATTACGAGTATAAGTCATAAAAATTTAATTCCCAAAGCAATCTTATTGGGTTACCTTTAACATCAATTTTCCATATATCCTTGAACAAAAAAAAAGTGCAAAATTCCCAAATGACAAAAAATATTTCAAAAATGAAAATATATATTTATAAGAAATTCTATGCAATATTATTTTATATACATATTATCCATATATAAATATAATTTATATAAAATTATAACTACTACTATATAAAAGTGAAGAAAATGGGAGAAAAACAGTAAACATATATATATTGAGCTCAGTTCTATATGGCAAAAAACTGACTTGGTGAAATATTCCCAGAAGAATTACCGAACTTAATAAGAAGAAGAAAAAAACTCTTTTTTTTTATATTTTCTTAAAGAAAATGTTGAACTACAGGAAATAATTTGTACTAGGATTATGTCTGTATCAATTGCGGAATTGAAATATTTTTTTATTTTGGATACTCGTTAACTGGCCACCCTATACAAAACAATACAAATAGAAAAACCCCAGTCCATCAAAATCAACCTATAAACCAAAACCACCCAAAAAATAATAATATGGAAACACAAGAGAAATGTTTTATTGTTCGTTTTTTTTTTGGCAACATAATGATTTCACATGGGATTTAGATAAATGAAAGTATATGTATGTATGTATGTATAAAACATATTATACAGTAAACTCGTTATTCTCAGGTTTCGTTAAATCTCATGGGATTTTTCTCTTTCTGACAGCTTCAACATTTTCAAAAATTAAAAAAACTTAACTATAAAAAATGCTTTTTTATATATTATTTTCGTCGTTCTCTGACTTTTATAAAATATTATTATATGAATTGTTATTTTTGTTGTTGTTATTAACAACTATAAAGCTTGTCTCCTTGGTAACAGCAGCTGTCCCTTAAGGGAATCTCTTTCGTATTTCTCTCTTGCATATATAAAATATATAACATAATAATTTGAAACAATATGTAGTATGTACACTATATAAGGATATAATTTATGCACACACACATTCAAATTTATATATATAAAACAAAATAATTTTTGACGGGCACATGTGCTTCTTTGGGGTTTATATTTTTGTTGTTTTATTTTCCATGAATATAACAGTAGAACAGTGCCAGGAAAAACATTTCTCTAGTGAAATTGATAAATTCCCATAACATTGTGATGCTTGCGGGTATATAATAAAATATTATTTACCCAGGTACAGTCAAATCATGTAAAGCTTACGTACCAATTTTTTTTTTATATATATCATTTTTATTTTCTATAACGACCAATTTTAAGCCTTTTTTTATACTGGTGAGACCAAACCAATAAAGAAATTTTATTACAACAACCATCAGATAATGGTTTTTAATAGTGAAACGTCTCAAACATTATTCAAATCAGTCATAAAATTACATTGTAAATTTGACTGGTACTCATTTGTTACCTATTTCGATCCGGCATCATATTGCGACATCTGGTCTGGTAATAAAGCCATTTCTGAGTTCAGGAAAATTTTCAATCGGTGGTATAAAAACATTAAAACATTAAAATTCATTTTGTTATCGTTCCTTTGGAAGCAAGGCTTTCTTTTTTTCTATTTTATTATGCTGAATACTTTTGATAAACTCAGAATTATTGATTTTGAAGTATGTGCCACTCTAGTCATATATTTAAAGTTATCTTGTGTTATTTCTTTTATATGACTTTCGATATGACCATTTTTCATTATTAAATCTTTATTTTCAGTAAATATTCCATATTTTTTTAAATTTTGATATGCCAAAATTCTCTTGTTAATGAATGAATAACTATTATTAATTATGTGTGATAGTAATTATGACATTGAATTATTGTATGTTTAACTCTTTTATTAAACTTTTTAAACTTATTGTTGTGCTATGACTATGAGTTCGTTCCAAAAATGAAATCGATATAAAATATAAAAATTTCTTCAAGATCAATTTCTATTCGTAATTCGTACACAAAAATGTATACCCAAAATATTATAAAAGTTTGTTCACCTCTGATATGAGAAATTTTATTTAGAAAATAATTTTCATTTTATGAATCTTTGAAATATACTAATACAAGTTTAAAACTTGGAAAATAATTTCAAGTTTTGACTTTAATAAATGCATCCATACTTTTATCAAAAACTTCATAATATTTCTTTATACTATTTCACCGTTTTATAAATTCTAAATTGAAAGTCTATTGAAAGTCTTAATATAGTCACAACATCAAACAGAATAAAACCGAAAATTCTAACCCTATCATTTTAGATATAATTCGAAAAAAATTCTAAGGGCCACTATACATAAAATCCCCTTACCATTTACAATACCAAAGAATATTACTCCTAAAGAAAAATGCGAAATTATGATATAATTTAGAGATTAGAGTAATTACAAGTTAAATAAATTGCCAAACATTTTAGATAAAAAATTTCAACCAATATTTTTTTTTCGGTAAATAACTTTGTGATAGTATCCACATCTATCTACTTAATTCCATTCGAAAACCTTCAAGCTAAATGTAAAAACATCTACAAAATTCAGTTACTACTCTCCCTTGTTTTTTTTTTTTTTTTTTTGTATTCTTGAAGCTCAACATCATCAACAGTAATGCTTTCAATTGATTCCCTTAAGGATAACTAACGCACCAGCGAATATATACACAAACACACACAAAATAAAAACAATAAAAAAAAAAACTGTTGTAAAATTGAGAAGAATTTCGAGGAGGTGAAAGTAAATATAGAAAACAGAATTGTTATTGTGATGGGTTGGTAAACCTTCAAAAATTCTACTCTAAATATCTGATTTTTTTTTATATAGACAGGACATATAAAAGGACATATAAAGTATTGAGAAAAAGAAAAATGAAAACAATTGGTTTTTGTTGCCGGACCTTTAAATAAAGAAAATATCATATCCAAATTCAGGAAGTTTTTTTTTTGTTTTTGGAGAGGCAAAATGTTGGAAAATGTGTCCCTTGGGTGCAAACAGGTGAATTAACAACCAGAGAAAAAAAAATCATATAAAGTTTTTTTTTTTTTTTTGGTCCTTTACGATGATATAAAAAAAACGTTGTGTATGGAAAATAATATACAAAAAAAAAAAGAAAACTGAAAAAGTGTAGCGTAAAAATTCTAGAAAAATAAGCTTTTTTTTCGGATCCCCCAGAGGAAAGTAGTTCTTCTCAGAAGGAAATTTTCGAATTTCTTTGTAGTGTTTTTTTGTTGTTTTTAGAGATTGTAAATTATATTTTATTTGATTTTTGTATCGAAATAATTATTTTATCTTCTGATGTCTTGGACTCTGTGTAGCAAAACTCTCCAAAGAACTCTAAAATCATATTGTTCTTAAAAAAATTTTGGATATGAAATTATCAGCAGCGCCAAAATAGAAAGTTATATAGAACAAAAAATAAATGCTGATAGAAAAAATAGATTTAATATAGTTGATAAGAGAAAATCTTTGGGCGCCTAAAGGTCTGCAAAATAATGAACATATTTTTTTTTGTTATTTTTTATATTTTCTTCTTTTTTTTTGTTTTGATGGAAAAATCTGGTAAAATCCTGTTGTTAAATTAATTTTAAAATATGGCAATAAATTTATGTAATATTAATGATCTTGTAATGGTATATATTTAACTTTAATAACAAATTGTCCAAAAAGTATACAATTAAATTTAAAATTAAGGAAGTGTTGTTCAGATTTAATTCAGTTTGATACTGACCAATCATGTCGTAATTGCGGAGAACAAAAAGAGAAAGAAGAATACTTCACCTCTGTAAGTGTCCTGCTCTGCCCAGGACCAGAAGGAAAACTCTAGGCGAGTAATACAGTCATGACACGATTTCTGAACACTAGGAGATGAATCTAAAATTCTAACCCAACTAAACTGGTGGAATACTTGAGCAATATTAATTGGGGTTGTGCTGTTCAAGACTCGCCAAACCAACAAAAAGTTGGAGCTTCAACTCAGATACGAATTTCCGATTAAATCACAACAATAAAATTTTAAAACATTAATTTTGAGGAAAACATTTTACGAATACGTTATATGTTATACTATCACTATGTCACATAATTATGAATAATTTGGCAGTATCTTGCATAGTATTATTATGAACTCCAGATTAAGTAGTAGAATTTATACAAAAATGTTCAGTCGGAAAACCATTTAAATTATCCACATGATTAATTTCGAATAACAATGATAACATATTGTTATCATTTCAATTTTATTTCACGCCAGACTTTTTCAGATTCACGGTTTAATCTATTATTCGCTTACACGTGATCTTTGGGTTATCAATTAGTCTGTTTTTCTGTGGGTTCCGTTTGATATCAGTGATTCTTGGTGGCATCTGTTATACAGTTGCAGATGGTATTCAGACATCAGACCTTTAAAATTCGGCGTAAGGATCGATTGATGAAACTTTGACTTAACTTTTTCCAAAACATTTTAAAGTTCTTTAGTAACACAAGCTTTCTTTAGTAGCACAAACTATTTTATTCTCCTCCTAATCCCAACTTCCTTTTCAACCCAGAGGCTATTATTAATTTTATAGTGTATATAGATTATTTCAATTACAAATTTATCGATAAAAAAATACTCGGAAATGTTTCCGACAAACCGCGCCACTTTAGTGTATAAAAATAATTTAGTTGAACCATTTGTATTAATTATAAAAATATAACAACGTTCAGACAAATAGACAAGTCGTTAGCTACATGTAGAAGATATTTAGTTTCTAAATAGTACAGAGTGGGCCACCTTGTACTGAACTTTTGCGTCTTCAATTTTTTTTAATTAAACCAGAAAATGGAGGCGATTTAAAGATATAATTTTCCACACATAGATGAAAATAAATTTAACAAATCATATTTTAATGGCAATAAAAAAATCTAATTAAATATATTAAAGTACGCAAAAGTTCAATTCAAGTTAGTCCACCCTGTACTTTGAGTATTATTGAGTATAAACTGTAAACGTGTGTAAAAAGTAATCCGCTACTGTAGCTCCCAAGACAAAAGGCATAAATAAGTTTTATGAAAGCATCAAAGCTCCCGCAAAATATACACTCTATAGTAAAATAAGACAGAGAAAAATTGGGTATATAAACGTAAAAGAAAATGATATTATATATCTACACACAATACATAATATACACAAAATATTATATTTGGGGTTTCCCATTAAACATATAATTTTATACTGGCAAAAAAAAAAAAATTATCCTATATCCTTTTATATCGATATTTAACTTACATACATATTAATATAGTATGTAAAATATTTACAAAAGTAAAGGATCTCTCTGATGGCACACGCTGTTCTATATATATTATATATAGAATATATTTATACTTTTTTTGTTGATGATGTTCTGTACTGGGATTTCCCTTGGGAACCAATGATGGCACAGAACTATACACCCATGTGCCATCATACAAAAATAAATGTTATTTTAGTATATCCTTACACGTTTATATTCCTTTCTATATAATATATATATATATAATTTGCTAGTGTATATATGATTTTATTTTTAAATATAGAAATTCTTCTCTCATAACATAATATATATATGTACAATTGTATGTAATTTCTCTGTTGAATCTTTTTGGCTGTACAGTGTACAAATTTTCGGTGTATATATTAATAAAACACATATGAAAATGCCATCATATCTCTACTTATATATGGTTATCTCTTTAAAAATATATTGAATGAACACTCACCTACCCACCCACCACCGAACCATATGTTTGTCATCTTCCACTTTATCAAATTTTCCGACCAAAGGCAACACACAGGAGCCTATAAAGGTGCAAAATATTTTTATATACAAAAAAAAAAAAATATTATTATATTTGGTTTTATGTCTCTCTGTATTTACGCATTTATGAGCCCACATGAAATTTTGCTCGGTAATATAGTTTTTTTTTTGTATCAAAACGACTACCTCACATATACGAAAAACACTGAAAAATAAACTAACTTTGTCTACAGTGGATATTATATCCTTAGTACAGCATTGGGGATACATTTTCAAAAGGCTTTTTTTTTTAAGGTTTTTTTTTTTTTATTTTTCATACTTTTACAAAACAGATAGAAAATAAGTTGTGAAGGGAATTTTCTTCTTTATAAAGTTTTCATCAGGTCAGAATTATAAGCGCTATATGTATATACAAAAAAAATATAAAAGGAAATTTAACTTCAGAAGATTATCATTTTTGAGTTATTTAGATAAAAAAATAAAGATAAATATAAAAAAAACTTACCATCAAAATTTTGGTCATCCTCATCACTTTCAATATCAGTTAAGATTTCATCTTTTGGATCTAATAAATTGTCTTCGTCAGTAGTTCCATCTAAAAAGTGATTTTAAATAACAAAATTTTTGAAATATTTGTAGTTGTATATGTAATAATTATTTATTAGTGGTATAGGACTATCTGCTAATACGGATTATTCTTGGAAACATAAAAACATAAAAGCAGATCAACTTTATATTGGATTCCAGACGATATTAGATATTATTTTGTTTTTTTTTTTTACGAAAAAAGGAATACGTCCGTGATTTATAGAAAAGTAGTATTAGTGTGCTATACTGTGATGCATTAGGTCCGCGTCCGGGGTTCAACTATACACCGAAGCCTTCATATCCGTCTATAAATGAGTAGCTATAAATGAGTACCGGTAATAAAATTTGTAATATGTAATTGTGATTTTAAGATTCTATCGATGCTGCGACAACAAATGTTTCACTATTTTAGTCAAAACTAAAGTTTGTAACATTAACTTTGAGGCGCTGGATGTCTAAATGACTTACACACCTTTATGGATATAAATAATGTATGATTTTTTTAAATGAGTGGATTTAATGAAAAAAATTATGTGAAAATCTACGCACTCAAACATGCACATAATGCGCTCCATAACCATTCTATCCCTTCGATTCAGAAATGTTTCGTTATCATTTGTATCTAAATCTGACTGTCATATTTTTAATGTATATGCTACTTCATTACTAAATTTCTTGCTATTTCCAAATGAACTTGTTTTACTTTTTCCTAGTCTGCAAAAGGTACATATAATAAAATTATCACAATGATGACTGCAGTGTGAAATGCACAATCTTAATTTCAGAACTAAAACTAACTACTTATTTATCTGTAAACAAAAAATTTGATTCTAAACATTATAAAGAAAGGAAATTATATTTTTTTTTTTTCTGCTTCACCCTGGGGAAATGTTTTGACTTATTGGGTATCTCAAGAAACTTATTAAACTTTTGTATTAACCTAGAAATGAGTTTATTTTTTTTTTTTGCTTTCAGATTTATAGAAAAAATATAGGGAAAATTTCGAATCTAAAATTTTCACATTATTCTCTGGAGAGATTAGGCCTATTCCTGATGCCTAAAATAGGAAACTTTCTTTTAACCATATTATGATATTTATTTGTCCTTAAAAACAATAACAGCAACAACAAAATTCTTATGGAAACTTTTTTACGCACTTTGGTCATTTACACACGCATTCCAAAAATCACACTGGGTAAAATTCAATTTCATTTTAACTGTCGGTTTTTCTTTTATTTATACAATTTTTTTCTGTTTTCACTCAAATTTAAAAAATCCAAAAAAAAAATTAAAAACGCTTAGAATAAATGTTTCCCATGTCGTTTTGATGTTATTATAATATACTCTTATTTTTTTTTGGAAATAATTTTATGGACTTGTAGCAGTTATTTATATAAAAAAAAATTATTCAACTATATATAAACTTGTAAAGGTTAAACAATGTTAACTGCAAATTTAAGAATATTGCAGATTAAAATAATTGTTTCATAAAAAAAAATCAAGATTAAATTTTGTTAATTGTAAATTTTGTACGCATTACACAAACAGAAAATTTTAATGATGAATACAATTTTACTCCTCCTACTTGACTTTATATAGTCATCAGTAGACCGTAAGGTCCTTTGATAATGTTGCTACACTCTCAAAGATTATGTAGCTACACTCACTTTGGTTCAGTAATAAGTGATTCACTTTGATTCAAATACTTATCATTTTGTTGCTACTATCAAATACTTTTCACTTATCATATGGCTACAACACAGTTTTGATGGTATTTTACATAATAATGTAAGCTCTATATCATCTAGATATTTATTTAATAGGATTAATTATAGATAGCTACGTGTTCCGTGACAAAAAAAAAATTAAAGAGTTAATTCATTTTTAACTATAAATATCGCAACCTCAGTAAATGGGTTGATCTATCGTATTGTATTGACTTTGATTTTAACAAATAGTTATACTTTGAATATAATAGTTTTTACAGAGCTTTTCAGCTTTCATATCCAAGATGTAAAAAATGGTTTGTCATCGCAGATTTTGCAGTTCCGTCCTCGTAATTATAAAATTTATCTAAATGTGGGGAGATGCTTTTAAAATTTACTTTAAAGAAGCTTATTCTGATTTTTCTTTTTTCGTTGGCATTTAGCAAGCGAAAAGGTTATTTTGTAATCTTCATTGGGTTCTTTTGCTTTCTGTATTGATAGTCTAGAAATAGAAAGTTTCGAGTGTATCTTAAAATAAGAATGTATCGAAACCTATATTTCTTGACAGTGCCCATATTCTTTCATATGGTTAATTTATTTGATCATATTTTGTTTTATAAAAAGGATTTTAAACATTTTCGTTCGTCAAAAGTCTTTAAAAGAATTTTAATTAAAACCGAAAACTTGAATTTTAAAATTTTACAAAAAAAAAAAAAAAAATATTCCAAAAAAATGCCTTCCAATCTGCTACAAGTAACATATACAAACAATTATTTTAGATCTCCCTTTTTATTACCAGCCCGGGAAATACCCTCGTTCTTCCTTTTTTTTTAAAACCATTATAACCAAAATACCACTTCAAAAAAATATATTATTTTGCCTTTGAAATATATATATGTATATATATAATATATATATATATATTTATGTCGTGATATATTTGAAGAGGTACAATAATAACATGATATAAAATAACAAATAGAAGCAAAGTGTAGACGAGCAAAAGAAGTGTGTAACATTTATAAATATATATATATATAGATATGTATAGTTACACTGACTGAGTGCGAAATGCACTCTTGGGGGCTCTAAACAAAAATGAAAATCGCATATGCATACATGTGGGCGCGTACAAACATCCATTCAAACACACTATGGATATATATAAATGTATATATTTAAAGGTTGGCGTGGGAAAAAAAGGATAACGATATACAATATATATATATACAAATATAAATACTAACTTAGTATATCCTTTTTTTCTGTATTATTGTCTGGTTTCCTTCCCCTCTTTATTTTTATTTTTAAATGTGCTTTGATGGTTTTTTTTTTAATCTTCTCTGGTTGTTGATATATTCTATGTGTAGTTGTTATTTTGACATTTATTTATTTATTTTTTTGCTTTATAATTTCTTCTTAAAAAATATCTTTTTCACCAATTTTGTTTTTTTTTATGGTGGTGGTTGGATAGGAAATACAATTTAAGGATTATCTTTATTTAACAAAGATTTCGAATTATATATTGTACAGGTGTGTAAAAAGTTTTGACTTTTGTTGCAGGTGGGAGTGTGGAGTGATATGTAATCAAACTAAAAAAGGACAGTTCTTTTGAGGTTGACATTAGTAATACTATTATGGACTGTTGAAGGATATGGAAATGTATAACTATACAAGCAAATGAAATGAAAAAAGAAAACTGTTTTAATATTTTTTTATTTTTGGTAATGTATAAGAATAATTTTATTATTGTTTTTTTTTTTGTCATGTCTTTTCTTCAATATATATATCATCAAAAGTGATATGTTTTCCTCGACATACCTACACCTCTTCCTCATCCAAATACACATAATATGTGATATGTTCATCCTTATAAATGATCCATTCTCTAACCCCTAAAATAAAATATTCAATTTTATGGCGATTTTCCAGGATTCTATTGTACCCTACTGGATATCTTATATGATGAACTTGGGATTTAAAGGACAAAATTTCTATAATAATATTTTACCTTGGTACAACATATAAACATGTAATATGACAATGCGGTTTTACTGGGCTATGGAATATTTATATATATATATAATAATGTTGTTTTTTGAAAAGGATGAAAATCATATCTTCTTAAATATTATATTATAAATTTTCCATATATGTATATATTTTATATATGTACAATATAAACAACAATATTTTTTGAAAGAAGTGTATAAAAAGAAAATAGCAATTTAAATTATAATTTTGAACATACTATAAATATATATACAAATAATATTAACAACAAACATACCATAAATATTGAATTATTTTTCATTTGTTGTTTGTTCATTCACAAAAATTACAAAAAAAAAAAAAAATCTAATTTATATCCTTGAAACAGATCCCTTACAGATCCTTAAGTGTTTTTAATATTTCTTTTTATTTATTTTTTGTGGGTTATTTTAAAACATTTTTTTTTTTCATTTTTGCATCATGCACGAGATTTTGATGCAATAAATATTTTAATCGTTATATCCTATCACCTCTATAATATACACAATTATATACATACACAATATTGAGGGTCAATAAGGATATACTAAGCAAAAACGGTTCTAAAGTATTTTATATTTATATTCGGTTTTGTTAGAAAAGCCAAACTAATCTCTAGATTGCCATTTAGGAAAATCATATATTGGTGGGTTCTTGTGCTTATATCCTTTTTTTATATATATATTGAAAAAGGGGTTTTATTGAGAACCAGGTTAACTTTTAAATATTATATAAATTATTATAGTCTTGTGGATATATTATTTTGCAATTGATTATTTATTATTGTTTAAAAATAATATCCAAAATATTATGTTTATAGTTATAGAATGGTCTACTACCAATTTTATTAATATAATTTTCCAAAAAAAATAAAAAAAATAACCAATAAATTTCAATTATAATATCTTTTTTTTTTAAAGATATATCTATAAATTAGTTTATAATATTAATATTGATATGTTTTAATAGTAAATATTGAAATACCGAATCTCATATCCCCAAAACAGAAAATCCCGAATTATGAAACATATTTATAATTATTTATAAAAAACACTGTCAAAAATATGCCTCTAATAAATGGGTCCAATATATTTTTACCAACGTTCTGGTATATATGCGTGTGTCTGAACTTTTACCAGACAGTCGTCTACCAAGAACACATAATTGTGTTGAAACATGGCGCATTTAAATACTTCGAAATCCCACACTGGCCTTTATGATCTTATTGATAATATAGGCATGGAACATATGAATCATTAAGTGCAAAATCGAACGCATAATTGCTGAGGAGCAAAAATAAATGAAATTTAAAAAAATAATAATAATAAGATTTACCCTAACAATATTTTTTTTTTAATTAATGAAATTGTGAATTAGAAAATATACATATATTAATTTTCATTTTAATTTCTTTGTATAATTAATTCATTGTTTTATTTTTCAGCATTTTGTTTCAGGATTTTTCTATTTTCATTTTTGAATTTCAGTTTTTCAAGTTTTCAGCATTTTATGTTTCGGTCTAATATAGTGATCCTGCAAGTTATAATATACAATATAAGATTTCTGTTTGAATTAAACTAGAAACGTTGAAGAAAAATTGATTAGTTTTAAAATTTTCGAGATCATTTTTTACTACCATTTATCATGGACAAAATAGCATTATGATGAGAACATTTTATTTTTTATTTTTATTGAAATTATTAATTACTATAAATTAAATATTAATTGTAAGTAAATAATAAGTATTATTATGACGATTACCGAAAATGTTTTCAAAAAAATATACTTTAATAACTTTATTAATTTAGTAATTGAATTTATAATCCGTATCCAGTCCTTAGCTAACTCAAACCAAGAAAATATGTAAATATGTATTCAAGAAAAAAAATAGATTGTTTTTTCAGCATGTGAAATTGTAATTTCATAAATTAATAATTATCAAATTAGCGGCATTGTAACTATTATATTTAAAAGGCTACTAAATTTTCAGTTTTTCACATTTTCAAAATGGAAATTTAGAATTGTTATTTTATTATAAGGAGCTTTAAACTGATATAATAATTATAAATATAGGGTTGTAGTTAACTATAACATTTGATTTGCATTCAAAAAGTATTGAATTTCAATCTACCTTAAATATGAAGCGATCAATTGCAATTAGTTTCGACCTAATCTTAGACGTTTAGAATTGTAAGAAAATATACTATTAATTTAACAACTATATTGAAGTTTTTCTCTGATTTAGAAAAAGTTCATTAGTGTTCCGAATTAAGAAATTTTGAAATTGTGAAATTGCGGTTGTATAAAATTTTTAATATTTTTTGTCTGTAATATTTAATATCAACTTAATTGTTAATAAAATAATTAATAAAAAAACCGCAAATTATTGTTAATCAATAAATAAATTACTTAAACTCTACATTGTGTATGAAACTAAAATTGTTGGAAATATATTTAAATTGTTGGCAATATATTTTTTCTCAGCATACATTTCAGTACAGAGAAAATTACCGCCAAAATTTAATCATCAATAATTGATATCAAATTAAAGATGTGTCCAGTTTTATCCAACTTAATTAAAGCCATCCAGTAAATGAAATTATACTATTATAAATGTTTTATAATAATGTACACTGTAAAGTTTTCCTATAAACTTTTTCTACGGCACTGTGATGAATTTTATATATTTTAAAAAATATTTTACAAAATAACAAAATTACAAATAAAAAAAAAAAACATAAAAAGAATATAAAAACTCTTAATAGAATGAACAAAAATATATTTTTCATATAAATACGAGTACATATTTGTATATATATATAATATTGATGTTGCCAACAAAGTAATTCTCTAGGGAATCCCCTTGGGTAAGGAAATTCCCAAGAGAAATAGAGACGATGGTTTTTGCAGTTAAAATATATACAGATATTTATATAGATTTGTATATATACACATACTTTTATATATAAAAAAGTAAAATAATAAATATTTTTGGTATATGAAAAGTTTATATACTGGGTAGCCAGTTTAATGGAACCTTTTAGGAATTGTATATTGGGAAAATTGGATTATATATATATATATATATATATATATATATATATATACGGCAATGACAACAACACACACACACACACAATCAATCTTTTATTTTTTCCAACTAGGATATAAATAAAATATTATCATCCGATTCCAAGGTGAATTAATTAAAAAAAAAATATTTCAAAGATAAATTTAATATTAAGAATGTATTACTAAAAATTTAGGTAGCGACAGCCATAGAAAATGTTTCTTACGTTTTAAAACAGCTCTTGGTTTAGACTGTTTACGCCGAGACATAGTTTTCTTCTTAATTTCATCCACTTTGAAAGTATATGGTTACACAATTTTCTTTAGTTTTACCACTTTACCAATTTTAACTATATCACAAAAATTAAAGTTTTTTTTTTTAAATTGATCTTTAAATTATTTTAATATATAAATTACATTATAGTGGATTTTTTTTTTCATATATTTTAATTTTGCCTAAAAGTATGCATTCAAAATAATTTAAATTTGAATTCAAAATTTCATTTTAAGACACACAGTCACTAAAAGTTTATCCACGTGCTTTTTACTTAAAAAATGGATATTTAAACTTGTTTATATAAAAAAATATATATATATTTATATAAATATTTATATATATACATAATATATAAAATTTGATTTGTTCCGGCGGAAATTGTTGTACGTACACTATCGTTGTTTAAGCGTCAAACAACGTTGAAAGAATGCACATAAATAGAAAACTGTGTATAAAATATCCAAGGAAGAAATATACTACTAAAAATACTACCACAAACAATTTTCTCTGATTAAAATTTTACTCATTTTCATCTCCTTATTTTCAAAATACATTTTTCTCTTTCAAAAAGAATTTATTCTACAGGAATTTATTTCTCTTTAGCACCCTTGCAAAATTATGTCAACCCCTAAAGCAACTTTCAAAAAGACAACTACATTATACAAGCATATTTTTTTAATAAATTCAGGGGGTATGGATATTGACTTTTTGAATATAGTAACCGCAGCATGGGTGCTCCATATTCAAGGAACTCTACTCAGTAAAAATTAAAAAGGATATGAAAGAATGTAATTGTTATATTAAATTGTGTGGTTGGTTGTTCGTTGGCAAAATTTAGGGTGAATTTTGTAGTTGTTTATATTTTTCTATATATATCTTTCTCGTTCTAGCGAAATCTATTTTTTTAATAAATCTAATGATGGGAATAATATTTTCTCTTTCAAAAAACTTAAACATGCTGAGTTCACTCTTTGGGGGGTTTTATGGGAACTTTTGATTTTTTGATTTCATTATTTTCAAAAAAAAACTATTGTTATTATTATTTTGCATTTTACGATTGGGGAACAATATTTTTATTTTGTTATAATTGTATTTTTCGGTTCCCTTGATAAAATATTTTCTCACGGTTCCATAAGAAAAATTGGAAAAATTTAAGGTAGTAAACCTAATTTGCAAAATATTTAAAAAAAAAAAAATTTAATTAAAATTAACATTTCACCACAATAATACGGACCCTTCAAACATAATTTTTTCTAATAACTACAAGCTACAAAATGAGAAATGAATTGTTTACATTTTTCAAGGTCATGCGCGCAATTTTTTTTTATAATCAGCTGTTTTTGACATTTGACACAATATTTTTACACAGTTAACCTATCAATAAATTCTACCATAAAAAAAAGTTTTCAGATACTTTACTGGTGGTCTTCTCTGGCTGGTGCTGCTGGCTCTACTCATCGTATGACTGTTGATGCATAAAGAAGTCCTCCACAACAACAAAAAAAGAATTCTAAAGAAACAAAAATAGAAAAGAAAAATTTAAAAATGGAAGCACAGCCTGAACAACCTGATCCAGAACAACCTGATCCAGAACAACTTGATCCAGAACAACCTAATCCAGAGCAACCTAATCCAGAACAACCTAATCCAGTAGAACCTAATCCAGAAGATGAAGAACTAGGACCAAGTTTTGCAAATTTACCAATGGAAGTAAGTAAAAAATATAAATTTCAAAAAAAAATTCTAACCGGAAGTTAGAATCAATTAAAATGAAAAATATATTTCCCGTTATACATGACGATAATTAAGATTTAAAAAATAACGTGATTTTTATAACATTTTTTTTATATATATTTTTCTTTTTTCTTTTTACTACAGATTATATTAAAGATTTTTCCATATTTAAATTTTTATGATATTCAAGCGGCATCAAGAACATGTCATCGTTGGTTAGATGCATCTGCAAGTAATGAATTTCAATCCAAAGTTTTATTAAAATTTTGTAGACCATGTTTAGATGATAATACAATACCTGGTAAATTATTTGTTAAAACATTACGTGCTTATCATAATTTATTATTAGATGAAACAATATTTGGCAGTTTAGAACAATTTTTTGATACATTAAGTAAAACAGTTGAAAAATTAATATTAATATCAGCTGATTTAACAGATAGACAATTTTTTGGATTAGTTAATAAATTACCAAATGTTACCGATTTAACAATCGAAAATTGTTCATCATTATTTATGATTGGTCAATTTTTATCAACCGAAGAACAACAGAATTTAATTAGAGATTTTTTATATCGTATTAAAAAAATATCACTAAGAAAAAATCAGTATTTATCAGATGCATTATTATTACGTATTACAACATTAATAAATGGTATTGAAAAATTAGATTTATGTGGTTGTCATATTGCTTATCATAATGCTATACAACGTCGTTTTTATCCACCACATATTGAACATATACCAAATGAATCAATATTAACATTTAAATTTTTATTAAAAGTAATTGAACAGCATGCATCAACAATTAATGAATTAGACTTGAGTCATACATTAATTGGTGGAATAGCATTATCACAATTATCATCAACAGTTGGTTTAAACTTACGTAAAGTTAAATTTAATTTTTGTCGTCAAATAAATTTTAATGGTTTAGATGCCTTTGCAAATTACCAAAGAAATATAATTGAATTAAATATATCACATTCAGATGGTATAACAGATTCATGTATTCAATTAATAACTGATAATTTAACATTATTAGAAAAATTTTATTTAAGACGTTGCCGTAAATTAACGAATTTAAGTTTATTATCATTATCAAGATTAACAAAATTAAAAGTATTAGATATATCATTATGTGATGGTATATCTACAGATGGTTATTTGGATGGTATTGCAAAAAATACAACTAATCCAAATTTAGAAGAATTATATATTGTGGCTATTGATGTTTGTGAAGAATGTATTATTCAAATAGCTAGAAATTTAAAAAATTTACGTGTTTTGGATATTGGTCATTGTATAAATGGTGTAACAGATCATTCAGTTCAAGAAATTATTAAAAATTTACGTTTATTACGTGTTTTAGATATGGAAGGATGTACTTTAATATCTGATGCAGGTTTAACTGGTAAAAATTTAAACTCAAGATCACCAAATACATTTTCACCACCATCTTCTTCATTGTATGGATTTTATGTTCCACCAAAAACAATACCACCACCAATTCTAGCATCATTAATGTCACCACCACCAAGTTTACGTATTATATCACAACAACAACCGGCATTAGCTATCAGTAGTAGAGCATTACCATTACCTATTCAGGAAGCATCAGTTAGTAAAAATAATAATAGTGATAATAAAACTGAAGATAAAATTGTAAAAAATTCTGAAGATAAAAAAACACCAACTAAAAAGGAAAATCGTCGTGGTGTTTCAATAAAGGAATTAAAAGGTTTACAATCACTAAATTTACAATGTTGTAAAATTACTGATATATCACTAAACAGTTTCAAATTTGTGGAATTACGTAGATTAATATTAGGAAATTGTAATCAAATAACTGATATTGGAATTAAACAGTTAGTAATAAATAGTCCAGCTATAGATGAATTAGATTTGACCGATTGCAATATTTTTGATCAATCAATTCAGTATATATCAGCAAAATTGCATAGATTGAGAATACTGAATGTTAGTGGCTGTAAAAAATTAACAAATGATAGTATAGAATTGATTGTTGGTAATTGTACAAATTTACAGGTAAAAAACCATCCAAACATTTCTTTTTGAATATTTTATTTAATATTTGTTTTTTCAGTCTTTGGCTATTAATCGCTGCGATAATATCAATGTAGATAGTGATGCTCTAATGGATACTTTAACAACATTACGTAATTTAAGTTATAGATAAAATGTTGTTATCCTCCAACATAAAAAAAACGGATTACTGATGTTTAGGGGCCATTTTGATTGATATATTGTTTTCAATTGTACAATTTTTATTACAATCCAAATTTTACCAGACTATGTATGTACAATTTGAATTTTTTTAAACATATATAATTTTGACAAAAATATTATTTCTTAATAAAATACTTTTCATTTTTATTAAAAATGTAAAAGGAAAATAAAATAGCAGTAATGTTTGCTAAAAAAAAATAAAAAAAAAATAGTTTTTTATTGCAATTTATTTATCAGAAAATTAATTTGTCCACATTTTAAATTTATGCAAATATGTAAAAATAAAAATCAATGAAATTTTTTTTTGTGAAATTGTATAAATATTTTAAAAATAAAAAGTTAAGGAGGCTGAAAGAGTAATTTTCTATAAAAAAATTACATATAATAAATTTAACTTATAAAAACATTTTATTTTTGTTCTTTACGTTAATTTTTATTGTATTTATTCATTTGTGTATTTAATTTTTAAAATTTTAATAAACTAATTTGCAAAATATATTTTCTTTAATTGCAAAATTTAAGTGCATATTGTTTTTCTTATTTGGCTGGATATGTACTGTTAAAATATATATCAAAATTAGCTATATATGTATAATTTGAAAATATACCAATTTTGAACAGTCAAAAATAATCGTTTTAATTTCAAATAATTTTTAACAATAGAACAAAATGATAAACCGTAAGATATAACCATCCCATAGCAACAGAATTAACAAAACAAAAAAAATTACATGAATGCAAAATAATTTAATTTAATTAATGTAGAAAAGAGTCCACGAACAGAAATCAGAATTGCGCGTAATAAAATGAAGTTATTTTTAGAATACATTTAAAATGCTTATTACTATCTTAAAATCTCTAGCATTAAAATTTCTTTTTATATATTTAAAAAATATTCTTTAATTTTTAATATTTTAGTATAAAATCATAATTAACAATTCATAATATATATTTTACTTTTTCTTTTTCGAAAATCTTGGACCACCGAAACCTTTACCTTTATTAAATTTATTTTGACCTGCTTTATTTGTTAATTTTACTTGACTTGCCTTCTTCCGTGCTTGAATTTTAGTAAATTTTTGATGCCTATTAGCTTCCGATCTAAAACAAAAAAAACTCACAATTTTTCATATTTTCGTAACGTTTTTTTTTTTAGTTACCTTATTCTTTTAGCTCCACCTTTTGTCACATCAGTTAAATCTTGTGAAAATGTTGATCGTTTCTTTTTCGAAGGCTGCATACTATCATTTTTATTGTATTTCGACCCATCACTACAAGCATTCAAACGTTCTGGACGTTTTTTGATTTTAGCAATTTTTGCTTGTACCAACGAAACTTTTTCTAATTCTTGTAGAGCACGTTCTTTAGCCATTTGTTCTGGACTTTTTGGTTTCACATCTTTTTTCTTTTTTTTCTTCATTTTCAATTCATCAACTGGTGGTCCATCTTCTCCATCACCACCATATTCTGGCTTTTTACGTTTAACACCTTTTGGTTGTTGTTGTTGCGCATTATCCTCATCTTTCTTTGGATTTATTGAAAGACGTTCTTTTTCATCTTCACGTTGTTTTTTAGATTGGAACCAATCACGTTTTTCTAATTGTCCTCCCATCAATTTCCTTTCGGTTTTAGAAAGTAATTGTTCTGCCTTGGCCATTTGTCTTTCTGTTGATTCTTCATCCAGAATATTTTCTTAAATAGAAGAAGAGAAATAATTTTTTTTTATAAAATTTTAAATAACAAACTAACGTATTTCGGGTTCCAATGATATTAATTTTCTTCTATATTTTTCAATTATTTCTGGTGGTATAATTCGATTTTTAACTGAATTCTCTGCATTTTTAATAATATCCTTAACAATTTTCCGTTCCTTTTCGCCAGCCAATGATACTGAGATACCAGCTTTGCCAGCACGAGCAGTACGTCCAACTCTATGTATATAATGTTCAGTTGTTATTGGCATTACGAAATTTATAACCGTTTTTACACCAGCTATATCTAAACCTCGCGCAGCTACATCAGTTGCAATTAATATATCAATTTGTTCATCTTTAAATTTTTTCAATGATTCAAGACGTTGTTGTTGTGTCAAATTACCATGTAATTCACCAGCTCGTACACCCATCAAACCAAGTAATATATGAAGACGATGAGCTTGTTTTTTAGTTTGAACAAAAATCATACAATGATCATGAAATGTTCGACAAATTAATGCAGCTAAAATTGGCTCACGATCTCCTTCCTTATCTTCACGTATCCTTATAAATTCTTGACGTAAATTAAAGGCAACTGTTTGATTTGTATTCACGAAAACTTTAACCGGTTTATCCAATGATACTGCAGCTAAATCTTTAACTTGCTCAGTCATTGTTGCTGAAAATAGCATTGTTTGGCGGGTTTTTGAACATGAATTAATAATTTCCTTCATTTGTTCTGCAAAATATTCATCTAGCATACGATCAGCTTCATCAAGGATCAAAACCTTTTTCATAAAAATTAAAGAGGATTAGTAAAAATTTATATAAAAATTTAAAGTTTTTTTTTAATTATATTTTTCAGAACTTTCTTCTGCATGAAGAAAGACTGCGCAAAATTTTCGACAAAATGAGTAATTTTATTGTAAATAAAATTATTAATTCAGAGCGCAAGGAAAGTGTTCATCATAGTGAAAAAAAAAATCTATAAATTCATCCAATATTTACCTCAATTGAATCCAAACTAAAACTTGGAGTATTTTTAATATGATCAATTAAACGGCCTGGAGTTGCTATAACAACATCCGGACTTTGTCGTAACACATTTTCTTGAGCTTTTACATCTAAACCACCAATAGCCAAACCAATTTCAATAGATGTAAATTGACATAATTGCCTTGTTACTTGATAAACTTGTACGCCCAATTCACGTGTTGGTACCAAAACTAAAACTCTTGTTATTGTTTTATTATTCATTGGACGATAAAGTAAACGTTCTAATGTTGGTAACATATAAGCAGCAGTTTTTCCTGTACCTGTTGCAGCACAACCACAAATATCACGACCCAACAGACCAATTGGTATTGTGGCTGCTTGTATCGGTGTCGGGTAAATATAGCCCAATACTCCAATTGCTCTCATCAATGGTCTTGATAAATTCATTTGATAAAATGATGTGATTCCTTCATTATTGTCACCTTCTTCAAAAAAATCTTTATTAATTTCGTCTGCTTTGTCATTTTCTTCGTCGTCATCTTTCAATTCCCCTGCTGACTTTTTCTTTTGCGCTCGTTTGGATAATTTCTTTTCGCGAAGTCGCAAACCGTCATGTTTTAATTCATCTTCCGATAAGTCAATCTATAATTAATATTAAATGATTAAAATTTATATTATTTCTATATTTTTTTTGTATTCTTACCTCATCATCATTATCAGAAATATCATCTTCTTCGTCACCATCTTTTCGATTTTTAATTTTTTCAGCAATTTTATCATCGGTTTTAGTTCTAGCTTTACGTTTTACATATTTCATCAAATCATCCCATGTATCATGATTATATTCTTTTACTGAAGAAACAAATTCAAATCCAGTATCAAATTCAGTGATTTTTTTGTGTCTCAATTTTGTTGGTTGATACTGTAATCAAATAGTTTTTTAGTTAGGTTAATCAGAAAGAATAAAATGTTCAAATTTTTATATAGCAAACCTCGATTTCAGCATCAGAATCTTCAGAAAAGTTTTGAACTTCTTGTTCATCTTCAATAGTTGAAATCAAATCACTTTTCTTGTCTTTTAACATTTTCTTTTCAATTTATTTTTAAAACAAACGCACGCTGATTTTGGATTTGTTTACCTTCACCCCACAAAGATAAAATAAAAATAAATAATGAATGGGATCATCTGACAGTATGCGCGAGCACGTTTTAAATTTGACAGCTACAGCAAAACGTACCTCTACTGCTCTACAGCACAACTACATTCTTTTTCTTTCTCAACTGTTCATTTATGTTCAACTGTTCCTGTTACTGAATTGTTTAGAAATGTTTAGCTGTAACAATATAAGCGCTGTAACTTCATGTTATTAGCGCTACAAATTTAGCGAATATAATATGTTTGCTATACCTTTCTTATATTTTTTATATTTATAGAAGCGTTTTTTATTCTGTTCTGCAATAAGAAATTCTGGTTATGCTAGATAGTTTTTTATGTACTTTATGCGGTATAAAATAAAAAACACTCTTTTTACACCAAATTTTGCATTACAAAGCTATCAAACCACTCTCTAAAAATTCATGGAATTTGCTATGGAAAGTCATTTATTCATACAAAGACTTCTTTTTCGTTATGCCTTTATGCAGAACCAACACTACTTTGTAGTGTTGGTTCTGCTTTATGTTAGAATAAGAATAAGAATAAGAATACAAAAAAACGAAGACATTTTATATATGTATTGGTACTAACCTCTAGAGCTCGAGATTGGTATGTATTGGTACTACAACACAACGCAAAAATGGAACCATTTGGTTATATATGTATACGATCATGAAATTAAAGATAGGAAATGTGTTTTTTTTTTTATTTTTATATTTTTATTATGTATAATAAACATCAATATAATAACAATACTTCAACTTAATTTTTCATTCACTACAAATTATTATTTTAATTTAAATGAATAAAATATATGCTTACAACTGTTCGTAAAAAGCGAATTCCTATTTTGGCTTAAAGGGTGTCGTTATATAACGTCAGATGAATGACTAATGACTGACAGTGACAGCGAAAAATTAAAAGATGGCGAACACGGGGGTTTTACCTTTTATTCGTGGTGTTGATTTTACTAAAAATAATTTTAGTGTAAGTTTAAGAATACTTTTAATTTATAATTAAATAACTTGTTAACCGTGTAAGCTATTATTTCTTTGAGAAATAATAATTTAACGTTATAATTTTGTTTTCAAAATTGGCATAATACAAATGATTAAGTCATCTGTCAAATAATTGCCAAAAAAAAAAAAAAAATGAGCACAAAAGTGGATGATCCCATAAAATTTTCTTATTTTGTTTACAAACAAAATATATTTTTAAAAAAACCCTATATATTTTTAGGATGATCAATTCCCAACAGCAATGCGTCTTATGACACGAGTTCAATGGCTTAAATTAGACAAAACCCAGTTAAAAGAAATACCCGAGGAAATGGGAAATCTTTATAAATTAGAACATCTTTCATTAAAAAACAATAAACTGGAAAAATTATTTGGTGAACTTACAGAATTAGGTTGTCTACGTACACTTAATTTACGCCATAATCAAATAAAAAGTTCTGGTATACCACCAGAACTTTTTCAACTTGATGAATTAACAACACTTGATTTGTCACATAATAAATTGAAAGAAGTTCCCGAAGGTTTGGAACGTGCCAAAAATTTGCTTGTTTTAAATTTGAGTTATAATCAAATTGAAACTATACCAACAGCACTTTTTATACATTTAACAGATTTATTATTTTTGGATCTTTCACATAACAAATTAGAAACTTTACCACCCCAAACAAGACGTTTAGCTAATTTACAAACATTAATTTTGGCTGATAATCCATTAGAATTATTTCAATTACGTCAATTACCGTCATTACAACATTTGGAAGTATTAAATATGAGAAATACACAACGAACATTACTTAATTTCCCCACAACATTGGACAGTCTCTCTAATTTAGCTGAATTAGATTTATCACAAAATTCATTACCTAAAATACCAGATTGTTTATATAATATGTCCACATTAAAACGTTTAAATTTAAGTGATAATTCAATAACAGAACTGTCAACTGGTGTTGAATATTGGCAAAATTTAGAAACATTAAATTTGTCACGTAATCAGTTACAATCATTGCCAGCAACAATTTGTAAATTGACAAATCTTCGTCGTTTGTATATCAATGATAATAAATTAGATTTTGAAGGTATACCATCAGGAATTGGTAAGCTATGTAGTTTAGAAGTTTTCTCAGCATCAAATAATCAATTGGAAATGGTACCAGAAGGGTTATGTCGTTGTGGTGCATTAAAGAAATTAAATTTGAGTTCAAATCGTTTAATAACATTACCGGAAGCAATACATTTATTATCCGATTTGGATCAATTAGATTTACGAAATAATCCTGATTTAATAATGCCACCAAAACCAACTGAAGCAATTAAAGGATCTGGCATTGAATTTTATAATATTGATTTCTCATTACAAACACAATTACGTTTAGCTGGTGCTAATGTACCACAATCATCTATACCAGTTGGTAGTACTGTTAAGTCAGATCCTATTGCTAGAAAAATACGATTACGACGTGGACCACGTACTGATACTGAACAAGATTCTGCAAAAATACTAAAAGGTATGAAAGATGTAGCTAAAGATCGTGATACAAGTAGTGCTTGGGATGAAGATGGTATTGCACAAAAACCAGAAAGTTTAAAACCAAAAAAATGGGATGAATCATTTGAGAAACCACCATTAGATTATTCAAAAATATTTGATAAAGATGATGGACAATTGCCTGGCATTACAATATGGGAAATTGAAAATTTTGTACCAAATAAAGTTGATGAATGTACACATGGTAAATTTTATGAAGGTGATTGCTATATTATACTGAAAACAACATTTGACGATTTGGGTCAATTAACATGGGAAATATATTTTTTAATCGGTAAGCAGGCTACGTTAGATAAAAGAGCTTGTGCAGCTATACATGCTGTAAATTTGAGGAATTATTTAGGAGCTAGATGTCGAACAATTAGAGAAGAACAAGGTATAATTTTTTAACAAGGAAGAAATAAATATGTTTAATATGAAATACTTTTTTTTTTCAATTATAGGTGATGAGTCCGAAGAATTCCTAGCTTTGTTCGATACTGAAGTTACTTATATTGCTGGCGGTCGAACATGTAAATTAATATTTAATTAAAAAAAATATATATTTAAATGTTTTTATTCAATTTTTTTTATATTAGCTACCGGTTTTTTTACAATTGATGATATGATTTACACAACTAGATTATATCGTGTTCATGCTGCTGGTTCTTCTATTCATATGGAACCGGTTGCTGTTGATTTTAATTCTTTAGATCCACGATTCAATTTTGTTTTGGACACTGGATTAAAAATATTTATGTGGTACGGAAAATGTTCAAAAAATACATTAAAATCAAAATCACGTTTATTAGCTGAAAAAATAAATAAAAATGAACGAAAAAATAAAGCTGAAATTATCATGGAAGAACAAGGTAATGAATGTAATGAATTTTGGCAGCTTATTGGCGCAGATCCTGAAATTACGCCAAAACAAAAAGTTCTACAATATGTAAGTGATGATTTTATACCAATTTTTCCACGTTTGTATCAAGTACAACTCGGTATGGGTTATTTGGAATTGCCGCAAATTGAAATACCTGAACAGAAACTCGTTCATACATTATTAAATAGTAAAAATGTTTATTTACTTGATTGTTATTCAGATTTATTTGTATGGTTTGGGAAAAAATCAACACGTTTAGTACGTGCTGCAGCTGTTAAATTATCACGTGAACTTTTCAATATGATTAATAGACCCGAATATGCCTTAGTGACTAGAGTTCAAGAAGGTACCGAATCTCAAATTTTCAAATCCAAATTTATTGGTTGGGATGAAGTGATGGCTGTTGATTTTACTAGAACAGCAACATCTGTAGCAAAAACTGGCGCCGATTTAACAAAGTGGGCTAAACAACAGGAAACTCGTGCTGATTTAGCTGCATTGTTTATGCCACGACAACAAACCATGACAATCACCGAAGCAGAACAATTAGAAGAAGAATGGAATTATGATTTAGAATCAATGGAATCATTTGTTTTGGAAGGAAAAAAATTTGTTCGATTGCCAGAAGAAGAATTAGGACATTTTTATACATCAGAATGTTATGTATTTTTGTGTCGTTATTATATACCAATAGATGAGGATGAAGAAAATATTAATAATAGCAAACCGCCAGCAGAGGATGAAATTCAATGTGTTGTATATTTTTGGCAGGGACGTGATGCTGGTAATATGGGATGGTTAACGTTTACATTTACATTACAAAAAAAATTCAAATCAATGCTGGGTGAAGAATTGGAAGTGATACGAATACATCAGCAACAGGAAAGTTTAAAATTTATGGCACATTTCAAAAGAAAATTTATAATACGTTCGGGCAAACGAAAAGATAAATTAAAAACACCAGATGGTAAAGCACCTGTTGAATTTTTCCATTTACGATCAAATGGTGGAGCTTTATGTACCAGACTGATTCAAATAACACCAGATGCTTTACATTTGAATTCAGCTTTTAAGTAAGTTTTGTAATCGATAAAACTAAAAAAAAATTAAATATCTATGTAGTTATATTCTATATGTGCCATTTGAATCTAATGATGAATCACAATCTGGAATTGTTTATGTTTGGCTTGGTGCAAAATCAATACCTGAAGAATCAAAATTGGTCCAAGAAATTGCTGAGGATATGTTTAATAATCCTTGGGTTAGTCTACAGGTAAAATTAAATGTTAAATTTTAAAACTATTAATTTATTATAATTTAAAATTAATTTTTTGCAACTATAAGATTCTCAATGAAGGCGAAGAACCTGAAAACTTTTTCTGGGTTGCTTTGGGTGGCCGAAAACCACACGATCATGATGCTGAATTTATGAATTTCACAAGACTATTTCGTTGTTCAAATGAAAAAGGTTACTTTACAGTAGCCGAAAAATGTTCAGATTTTTGTCAAGACGATTTAGCTGATGATGATATTATGATATTGGATAATGGTGAACAAGTTTTCCTTTGGCTGGGTTCCAAATGTAGTGAAGTTGAAATTAAATTAGCATACAAATCGGCACAGGTAAATTATTTCTTTAAATAATTTGAATCTATAATAATGAAATTTTTTATATTTAGGTTTATATTCAACATTTGAGAATAAAACAACCAGAAAAACCAAGAAAATTATTTTTAACATTAAAAAATAAAGAATCAAAACGTTTTACAAAATGTTTCCATGGCTGGGGAGCGCACAAAAAACCACCAGAATAAAAAAAAATGTACGGTAACAATTTTTCGGTTGTGGTGATAAAATTAACAAAATTTGATGTACTGATTTTCTCTATTTTATGATTTTATAACATTTTATATTAATTGAAAAAAAAAAAGTATTTTATTCAGTTTTATTATATTATTCAGAAATTTTTAGTTTTTAAAAAGAAGAAAACTAATTTATTATTATTATATTTTGATTCAATGTTTATTTTTTAATTATTTAAATAAACATATTTATATATAGATATATATTTATATAATAAAATGTAATTTTTATTAACAATTTAAAAACTAGTTTTTTCTTCTTGGTAATATAATACTTTTAAAATGATTTTAAAAACATGGATGAACAACATTGAAGAATGGTTAAATATCTCAGCCATTAATGTTTTTAATGAAATTAATAAAAGTTAAGAGATGATATTAAAATGATGACGAACCTCCAAAGAGAAGAGGAACCTTAAGATGAAGAATCTAATAAAGAACACTTATTTTTATTTGTTTTCAACATTATTTTAGTTATATTTCGATTCACAATATAATTATTTTTAGTTATTTTATTTTAATACGACAAGTATTTATATTTCACAAAACTTTAATAATCCCAAATATAATATTTAGTGAGTGTGTGTCTCTTCTGTGTGTGGCTTACAAAATAAATAATTTTATATATAAGGCTCACTATTTTTATATCTTTGATCAAAAACATAAAAAATACACATAAAAATATTGATAATTTTTTAAAGGAGCTGTAAAAAGCTCGTAATTAATTTGAGTCTTTATCATCAAAGAATTCTTGAAAATCTTCAAAACAATTAAATTGTTAATTAATTATATATTTATATATTTTTCTATAAGATATGCAAATATTGCAAAATTAAATCACTAAAATCGATTTGTTTATAAAATGTAAGTTTATTTGTTTTTTTTTTTTTTTGTTGTGAGAAATTCTTTGAACAATTTTTTTTCTATTTTTTAAATTATAATTAGAATAGTTTGTGTGTGTGTGTATTTTACGATATTTCTAAATTCTATTAATAATAATAAACGTTTTTTGACAATAAAAATATATAGTTGTTTGTTCATTAATTTTTTTAGTAATACTGGAATATATAATATCAATCTTTTTTTTAATATTTTATTTATATTATTCCAAAGATCTTCGCCGTTGTTTTGTATATTCCATTTGTTTATCAAAAACTGCAGTTGTAAGTCTTGCCAATAATGGAAGTTCACGCATTGAGACGTTTACATACGGCAATGGGTCAGATTTTTGTAACATTTTAATGGCTGGTAATTTTTGTGGTGTTGCTGGCAAACTAATAATATCATCAGAAATATTATTTTTATTAATAATTAAATGCTTATTAATTGGAATTTTTTCATTTATATTTGTTTTAGTTACTAATTGATTATTTTTAATATTATTAATGTTATTTCGATTTAATTTAGCCGATGTAGAGTTTGATTCTTTTATCATCATTAAATGATCCAATTTATTAACAGTTGCATTTAATTCATTTTCCCAAACATCTTGTTCTTGTTGACCATCACCACCTTCAACTGGTCGAACAGCTAAATTTCTAACTTGTTCTTTTAATTTTTCAACATCATCTTCGACTGGTGGCAAAATTTGATTTAATTTAGAAAAATTAGCACTTCTATAACTATTACCACCACTACAAATACCACGTTCATTAGATTCTTCATAATCACTATCAAAATCATCGACGAGATCCATTTGACTTAACATTGTTGTTGTTGAATTATTATTATTTGGTAATAATTGTAATGACATTTCACTTCCCGTAATCGAGACATGATCACATTTCTCTAATTCAAAATTGAAATCTAATGAGAGCTCAGCTCCAACACCTGGTTCTCGCGGTCCCGGTGGTGCTACCATACTTAAATCACCACGTTTTTTATGTATTTCTTCACTAATCTTTTCTAAATTTCGTAATGCTGTTGAGTATGTTGATTTTGATATTTGAACATGACCTTGTAATTCATGAATACGATTTTTTTGTGTTTGTAATTGATCTTGGCAAATTTGTTTTTCTTCAAAATATGGTCGAGATTTTTGTATACTACGACGAAAGCGTTCTTCCAATTGTTGTACCTATAGTAAAATTTTGATAAGAATAAAGATTTTCATGTTATTAAAATTAAATAGGATAAAAGAAAAATTACGATTCATTCAAAATAGCAAATGTTTAAAATCGCCGATATTTTTTTAATTATTAAAATTTCTTTTTCAGTCGATTTTCATGAAACACATAGTTAACCAATCATGACTCGGCTTCAAAAAAGTCACGTGTCATTCTAGTAGTGACTAATGAGATTCGATTTGTTTAAAAAACTGTATCACATCGAGTATTGACTGAAAAACAATTTTAACCTTCTTCTATTTACAAATTTTTCAACATGTTCAGTTCAGAAGATGTTACACAATCGGGTTTCATACTGTATTGAAATTTTGAACAATCTTAAAAAAATTGACATCTATCGCAAACCTTTAATTCAGCTGCATTAAATATTTGTGCTCGTTTCTGATGTTCAGCATGACATTCGCCTTTCTTTATTTCAGCATCCATTACTTTTTGTGTAGCATGATTTAACATCTCTTGCCAGGCATTATCAAATTTCCATTCATGTGAATTACTCATAAATCTTTGTTCGGCTAAGGCAACTGTTTCTTTAGCGGCAGCATGAATTTCTACAAATATATGTATATAGTATATTAAATTAATCATTCATAAATATAAATAATTGTAAATATATAATAATTTCAAAAATAATATTATTATATTACCATTTGCTCGCTGAAATTTAACAGCTGCTTTTTGGCATTCTATTTGCGCTTCACGTGCCATTTCCAATGCATCATAATACGGACGAGCCTTTTCAATACAATTACCAAATTTTTTCGATAATAATTTAAGTCGACGGGTTGACTCATTTAAAAGAATGTTAAAAGTTGAATTTGCTTCCTATAATAAAATAATATGGAAAATTTTATTCGTCATATATAATTGTAAATAAAAAAAAAACATCAGGTGAAAAACATTTGTGTATCTCTATTTATATTATATGTAATACTGAAAAATATGTTAATTCTGAATTACGTAATTATCGTGGATTTTAATGTACCAGGCGTATTTTTTTATGATATTTTTGTTTCTATTTCTAAGTATGTTATTTATTAAAGTTCTACCGTCCTACTTACTAATCGCTTTTTAGTTAATTTTTTTTTTTTTTTTTTTTTTTTTTTTTTTTTTATTATTTTCATTTTCATTATTTTCTTTATTATTTTAGTTAATTTAATTAGAATTTCTATAAAAAAAAAAAAAGAAAATGTTATTTCGGAGGGCTTTTTAAATTAATTTAACATATATTTTATGTACATATACCATCAATTCAATAGTGCATAAAGTTCATGAAGTAATTATGTTTGAATTTGAACTATATTTTTGTATGTAGGGGGAGGAATCTGTAGTTGAATTTTAATTAAATTAGATTTTTTTTTTGTATTTTTAAATATTTTTTTTATCCGTTCAAAAGACTAATATTTCCCTATTTAATTCTTTAATTTATGAGTTTATTAAAACTACAGCTTCATAAATCTTTAATGATTCCGTATGCTCTAATGCAGTGATTCCCAAACTATGCATCGCGACACATCACTGTGTCGGCAAGTATTTGTAGATGTGTCGTCAAATTTTACAGAACATTTTATAAAGGTGTTACAAACAAACGAGATCAATAATTATTTTCATACATTGTTTTTTACACCAATCATTTTCTTAGTTTTCTAAGAAAATTGTTGGTAATTTTTTTTATTCTAGAACGTGTGAAATTTTTTTATAAAGAATGGTCGTGTGAAGATTTGTGTTACAAATCCATTTATCATATCTTCATGAATGTATTAGGTTTTATTTTCCCTCACTCATCGTTAATGAATTTGATAGGGTGCGTAATCCTTTCGGTAATATATACAATAAATTCAAGTGTTAAATTGGTAGAACAAGAACAACTGATTACAATTCAGACCAACCAATGAAATTCATTTACAAAATTTCTGGATTAAATTTCGTAGAACTTGTCCAGAGATTGGTAACAAAGCTATTGATCTTCTTTTGGCGTTTTCCACGACATATTTGTGTAAAGTTGGATTTTCAACACTTACGAATATCAAAAATAAGCATTTTAATTTTAAGTGTTGAACAGGAAATGCAAGTATGTTTGTCAGCAATTCGACACAGAGTTGAAAAATTGTGTGCAAAAAAACAAGCACATTATTCTCATTAACTAATTTTTATATTATATTACCTATGTTATTTACAAATAAATTAAATAGTTTTACCGTGCAATTGTTGAATAATATTTGAAACTTACTTGAATTTTATGCATTTAAGATATTTTAAAAAAAATTAAATTAACTGAGTGTCGCGATAGTAAATGAACAAAAAAGGTGTGTCGCCAATAAAAAAAGTTTGGGAATCACTGCTCTAATGATTCCGTATGAGTTTTTACCACTACATTTGATTTTCTGGACTAAAATCTCAAAAATTAAAAGTAATTTTTCAACTGAATGTGGAAAATCGTATTGGTTGGGAGAGGAATCCTTTGTTATTATATAAGTAAACAAAAAAAAAATATCTTGAATTATCATAGGAATTGATATTTTAGGCTAAATTTCAAAAATTGTATCTTCAAATTTGAATTTCAACAAAACCGATTGAACAACTATTCCATTGGAAATATTCCAATTAATTTATAAACATGGGTGGTAAAGGTTGAAGAGTAATCGAGCCAAGTAGCGGTAGTGAACACGCCGGATGGTTTAACTGAAAGTATTGATATAAAAAAATGAGTGAGACAAGAGTACATTTTGTCACCTTTGCTATTTCAGAGGACAACGATCTGAGTATTAAAGTGAACGGTCTATTATTAAACAAAAGCTAAATTTGGTCTATTTACGTATAGTTGTAACTTAAGACACTAAAAAAATTGAAGCCTTTAAAATGTGGGTGTATAGAAAATTTTTAGGTATAAACTGGAAAAATCACATTTCAAATGATGAAATTTTAAATAGAATGGGCGTTAAGAAGCAGTTGTTATTGGCAATCAAAGAGAGGAAATTAAGATATCTTATGGGGCATATCATGAGAAATGATAAGTACAGCATAATTGCAACTGGTAATTCAAGGTAAAATCATCGGCCAAACAAACAGAGGTAAAAGGAGTATTTCCTGGATGAAGAATGGTATAATATGTCCCCAAACAGATTGCTAAAAACACTTAAAGATAGGATACAGGTCCAATCAATAATGGCCAACGCCCAGAACGGATAGCACACTAAGAACACTTTATAAAACTGGTTTTTGCAGAAATCTGATGTATTAAATTAATACAGGAAATGTATATAAATAATAAAAATCTAAGTTAATTATAAATAAAAACATTGTTATCTAAACATTAAAATAGATAAGATATAAATCAATTACTACCCATTACAAAAGTTTGTAAATAACACGTAAAAATAATATTTTATCTCTAAATTTCCAGCCCAAAAAGTACGAATTATACTATAAAAAATATCGTAGTTTGTGTAATTTAAATATATATATACAATTAAACATTTAAGAGTATTGTTGTTGTTTTATATAAAAACATCGGAAATTTAAGATGTATGCCAATACTTATATAAAACCAACGATAACTTTTTAGTTTTTATTTTATTTATTTTTAAATATAAACAAAATGATAGTTAAAACATAAAATAATATAAATTTCACACAAACACGCAATGAGAGCATTTAAAATCCATTCCCCATTGGCATTTTTTGGAATAAAATTTATGATAAAAATCCATTTAGCTTACATTATCTTTTATAATAATAATAATAATCTTTTATGATATTATTTTTTTTGCTTACATTTTCTTTTTTGATAATTTTCATGATATAAGAACGAGCCCTTAGACCTAATTTTTTTTTTAAATATTTTATAATTAAATTAGAATTACATCTTTGTCTTTTAACTTTTTAAAAAATTTTAACCAAAACTTTAGATTTTTCCTATTATGATCTGAAAGTTATAGATTTATTTATTAAAAATTGAATAATATACAAATTATGAAGAAAACAAATCCATTTCATAAAGTATAGTGCCTAAATTATTTAGTTGAAGCATCAGTACTGCGTTACATATCCCTTTGCGTTTATAAAGACCGTCTGTTCTTAATAGCGTTTATAAGAGCGTTTGTTCCACTAATTTTTCGCAAATTCCAAGTGTAAATGACTCCCACATGCTTTATAATTTCATTGTGAAGTCTTCTTTTGATTTGGCAGACTTAACACCTCTTGATAATATGCAACCCCACACCATTACTAATGCAAAGCTAAATAACACCACATTCCTTCCGATTATGCCCTTATTTCGCCTTCTGAAAGTGAAATATTGCCATATATGGCTTTATTTCCCTATAATTCGAAAACTCTGAAGTTTCGGTTAGTATTTTGTTGTTTAATTAGAACGTAATTCTAGTTTAATTAGTAAATTATTTATTAATAAAATCTAGGTCCTAACTTATGAATCAGGGCTCGTATACACACAATTTTTTTTGAACAAGGGATTAAAAATAAAACAAATCGATTTCAGATTATACATTTCTCTTTACTTTTGAGGTGAAATAAACAAAACATAAGTTCACCAACCTTTTATTTCCTAAATCACGATTTCAATTAGTAAGATTTATATTTTCAGCGTTTAAAGTAATAACTTTAATTATATTTTGTTTTTTTTTTTTTTTGTGTTCAGAACTTACCTCTAATTCAATTTCAAGTTTATTGATTTCATCAGTTGCTGAATTGAGATTCTCTAGTTCAATCTGTAATAGAAAATACAGAAAAAATATATGTAATGAAAAGAAATTAAATTGATTTTAAAAGTTTTGTAATAAATAAATAATAAAACTTTTATAAAAGTATAAGAGAAAAATATATTGTAAAATAATGGCTGTATAAAAAAAGTAGTTTCATATTAATGCACTTTTTTTAGTGACAACAATTGAATATCCAGCTGCCCTTGTTATAAGAACACATAAGCATTTTAAATATAATGTACTACTTATGCGTCATCAACGGAATAAACTAAAAAAATATCTTCTTGAACGAAATATGTAAAACAATTATTATTCTAGAATTTTTAAATAAGGTGGTAGCGCCACTTAAAGGAAATTTTATTCTACTCTTTATTATCTTTATTATCAATTTTTAAACATATTATGCCGATGCAGGGTGGCACGCTGCATATCAACAAATTCATAATTATATTTTCAGTCAGCTAAGCCACTCATACCAAGTACCCTGCTAGACTCTACCAACACTATAATTTCTTTAAATAAATAGGAAGAAAACCAGAAAAATTGTAAACCTCCTTACCAGGTTACTTCAATCTCAAAAAGTTTCATACACACAATTGGACTGTAATCTAGACGACTTCGAAACACAGAAGGCTATATTTTCACTCCTTTGGAAACGTGACGACTATGCTAATACAGCTGTACTGTTTCATCAACATTACCGGCTTGGCCAGAGATGAATTATTAGAAAGGATATCACAATAAGCCAAATTGTTTGTAGCGCACCTTTACTCTAAAATAAACCCTAACTTCTTGTTGCAGAAATTTAATTTATATTGTCATTATCTTTTCAACGTTTTATGGAATCATCCATAATTTCCAACTACAAATAATTTAGGTGAACATATAACTAAGTATAATAAATTAATTAAATAATTAATCACCACCACATTACAAAATATATTTTACTTTTTCAGAAAATATTTTTGAAATTTTCAGTCCTCAAATTACAGAAAGATCAATAACAAAAAGAAAACTTAGAAAACACTGCAATTTATATAAAAACCTGTTATATAGTTTCTTTAACAAACAAGTTTTCAATTCATTAAAACTAAAAGGGCAAGATCTTTTTTTATTTATTCAACTTGGGGAGCATTGGACTTCAAATAATGTTTTTTAAATTGTGTTATTCTTTATTTCGATCATTTTTTGCCATCAAAATCACAATTTATCTTTTTAGAAGTTTATATATTTTTATTTTTGTATACGGTATATAAAAAATGGAAATGTTTTTTTTTTATTCAGGCCGGTATAAATTTTTGTTTATGCTTTTTGTTTACCAGCTTTTTTAAATTGTAAAACACTAAAGTAAACTCACTATATGGAGGTTAAGATCCGCATAGCGGCGGTATTTTGCAACAATATTAAATTACTCAAGTTAAATTATAGTGACGGTATAGATCACACTTCAGTCCATTTTATGGATAACAAACTCTGCTGACTAGGTTTTGAGGAGTTTTCTAGTACTGTACGTGATCTCTTTCAGAGCTGGGTTACTACCCTAGAATAAAATCTCACTTCGTTCTCCTAGAATGAAATCTCAAGATCTAGCGAGTGTCGTGCAGCGGCATATGAATTGTTCCAGCATTGTCCTATATCACTACAGTATCTGCATTGATCATTTGCGATAAGTACAAACCTGCATTGCAAGCATGGTAGGATGTTTACCACTTTCGTTTTCCTCTTTTAATAATAACTTATAATAATAGTATTTTCTGTTTACATTGGATATTTATGTAGCATCTTCTAAAAATGTAGTATCTTAAAAAGATTAACCAGCGAAAAAGTGTGATCAAATTTCAAACTTTTCATACTTTAGAAGCAAAGCCATTTTCTAAAATTTATATTTTTCGAACACAAAAACCATGATCGGTTTTCGGGAGCGGCTAAACTTTTTGTGTCAAACGAAAATATCACAACTCATATCATAAGTCTAGGACCGGCAATCGATTAATAAACATAATTTTTCATAGAGGCTGTGGAAAATGCGATATATCTTTTAAAATTTATAAATTTTCAAATTCATTTTAACAATTTTAATAAGTGTATCAATTTCATATAATAAACTATTAACAATTTAATAGTTTTTTTAATTATTTAATAAATAAATTTTCAATTTTGAAATTCGTATAGTGTTCTGAATATATTCCAAATCAATAAAGTTCACACCGATTAAAATTTTAGCCATAATCTTCATTTATATTATATTTATATCAATAAATTAATATTAGTTCAATTTTATATATTTTTCTCTGAAAATATATAAATTTTAACAGCGAAAGTGTTAATAAACCATACCAAATATCGAAAAAAACTATAAGAAAATATTCATATAAAAAATTATCATTTCTCTTTATAACTTAACAACAATTATTTCGTAAGAAATTTAACTTTCAACAAAAATTGACTAATTATTATTTAATAAAATTATACTTAATTCTACTTTTGGTAAATAATTATTATATTTATCAAACATTTAGGAAAAAAAAAAAAAAAAATTCAAACTATATTCATATATGAATAAGTAATTAAATTTTCTAATATATTGTCATATTTCAGAAATTTTTTTTTGATATTAAAGGTGGATTCATTGTTTCGTCACATTTAAGTAATTTATCTTGACAGATTTCTTTCAAGACTCTTTAATCGTTTCGTCTTAAAAGTGAAGCGTTTTTTTAAAAACTATCAAAGAAATACAAAACAATTAATAATTTTTAAATATTATTTATGTTTAAAATAGGTATTTAATTTAGAAAATATTTTTCTTTTCTAAATTAAATATACATATATTATTGAAGAATATCAAAAGTATTTTATATAAAAAACGTGGTATCGTTTAAAAAATTAAAAAAAATTCAGTTATCATGATATAGATTTAGTGTAGAATGATTTACCGCATACTTGCCGGCTCTCCCACACTGAGAGACCCGAACCCGACCGACTAATTTAAATTTAAATGGCCCTTTATATACCCTCGCTATTTGTGGACACGTCTCCACTTCAAACATTCCCTGGCTATTTGACTCTCGCCTCGACACATGAAAAATTTGATATGATTGAAATTGATTCGCCAGTCGAATTATTAAAAAAAAAAACGTTGCTATTATTTTGTTTTGTAAATAGAGTCGACAGCGACTACAATCATACCAAATATATGTGATGTAGGTATTTATTTATTTAGTTTTTTTCGAAAATAGTTTAAAAAAATTTCAAACCAATATTACAAGCATAATTTTAAAATCACCCTGTCTATATTTTGGTTATAAATGTTGTATTAACAAATAATTTGAAATATACTACGTAATTTACCAATTTAAATATGAATTAATCCAATGAGTTTGTCAACAGGAATTTAAAAAAAAAAATTATATACCGGATATTCAATATTAATTTAATGAAATTATTTCACTGTGTAAATTAACAACTTGTAAATTTATATAAAATTGAATTCGTGATACATTGATTTCTGAAAAGCAAAACTTACAATTTTTAGTTAATTAAATATTTATATTACAATTCATAACATTAAAAACCAAAGTTGGAAACCAGTTTTGAACCGAATCGGAAACCACAAATCAATTAAATTGTTTTTTTTTTTTTTTTTACAATAATTGATTAGTATTTATTACAAATAAATACTAATCTTAAACCAAAGTAAAACCAAAAATTTAGAATTTTAAAAACCAAACCAAAACTTGTAGGTATAGTCTTTAACCAAAATCGAACCACAACAAAAAAATAATTGATTTTCATCTCTGTTAAAAACTATGATTTTCTGCATCGTAAAACAATTTAAATTTTCCCCTCTAATAAAAAGATTAAAGACTGGTTGGTGACCTCATAAATTATATTAATCTGTCTGAGCATAAATTTGTTATGTTTGTTTTGGTCAAAATATAATCATCAGGGTGGAGTAAATTTTTGGTTGCCTTATTTAAATTGTGAAATTTTTATTGCTTTAAAAAACAAACCACTAAGAATGAAATATTTCAAACAATTTATAACAATCTCTATAGTATAAATTAAGATTTTCCTATTTTTATTTATGTGGTGTTCATTAACGAAAAGCCCCCAAGGTATGCTCACCCGCCAAGTAAAAACTTATTTTTTGTAATGGATTGCGTATATAAATAATGTACAAAATTTGTTATCCTATATAAATATTTATACGTACATAATTATTTAAGATAAGAAATAAGTTAAGGTTTCGTCTTGAATGTTTTTAAATTTAATTGAGGCGGCCAACATTTAAATATCCTTAGAATACGAAGAGTACGAATAGTTGTTCAGTTTCACTATTATATTCATCTGTTCTATTCGTTTCGTACTCATGTGTTTAGTCTGTTGGTGTATTATCGTAACATTTAACGATTTAACAATAGTATAGTAACGCATTTAGAAAGTGGTTCGTTTTTTTTTTTTATTTTTTAAACTTACGATATTTTCTAATTTACAGGGTTTTTCAGCTAAAAATATTTGTAAAATAATATAAAATAACAAACAATATTTGTCTAATTTATTTTTATTGCTTGAAATCGCTTTATTTTTATAAAAAACGATTTTATATTTTTTCTGTTCCAGAATTCGAATTTTTCATTTTTCTGTTTTTCAATTTATCGGACAGAAAATGAAACTTTTTTTTTCAAAGTTTCAATTTCTGTTTGCAGAAGTTTGCAGACGCACATTTCTATCAAATTTCGTTTGCAGCCATGACATTATGAAAAAAATTAGCTGTTTTGGTTGTCAAAAAAGATAGTTTTTCTGTTTCTGTTTCGGTTTTTGGTGGGTGTGCAATGTTAAAACTTGAACAGAAAAGTAAAAAAACAAAAAAAAAGTTTCTGTTTCTGTTTTTGGTGGGATTGACACTTAACGCAAAATCTAGTGCGTTTATGTACCGCCATTTTCGTTATGAATACGAATTACAAAAGAAATTAAAGATATAATTTTTTATTTTGTATATATGTTACAGTTAAAGTGTACACAGCAGTCAATTCATGCATTAACTAGTAAATGGTTTGAATATTTAATAAATTATATTGGAAAAGGTTGAAATTTTATGAAATTTTATATGGGAAAGGTTTGAATATAGTTCAGTGTACACATTGACTGCTGTGTACACTTTAACTGTAACATATATAACAAATTAAAAAAAAAATTACAATAATTAAACCGAACTAAAAACGGCACGGTTACGAACTGATTTAAAGTGTAAGTGGCCAATCTATCAAACCGGGTTGTCAAATTTAGTTGTTGTCAAACCATTTTGATAATGGCCTGGCCGGCCGGCCATTATCAAAATGGTTTGACAACAACAAAATCATCCGGATGGCTATGTTTGAAGGTTTGCAAACTAGGTTTGAAGGTTTTCTAAATTGTTGGAATTTCTCTTCAAACTTAATTGTCATTTCTGTTTGAAGCTGTTAATTTTATGTGTGGATGCTGTATTGTGAACAAGCAAATTTTAAAATTTATTAAGATTTAAAAAATATATAAAATGTCGTGCGAAAAAAAAAATTACTGAGTTTATTGAATTGTATCGGACATTTCCACAATTATGGAAAATAAAAATTAAAAATTATAAAAATCGCACTTATAAAAATTGTTTATTGTAAAAACTAAAATGATATATGTTTCCTCTTTTAAAATTAATCACAAATGAAGTTTGACAATTGATTGACAAATGGATGGTACGTTCTCAAACAAAAATATCCAACCGGGTTGTCAAACCTGTTTGATAATGTATGCACAGCTTTACATTGCATGCAATGTAGTTCAGAAGGCGGTTCAGAAGCGGTTGTTTTGGGGTTCGTAAAAAGCGAATTCGTATTTTGTTTAAAGGGAACCCAAGCAAGCTTAAAATTAAAACCACTTTGTAAAAAAAGTTAAAAGTTTGCCGTTTGTGAAAAAGTGGTGAAAAAATAATAAATAAAAATAATGGATATTTTCAGTTTAGTGGAAAATAAGATTAATCCAAAAGTAGGTAAACAATATTCAATTAAATTACATATTTGTTAAATGTTTAATAAAACTCTTATAGGCTATTGCTAAAGAATTCGTTGATGGTCTTGTAAAATGGGATCCAGTTATTTGTTCTGAAATAATATTCGACTATTTTATCAACATTACCTTAAATGAGAAAATTCCATTTTCATATCAAATAAGAAATAAAATTGAAAATATGTCAATAGATAATTTGAATTGCATTTTCAAAAAAATGCCAGTTGTAAATACATGTAACTTAAAATTTTATGATAGCATTATAATTAACATTTGTGAATTAGCATATCATAAAAAAATTCTTTTGACCATAAATGAAGACAATAATAATTGGCTAGTTATGTGTAAGAATTTATTTCAATTAATGATAAATCAGTTACCATCTAATTACATAAATACAATTTTTTTTGCTGAAAATTCTCATGCCATCGGTTCCAGACTAAGTAAACGTATTATATTTACAAAACAATAATTATTCTAAATATTAGTTTTCTTCGATAACTTATAGGTTTACCTTTTGCTATATTTTTTTCAAAAAATTTTACTATTCAAAGAAGTGAACTTCATATAATTGGACAGAGATATTGTCAAGAATTTTTGAGATGTGCTGAAAAAGGATTTTTGTAGGATAATATTTTTAATTTTAATTAACACATATAATACGTATATTATTCGGCTGAATTTCTAAAGAATGGAATAATGAAATTATTCTTTATTTAATCAATAGAATGGAATAATGGTTTAAAATATTCCTGATTATTGTTTTATATTTTGTTATAATATATTTTCACAGTTCCAGTTATATCGGAAATACTATTGCAGATATCATTTGCAAAATATATGAAAATAAAGAAAAATTACAATTTCTTATTAATAATACTGATTCATCAAGAATTCTATTTCCTGAATATATCGAATTCGGTAAACTTATTTTCTTAAGAAAAGTAAAAAAATTCTTGGTCAAACTAACTCGCAATATTTATTCATTTTCAGAGCATAAAACTTTCAAATCGTATTTTACAAAGTATAACACATATATTAAATACAAATTATGATCCTCAAACCAATGAATATGAAGATTTTGAGAATTTTAAAAAAATATTAATTAATAATTATGATAAACTTTTTGGACAATTTCTCTACCACACCACAAATTTAAATACTTATAATTTGTTTATTAGAATTTTAAATTATTTATATGAAAACCAAAATGTTGAATGTACAGAGGATCAACTTAAGTTATTATTTTTTAAAATTTTTGAATGCAGTAAAATACAAAATTTATATGCCAAATATTATATTTATATAATGAGGAAAAAGTATAGCCAACAAAGTCAACAAGGAAATATTGATATAACGATTTTGAAAGAAATGCTAAACATTTATTATAAATATAAATTTGATAATAAAAATATGAATACCCTTGTTGGTAAAATATTTTATAAGTTTGATTATATACAAAATTATGAGAATATATTTTTATTATTTACGGAAGCCGCAGATACTAGTACTACTTTTTCAAATTTAGCACAATTAATAGTTTGTATAACGAAGTCAATTGTAAATTATAAATATATATTATTTATGTAATTACATATTTTATATTGTTTTTATTTTCAGTACCTGGAAAAGACCAACAAATTTTACTAACAGTAAATGTAAATTATAAATATATATTATTTATGTAATTACATATTTTATATTGTTTTTATTTTCAGTACCTGGAAAAGACCAACAAATTTTACTATTAATTAAAAAAATTCCATTACTTTTAGAAAAATTTCAATCATCTTTAACCACATGTGGGCACTTATTAGAAATTTTTGATATAATTGATATAAATATTTATTACAAAGAAAATTTAACAACAACAAAAGTAAGTATAAATATAAAAAAAAAGAAATATTAATATAAATTTTCTTTATAGTACTATAAGCGATTGCTGAGCATTTTTAAAACAATAATCTCTACAACATATTCGAATAATATTATATATAATGATCGTTTAATTAACAACATTTTTTGTATTTTACAGAAATTTAATAAATTGAAATTTCCGTTAGTAACTGAAATACTAAAACAAATTCTAATAGTTTGTGAAGTAGCTATCATAAATTTTAAAAATTTTGTAAGTATTATAAAATTTTTATTTATTTATTTAATCATTAAAGGTTTTATATTTTTTTAGGATGATTTACCAAATCAGAAATATAATGATTATACAAAAAATATAATGATTTTATCAAATATATTAAAAAATGATTTTGATACCATTAACAATTGGCAGCGAATATTTGAATGTGTCAAAACAAAGTTAATAACAGGACAAATTGGAAAACTTGGGGAAGTTTTTAACTATGATGCAGGTTAAAAAAATTCAATTATGTTTTTCTAATTAATTGAATAATGTATTTTGTCTAGAATCATTTTGTATCCGTCTAATTTGTGATTATTTACAAAAATCGTACAGCATTAATATTTATGAAACTGGAAAAAATAAATCTCCAATTTTAGCAAATGTTTTGCAATCTTGTCGAAATGATAGTATTTATATTTTCAATTATTTAATAAAACCAATTTCAAATATTGAGAAGGAAACGGTTATATTATTTACGAAACAGGTATCATTTTATTATATTGTAATTTTACAAATTATTGCTATTAACTAAATATTTATAGGTTATAACTGCAATGATTACGTTGATTTTAATATTAAATACACCAAATTTTCTGAGACCTTCTGAAATCAAGATTACTTATCAGTATTTAATTAAAACAATTTATGAATTTATATTTTCTGATAATATCCGTTGGGGTAATTAAATTAAACACAATCAATGGGTTCATATTACAATAATATATCTTAATTTTTTTTTAAAAGTTGAATTCGATATTACTGTAGAAGATTTTAAACGTGATATCTTAAATCATTTAATTAATTTTCATAAATATGTTTTACCAACACATGACATTTGGAAAATTGTAATTGAAATTGGTGGTGTAAGTTATTTTCCGTAATAAATAGAATATGTGTATGTAGTTGATTAATTTTAGGATCATCCATATAACGATGAACTTGAAAAACTTGTTATTCAATTAATAAAGTTTGAAGATGTTGAAGATTTTACAAATATTTATGTCTATTTATTATATAATATTGGTGTTAATCAAAATTATTCAGATAAAACTGTAATATATTTTATAATATATAAATATTTAAATTTTTGATTTTTTTTTTTCCTATATTCAGGTACAAAAGATAACAAAAAAACAACTTCCAATAAATACCGATAACCCAACTATACTGAATTATCAGATGGTGGAAGGTGCAGCAGTTTTCTATTTAATTGATTTGATAAGGAAAGAAATTGTGAAGAGGAGTGACAATGTCAGTATATTAAATTTAGCAAAACCTCTGTTAAGTTTTTTTAAAAATACAAATGAAAAATTGATATTAAAGTTAGTATTTAATTAATTTATAAATTGGTATATCTAGATTTTTTTTATTTATTTATTAGAACTCATGTTGAAGAATTTAACAATACTGTTTTCAATAAACTGACTTGTGCAGAGAAGAAAATTATATCAAATTTTATTAAAACTTTAAGATAAAAGTTAACTTAATTATTTTTTATTGATTTATTAGTTAAATAAAAATGAATAAAATTACTTTTTGTTTATTATAGATATTTTATCAGTACTTTAATTATTCACCCCTATGATAGAAGTCGACTCGACTCTCGCCTCGCTAGTCGCGACTCGACCGACGAATAAGGATGTTAGTTGCCTCGCTATTAGGCGAGTCGAATGGTTAAACTATTTTTATTTCTAGAACGGAAAACTTGAATCAGTAATTAATTAATTTAATAATGAAAAAAAATGACCAATCCATTTCTAAATTTTATTTTATTATCTCCTATCATTCATTATAATTAGTATTTCACACCAATACAAAATATTTTCTTGTTTTATTTTCATTTTTTAATTTTTGGTAATATTTTTAATACATATTTTAATTTTTTATTTTATTCATAATATATTTTACTCCTTTTTTATTAAATTACTGTAAGAATTTCTCAATTTTTACTAGACAGTTCTTTTGTTTGTATATTTTTTATGTTAATTTTATTAAAATTATTAGGCTTATATAAATATTTTATTAATTTTTTATTATTATATTTTGTTTATATTTATAATAATGTTATAATATGAATTAAAAATGACATTAATTTAAATGTTTTTTTTTTATACATAAATTTTGAAATTTACTTTTTACTAATATGTAATATTATTACTACATATAATTAGTTTTATTATATACAAATTTGTTTTTATTGTATATAATTTTGTTGAATTAATTTTGTGTTGATATTTATCGGCAGGGATATCTGCCAAAGTGTCGACAGATTCCACGGCTGTCGGCGAGGGCTTGGTTGACTTAATAGATAAGTCAACTAAGTCGCCAGTGGAAAATATCGAAAATATCGAAGTCAACAAAAATAATATGGATGCAACAACTGGATTAATTGCAATTGAAAATGAATTATTAAAGGACACACAAGGAGACACTCCTTTCCAAAAAAGTAAGCTGGTCCAAAGGTCACCTATAGCATCGGTAACAACTCAAAAAACTAATTCAGTTGAAAAAATGAAAGTAGCTAATAAGGATAAACCAAATAAATCAAATAAAAATAGCTGTAACCCAAATTTAGAGAATATTACAAGAAAATCAACAAAGGCAAGAAATAGAAGTCTTTCTCTAACACTAACTGATTTTAATGCATTTGCTGCAGGGTATCATATGTATGATGAACAACAGCGTCAAAATCAAACACCAAAAAGAAAAAATCTATCACCCGAAGAAAATAGTACTGTAAAGCAAAATAGTAATAAACTACAGAAAACTGAAAATTTAGAAATAGAAAGATTAGAAGCTGAACTAAGGGAAGCTAAAAAAGAAATAGAAGATTTAAAAGATATAATAACAGCTCTACAAAATAAAGAAAATTATAACACAGATCCATCGGCGGGAGTCTCTAAACTTATTACAAATGAAACTTCCTGGATGCTACAAATGAAGAAACAAAGAAAACAGCCTACTCTAACTAAACCAATTACAGAAAGGCGTCAAAAAGAGCAAAATATAAATAAACAAAAAAAAGGAATGAACAAAATAATTCTAGTAGACACACCAGTTGGCAGCGGCGGATTTACCTGTAGGCAGATTAGGCATTTGCCTAGGGCCTCGGATTTATAAGGGCCTCCAAAAATAAAAAAAAATTTAAAAAAAAAAAAAAAAAAATTGTCGCAGCAATTCAGATTTTAAACTTTAACAGTTTTAATTTTTTCAGAGTTTAAAACCTTTTGGGGCCACAAACTCAATTATAATACTATTAACTGACTGAACTATGTTTTTTTCGACTTTAGTAGGCCTTGACAAAATAAAATGCTTATATGATACACAACAACAAAATACAAGATAAAGTATAAGTATAAGAATTTGAACATAAAAGCAAATAGGAAAAAAAATATGAAAAAACAATAACCAAGCAAGCTTTGAATTTATATATTTTTTTCCAAAACAGAAAAATGTAATTTTCATTTCATTGTTTGTTTGGATTTTGTTATGTTAACATCAAATGATTTTGAATATTGAGATATTGAGAAAAAATATTTGTACGTATTGACTATTAGCACAATTTTTATTTCAGTTAGATATTTTCAGAATAACCAACAGTTTTTTTTAAAACTACCAAAACCAACCGTTATTGCTCCTTTCTTTCGTCATTTAATATATCTTAATACACTCAACAATTACACCATTTTATTTTAAAAAAAAAAATATTGAAAAATACACGTTAAAATGAAAAGAACTTTCGAGTCTGGCGTACAAAAACGACTACGAAAAAAAATTCAATTGAAGGAAAATGAAAAGCAAAGAAACTCCCTTGCAAAATTTATGTCTTTGGATAGAAATGTGCCAGCTACCAGTACTGCGGCGGCAGATAAAAATGTTTCACTATTAGTAATAGATGATAGCGATGTTAATCTTCCAAAAAGCAGTCTTTGTGTAGAAGTAGGTGCAAGTGATAATTGTGTTGCCACTACCAATGACATAGAGATTGAAATTGAGAGTGAAGTAATAAGTATAAATACTTATCCCAACTTTACTGACATTGGTTTATGGCCAAAAATAATTAGTAATGATTTGATTGAACATTGTATCTGTACAAAACCCAAAAATGTGGGAGATTTAGAGTCTTCTAAAAAATGTTACATAGATAATAATGATCAACAAATATACCGAAAATTAAATGATGTACATTTTTATACGACTAAAATAAACGGAGTCCAAGAGCGAAGAGAATGGTTGATTTATTCTGAAACAACGAAATCTGTTTATTGCTTTGCTTGTAAACTTTTTAGTAAAAAATCTAATGTTCTAGTTTCAGGATATTCCGATTGGAAAAATATTGTAGACGTTTTGAAAAGACATGATGAGTCGAAAGAACATAAAAGTTGTATGTGTGCTTATGTTCGTCGTGCTAAAATAAGTGGTCGCGTCGATTCCAAACTTTTAGAGGTAATAGAAAAAGAGTCAATTTATTGGCGAGAAGTATTAAAACGAGTCGTTGCTACAGTTAAACTTTTGGGAAGTTTAGGTTTAGGGTTCAGAGGACATGATAATTCTTCCAAAGGCAATTTTTTCAGCTGTATTGAATATTTGGCTGAATTTGATGACTTTTTAAAGGTTCACTTAGAAAAATATAGTAATTGCGGAAGTGGACATGTTAACTATTTATCTAAAAGCACGTGTGATGAATTTATAGAACTTATGGGCAAAACTGTACAAACATCCATTGTTGATGAAATAAAACAAGCTAACTATTTTGCTCTTATAGTTGATTCCACGCCTGATGCTAGCCATACTGACCAGTTAACTATTATTATCAGGTATGTAGATCTACATCAAAAAATTCGAGAAAGGTTCATTTGTTTTATTTCGATTGAACATCATGATGCAACATATTTAGAAAACAAAATTTTGTCCACCTTGTCCGATTTAGGGTTAAACATTAATAATTGCCGGGGACAAACGTATGACAATGCTGCTAACATGTCAGGCATTTATAACGGTCTCCAAGCTAAAATTAAATGTTACAGCAAAAATGCTGAATTTGTGCCTTGCGCAGGACATTCTTTAAATTTGGTTGGAAATACAGCTGCAGAATGTTCTTCTAAAGCTATTAGATTCTTTGATTTTATTCAAAATTTGTTCGTTTTTTTTTCCTCTTCGACAAAGAGATGGGACCAGCTAATGAAAACTGATCAAAAATTAAGCCATACTTTAAAACGTATATGCGATACTCGATGGTCATCTAGAGCTGAAGCTGTATTAACTGTACGAAAGAATTTTTCCTCCATAAAAACCGTTCTTGGTGAAATTGGTATTAACCCATCTGAAAAACCCATAGCAAAAATTGAGGCGAAAAAATTACATAGCAGTTTTGAAGATTTAGAGACGGCTCTGTTTATGATTTTTTGGAATACGCTATTGCAAAGAATCAATGCCACCAATAAATCGTTACAAAGCAAAGAATGTAACTTGCAAAAAGGAACATATTTATTGAAATCTTTATCAGAATTCATCCTCAGTATTCGAACTAATGATGCATATTTTGACCAAATGGAAAAAGAAGCAATCGAATTATCTGGTAGTACAGAATACTCAACAGCAAAAAATCGAAACAGGAAAAGAAAAATACAATTCGATGAAACTTCTGATAATGACACAATTTTATGTGGGAAAGAACTATTCAAAGTTGAAACATTTTACATAATTTTAGATACTTTAAACTCTGAAATAAAAAGAAGGTCTGTAGTTTATGACAAAGTATTAGAAATTTTTTTAATATTTGTTGATTTAGATTTGCCTGAAGAAAAAAATGCTCAGTGTATATCAAATTTAGCTGAAAAGTATAAAGATGACATAAATCGATTAGTATTCAAAGATGAGGTTGAGCAGTTCCTTCATTTTGTAAAATTGGAAAAATTATTAACAGTGCCTGAAATGTATGCGTCAATTCTGGAAGGTTTAGCATCAACATTTCCAAACGTTGAAATAGTTCTAAAAATTTTTTTAACAATCCCGATTGCAAATGCGTCTGGTGAGAGATCATTTAGCATTCTTAAGAGGGTCAAAAACTACCTAAGGACGTCACTTGGCCAAATAAAACTAAATCACTTAGCTATCATGGCAATTGAAAGTGACCTAGTTAAAAAAATCAACTATGAATCCTTAATTGATAGTTTTTCAAAAAATAAATCACGAAAAAAAAATATATAAATCGGATATAATAATGTCTAACAAAATATACCAATCAAAAATTTTCTTTCTTTTGTAAAAATTTAGAAATTAAGCGATAAAAAAAATAATTATTAAAAAAAATCTTAGAGGGGCCACAAAAATTGATTTTTGCCTAGGGCCTCTATTAGTTAAAATCCGCCTCTGCCAGTTGGTAATCAAAAAAAGACTAGAAATAAATCAAAGTTAATTAATCTGGAAAGTATAGGATATACTCCCAGTCCACCAAATAGATTTCATTTGCTAGCACCATCAGATGAACCATCAACTAGCTCACAGTTGGTACGGTCAGCATGTGTTGGAGAAAAAGCGGGATTAGATCAACCAAGCTCAATGAAATCCAAGCTAAGAAATTTAAACCACCACCTGTAATTATTAGCAATATTACTAATTTCGCAGAAATTAACAAAGCACTAAAGGATAGAAATCTGGAGTACGATGCTAACCTATTAAACAACAACCAAATTAAATTAAATGTTAACACAGAAACAGAATATAGGAACCTGACAAAATATGCAAATGAAGCCAATCTCGAATGGCATTCCTATGAGAATAAGCAAACCAGGCCAATCAGGGTAATGGCGAGACACTTACATCCATCATGTGATCCGGATTACATCAAAGATGAATTAACAGAAAAAAACTTCAAGATACAAAAGGTTGAAAATAAAATAATTAAAAAGTTAGTAAATGGTAAAGAATACATCACCAGACTTCCTCTTTTCATGTTGACGTTTGAAAATACAGAAGACATAAAAAAAAATATTTGAAATAAAAACTCTTAATCATATGAAAATTAAAATTGAAGCGCTGAAAACAAGTAAACTAACACCTCAATGTAAACGCTGTCAAAGATATGGTCATACATTCAAGTATTGTCAACGGCAACCTAGTTGTGTTAAATGTGCAGGTGAACATCTCACAATTGAATGTACCAAGGGCAGAGATTCCCCTGCTAAATGTACTAATTGCGGTGAAGCACATCCAGCCAATTACAGAGGATGCACCATAGCAAAAGAAATCCAAAGAAGAAAAAAATTACAAACCAATACCAATAAAAATAAAAATATTCATCCAAGTATTCAAACTAATTCCTTAGTACATGAGGATGCCTCGTTTGCAGATACGCTCAAAAAAAATTCACCACACATTAATAAGAACAGTCGCGAAACTCCAAATCAAACGACAATGCTGACAAGCATATACGAGTTGGTAAATAATCTCTCACAAAGAATGGACAAATTGGAAATTTACATCCCAAGCAAAAAGCCTGATAAAAATCTAAATGTCACATAGTTTAAAAATAGCAACGTGGAACGCAAACGGTGTAAAAAATAAAATACACGAACTCGAAATCTTTTTAAACAACAACAGAATAGATATATGTTTGATATCTGAAACACATCTAACCAACCAAATGTATATATCACTCAAAGGTTATAATACTTACTTAACAAATCATCCGAGAAACCAAGCGAAAGGAGGAAGTGCAATACTAATTAAAAACTATATCAATCATTATCAAGAACACTGCCTGCAAAGAGAAGAGATTCAATTAACAATCATTGTAGTAGAAACAGCTAAACAAAAATTATCAATCGGCTCAGCATATTGTCCTCCTAAACATAACCTAAAAAAAACAGAATATAAAAACATTATTAGCTCGATGGGAGATAGATTTATATTAGGTGGAGATTTCAACTCAAAACACGTCGCCTGGGGATCTAGACTTTCCACCACCAAAGGAAAAGAGCTGAAAGAGGCTATCTCAGAATTAGGTTGCAGCTATCACTCCACAGGAAATCCCACATATTGGCCAACTGACAATAATAAAATCCCAGATCTTATTGATTTCTTTATATCCAAGAGAGTCTCATCAAATTTTATAGAATTAGAGGATAGTCTAGATTTAAATTCTGACCATTCAGCAGTGATTTTAACGCTCAGTGAGAAAATAACTTCAAAAATAGCAAAACCGCTATTGAGCAATAAGACAACAGATTGGGAAAGTTTCAAACGAGAGCTGGAAAATGACATAAACCTAAGAATAGAATTACGTACTAATCATCAACTTGATGTCGCAGCCGAAAATTTCATGAAATCAATACAAGCTGCAGCGTGGAAGAACACAAGAAATCTCACCACCATATCAGTAGCTGTTAAATACCCAAGAGAAATCAGATATCTTGTTGAACAAAAAAGAAGGGCCAGAAGAAGATACCAACAAACTAGGGATCCATCAGATAAGAATATTCTAAATAGAAAAGAACAACAACTAAAAAGAAAAATAAAAAACTTCAAAGAAACATCAATGATAAACTATCTAGACAATCTATCAGCAAATGCGAAATCAGACTACTCTCTATGGAAGGCCACAAAAAATCTTAAAAATCCAATTTCCCACATCCCTCCTATCAAGAAATCAGACGGATCCTGGGCTAGAGACAACAAGCAAAAAGCAGATATATTTGCTCACCATCTTGAGGAAGTCTTCAAACCAAACGTTCGCAACATTACCATTCAACAGGATGAAATTCCAAATCCAATCTTCCAAAATATAGAACAAGTGTCACCACGGGAAGTAGCTAATGAAATTAAAAAACTAAAAAAGAAAAAATCACCAGGATATGACCTCATAACATCGGAGGTCCTCTCTCAGCTTCCTAAAAAAGGTATTGTAATGATGACCCTATTAATAAACGCTTCTTTTAGGCTCAAACATTTTCCGGAAATATGGAAAATCGCAGAAATAATCATGCTACCGAAACCGGGTAAGCAACCAAATGATGTCAAATCTTATCGACCTATTTCGCTTCTTCCTATCATTTCTAAATTAGTAGAGAAACTATTTTTAAAGAATTTAAAGCCAATCATAGAAAATAATAACATAATTCCAAACTTTCAGTTTGGATTTCGTGAAAAACATTCTACAGTACAGCAAATCCACAGGATCACAGACGCTATAGAGAAAGCACTAGAAGAAAAACAAATTTGTTCAGCTATTTTTATCGACGTAGCGCAAGCTTTCGATAAGGTTTGGCACGATGGTCTATTACACAAATTAAAGAGCATGCTACCACATCAACACGTTGAATTTATCAGCTCATACCTATCGAACCGATACTTCAGAGTCAGACATGTTGATGAATATTCCGAGTTAAGGGAAATAAAAGCAGGCGTTCCTCAAGGAAGTATCCTGGCACCATTCTTATATATTCTTTTTACAAGTGACTTGCCAGTAACAAATGACGTGCTGGTGGGAACTTTCGCAGATGACACGGCAATGTTAGTAACAGACAACAACCTAACTACAGCTACAAGTAAACTCCAAAGCGCAAACTGTAATATACAAAACTGGACAGAAAAAAATAATATGAAACTGAATGAAGCAAAATCGATACACATCAATTTCACGAACCGAAAATTAAATCAAATACCACATGTATATCTAAATAATAATATGGTTCCTCATGCCAACACTGTTAAATATTTGGGAATGACACTTGATGTCAAATTGAAATGGAAGGAGCATGTGAAAATAAAAGTCACAGAATTAAATATAAAATACAAAAAACTGTACTGGCTCATAGGAAGAAATTCTAGTTTATCAATAAATAACAAAATACTTATATATAATCAACTCCTGAAACCAATCTGGTTATATGGCATTCAGTTATGGGGCTGTGCTAAAAAATGTCATATACAGAAAATACAGCGCTTCCAAAACAAAGTTATTCGCAACATAGTTAAAGCTCCCTGGTTTATCCGTAATAGTGATCTTCATAGGGACTTAAAAATCAATTTAGTAGATGACGAAATTAAACGATTCGCTTTAAAACATCAAGAAAGATTAGTAAACCACATCAACATTGAAGCAGTAAAATTATCGGATAACGAAAATATCCTGAGACGTTTAAAACGGAAAAAACCAATAGATTTAATCTAAATTAATAGCTTCAAAAGTTAATATTCAGATTTTAATTTTAGAAAGCCAGTGGGTGATCTAAAAAGTATAGCAAAACCTAGATGTAAGAATTCAAATGCAAATTTATAGTTGATCTAATGAGACCAGTTTAAATCACCAAAAGACAAAGTTCTAAATAAAAAAAAAAAAAAAAAAAAAAAAAAATATTTATTATATGTATTTATATTATCTTAAAATATGTTTAATAACTGGTCAATTATTTATTACAAATATAATATGTATTAATAATTCTCTTATTCATTATATTATGTGTATGATGTCTAAAAATTTATATTTTTCATAATATGTATATATACACTTTTAGCCAGTTATTTGTTATAAATAAAAAAATCTACACGATGAATATAAAGTATAATATTTATTTTATTTTCTTGTATAATAATATGTTATAATTTTGTATAATTTAGTTATTTTGTGCAAGCAATAAGTTTGGGTAATATGTTAAATTTTCATTAATTTTTTTTAAGCATTATCAATTAGAATTGAATTACATTTTATTTAAATCCACCACGTATAATCGGAATATCAGATTTAAGGTGCAAGCATACGAAGAACATGAGACATCATCATGCGATAAGCTTTTAAATTTTTCTTAGGATATTGTTGATGACAATCAAGTGAAAATAATAGATGAAATTTAGATTATAAAATCATTAAACTAAGGAAAGCAAATTATACTAACATCGAAAAATTTTAAATTTTGCTACACAATTTCCATTATTTTTTTTGTAGCTGTGTGAAACACTATCCCAAAATCGTTCAGCGATAAAGCTATTTATATTTAGGAATAGATCAATAGAGATCGATTTTCATGTAGTGTAATATCTGATTATGGATTTTTCTAGTTGTGATTTATTTTTTTAAATTAGGTGTCACGACGAAATTGTTCTAAATTTTCTAACTACATAGTTCTAGTTAAATCTTACACCAAAGAGTATATAATTAATATTATTGTTTGGTGGGTGGCCATTATTATGACACGCTCTTATGAAATTTATGATATATCAAAATTCAAAACTAAATTCGAACCTAATCGTTAATTTTTTTACTATATGTAAGTATAAATAAGTTTTTAATTTCGTGTTTTGTTTCATATTATAATTAATTTCAATAACCTATAAATTGATATTAAATGTAAAAAAATCTATAAACAAAAAAAAATTGTCAAGAATATGTTTTAAATTTCATTGATTTTATCTAAAGAAAAATAAAATATGATTAATCAATTTTCTACTTTATTATACTCATACATCGAAATAATGAACAACAATGTTTTCTTTGTTAAATTATTTTCCTTTTTTTTTTGTTTATGATTTCACTCAAACATAAAATTATATTTTAATACAAAATTGTCAATATAATTCAAAATGATGGCTGGTATTTGCATTTAGACATTTTTTAAAAAAGTATAATTTTCTTCAGAGGGATTTTTTTCCAGATTAACATCAATTTTAAATATTATATACTTAACATTTCTTTTAAATTGAATCGGTTTAAACTTTAAGGGATTTGTATTTCTATTCATTTCATATCTGCCTGTTTGTTCGTCTTAACTTAATAAATATCAAATTGTTAGTATTACCTACATCCAAAAACTGGAAGATTATTGATGCTGACGATTTAAAAAATTAATATAAATTCATCAAAATAGATAACACTTTGTTGGCTAAACAGTGTTAATTTAAATATTTGTTTCAAAATCCAAATTATATGACATCAAAATGTAAAAGTATTTAGAAAACATTAAAAAATCCCAGAAGTTTGAAACTACTGCATAGAAGTTTGACTTCCTTTATACTATAATTGTTAAAGCAAAAATAATTTTAAACAAATTTTTCATTTTTGTATAAATCAACTTTTAAATTTCTTTGTATAATGATTTAGATTAGTTTTTTTTTTTTTGTTAATTTGTATTTTCATAAATATATAATACAATGTATATTATTTGTTAAAGTAATTCATCTCTTTTCAAACCTAAATAAGAATCCTTTGAACTTTGCAGTAAAAGTAACTATATTCACTTACAGTATAAACTATAAATTAATGCATTATACTTTAATATGTCGGGAACAAAATTAATGAACTTATATAAATAGAAAAGTTATTCTAATAGGTACTAATTAAATCCATTTTTATAGTTGACCCTTATAGATACGATTCATATTTTACTTTATTATTAGATTTCGATCCTGTGCCAGTGATGAAATACTAATAAAATTTAAAATATCATAAAATAAAGTATAATGTCTTTATAATTCAAATATATTTGAACTTTTTTAATTACCTTTCAATATTTAAGAAATTATTCATATACTTATATTTGTAATCTTAATAAAATTATTGGTTTAATGATGAAGACAAAAAGAATTTTGTCGAATATAATGACAAAAAAAAAATAAGGTTAATGTACAAAGTTTAACATTTACAGCAACCCTGTGGAGTGCAAATATTAAGTATTATATGTTATTTTGATCATCATGATTCAATATAATATTTACAAATTGACTATGTAACAACAACTCAATTTCAAAAATGTTTCATAAAATTTACATTTTTTTATGTAAGATTTCTTTAAATTTAAAATTTACTTATTTAATATTTTCTTTCTTTAGTTGTTTTTTAATATACATACTTATTCTTTATTATTCAAATATTTTTCATAATAAATATAACCATATTAATCACAAAACTAGAGATATATACTAGCTAAACTATACATGTATAGTATAGTATAGCTTTAGCATCTACTTACTACATACTTTATATAAAATATTTTACAAATAATTTATGCGATGCTAAAAAAACTGCTGAGCTCATGAGCATTTTTAAATATTTATTTATTTAAATCGTCGATCACAGTCACAGGTAAAATTTTATTTATACATAGTCTTCTTTATTGTAATGAAATATATAATAAATATTGTTGTTGGGATATATTCGATTGCGCAGCACAAGTATTTCCCATTCAAGTGCGTGAAAGAATGTAGATATATAAAAATAATTTTTATTGTTGATGTTTGATATACGTAATAATTTATGTTTGTCAAATAATAATTAATAACAGCAGATAGGAAACTGACGCTTACAACAGAAAATATTTTCAAGTACACTAACTTATTATATACAATATTATTTTAATATATAATCTCAAGTTTAAAATATTTTACCTGGATACGGGGATCCAAATCACCACCACCTTCATCTGTCATTTTGTATTTTTTCTTTCGCTTGTTAATCCAACAAAAATACAAAATAAATAAATAAAAATATAAAATTGTACAGTGGGAATTGTTACAAAAATTTAAAATTTTCTCTTTTCACTTATAGGATTTTCCTTTTATTTTGTATTTTAAACATTTTAAATTATTGATTTGATATAATTAAGAAAAACATTTAATTTTGAGGCCTCATAAACAGAAAAAAAATATAATTAAAATGAGGCCTCTTCGAAATGCTTTCTAATAAATGACAAACAGTTTTGCCCAAATATGTTTTAAAATCACTTTTAATATAATTAAAAATCAATAGTTATGCACAGCAATCTTTGTTTATGTTTCATAATTAACATATATATACTTTTCTATTTGAAAGAATTTCACTTTGCTTTTCTGAATTAATTAATTAATTTTTCTTATGAGTTTTTTCCCCACCGTCATTCACATTCATTAACATTAACAAATAAAATAGAAATGTCGTATCTCGTATTTGGTTTTGGTATGTCGAATGTTGAATTATTATTTGATGTCACTTTTGGAAAGCATTATATTAATTTTATAATTATCTATCAGTTCCCAGTTAACCAAAATGAAATGTTTAGTGTCCTGAACTGAAAATAAATTCGTATTCGGTGTCTGTGTAAATATAACATTTTCTCTGTTGTGTTGACTGTTTAATATTAATGTACCACTGTACCAGTTAAAATCTCACAATCATACAAATTACGGAGAGTACAGTATATTTTCCGAATTCAATTTATTCATTAAGATTAAGGCTAATATAACTTCATCTCTTGGATATTATAAGTTTTAAGTAATCAACATACTTAAAACTTATAATAACCAAGAGATGAAGTCATATTAGCCTTAATCTTAATGTTTCTTATTTTATGCTCAATAATTATTATATAGTTGAAGCAGAATGCTGGGTCTCTGAAGTTGCCCAACCTTCATTGTAAATATAACAGTATTGTTTTGTTTCCTATCCTATGTATATTTTAACTTTGCGATGGAATGTGTTTTGTTGAAGCAGCATTCTTAATCCAGAATTAATTCTGCGTTGTTTAATTTAAAATATTTATTTTAAAAAGATCTTGATAATTGCTTAGACACAATGTCACACGGTAATTTTACGACGATCTTTTTCAACAGGAATTCTGACAAATTTGTCTTCACTAATTCCATGTTTCGAAAATAGAATTTGACAATTTGGTTATTGAATTGGGCTGCGTAAATTTTTCACGCATATCTAATTTAATTTTGATTATGAAGTAAAATATTTATATTTATATATTCGAAGTTAAAATGGGTGAAAATTCGGTTGGGTTTGAGAGTCTTCCGATGGAGGTATTAAAATAATTTTCATTTTGAACAAAATTTGTGTAATTATCTAAATTCAATTTAGATTCTTATAAAAATATATAGACATCTTGATTTTTACGATATATTAGCAGCATCACAAACATGTCGACAATGGTGAAAAAATATATATTTTCAAAAAAGAATCCAGTCTGATTAATCAAATTTTTATAATTAATAGGTTTTTAGCTGCTGGATTTGAAGAATTCAATCAAAATGTAATGCTTAAATTTTCAAAAATACTACTTTCGGATATAATATTACCTGCAGACATTTTTTTTTATTGTTCACGAGATTTTCGTAATTTATATTTGGAGAAAATTTTAATTGAAGATTGTCGTATATTTCTTGCTAGTTTAGGACAATCTGTGAAGTCAATTACTTTTGATACCGTCAATTTAGAATGTGAACAATTTTGTACAATAATTGGAAATATGAAAGATCTTGAAGAAATCAAAATAATAAAATCAAAAATACTAGATGATAAAAAATTTCTTACTGATCCAGAAAACGTTGCTAGTATAAGTAATACAATAGCTGGTGTAACATCACTGTCGTTAGTTTTGCCATCACCAGAAATTGAGTCACTCCAACGTCTTGTTTCTCTTGTTACAACACTAGAGAAATTAGATCTTGATTTTGCATTTTGTTATCAACTAAATGATACAACAAATATTGCAAATATTTTGAAAACAATTATTGCTAATAATGTGAACTCATTAAAACAATTAAGTTTAAAACATGTAATTGATACTAGTGACTTTTTAACATCAATTACAATTTTTAATGGATTTTATTTAAATAAACTTCGATGTATTGACATAACACCATGGCGTAGTTTATTAATTTTTATAACAACACAAAATCACCTTGTTGAACTTGATTTATCAGAATCGAAACAAATGACTGATGGTAATGTTCGTTTATTGGTAAAATTTTTAGCAAAATTGCGCATTTTTAAACTTAAATCCTGTACGAAAATCACTGATTTAAGTTTGAATGCTATATTTGAAAAATTAAAATTATTGGAATCATTGGATATATCATATTGTGAACGAATTACATGTTATGGCATTAAAGAGACTTTTGCAAATAATATAAATAAAAAATTTAAAGAACTTAATTTAGCTGGACTAGAGTTACATGCTTCGTCAGTTATTAAAATCTGTAAGAATTTGCCAAATTTAGAACTTTTTGATGTTGGTCATTGTATGGGTGTCTCAAATTGTCTTATCCAAAGAATAATCATTGATTTGGTTGGTTTAAGAAAATTAAATCTGGAGGGTTGCAAATTGGTGAATTAATTAAAGATATATATTTAAAAAAAAAAAATAATATACTTTCCTTAGATTTCTGATTTTGCTCTAACTGGATTAAATGTAGAAACTGGAGATGATGAAGGTTTCTCAATAAAACGTTTAACACGACTACAATATTTAAATCTCAAAGGTTGTAAACAAATTACTGATATATCATTTCTAAAAAATACAATACTACTTGAACTAAAAGAACTTTGTTTACCAAATATTGCAATTTGTGCATCAGATATTAAAATGTTAGCCGCTAATTGTCCATCTCTGGTTAAATTGGATTTATCCGAATGTGAAACAATGGAAAATGTTGACAAAGTAATGGAGTCATTTAAAAATTTCAAGAGGATTAAAGAATTTAAATTTGCTAAATTTCATATAAATTATATTAACAAAAGAAATTAATTTATTTATACATAAGTATTTATTTATTTATTGTTTGTTAAATTGTTTTATAAACTTTATATATCTAGTGTTTGTTGTTAGTTTTATATGTGATTTTTGTGATATAATAAAAAAAGAAATTTGACGATTTTATTTTTTGATGCGAATTTTTATTTACTTAATTTACTGTTTCTTTAACCTTGTGTGGATGATGAAAGGACCACACTGTGTGTGGTACTGTGGAATTTGTAAAATTAGATGTCAGAAACATATGTTAAATGTCATTTCTTAACACATCACATTACATTCATATACATATTGCTGGAAAATATATTCATTACAAACAAATTGCACTTTTAAGTGAATAACAACTTACAAAAATGAATGTAACAAAGATTGCACAATTATTTTTAACTAAAAATATATTACTAGACAAAACAAATAAATCCGCCATGATACTTAATAGGTAAATATGTCATATCAATCATATAAATTTATAAATGCTATTTCCGGATATAGTATAATAATAACTAACCAATTATCAGTATAAATTTAATTAAACACAAAAATTCTTATAGATTTAGCACTCATTATCGCAGTGGTGCTGTAAAACCTAAACCAGATACAATACCATTTGGTATTGTTGGTGTTTTTTGTGCAGTAATACCAGGATTATTTATTGGTGCCGCTATAAGTAAAAGTGTAGCGAATTTCTTAGAAGAAAATGATCTTTTCGTACCCTCCGATGATGAAAATGATGAAGATTAAATTGATAAATTTTGAAATGAAATGAAATACATAATACAAATAAACTTAGTTGACAAATTTACGCTTTTATTCGCATATTTATTTATTAAGCTTCTATTTGCATAATATATTAAACATTATTATATTTATATTATTATTATTTTAAATAATGCTCAAAAAAAAAAATCAATAAATTTGTATAATTATAAATTTTTAACATTTTTCAACTTCTTCAATTATTAAATTATAGTAACTTTTCAGTATATTATGTGTTTTTGAATAATTAGAACACTTCTAGTTGCTGATATAAATAAAACAAAAATATGTAAAATCGAGAAATAGAAATAAAAACTGTATAAATTCGACATAATTTAAATAATGTTTTTTTTTTCTTTGTAGAAATCCTTAATGGACAAATTTTTAATGGTGACTCGAACAATTAATGAGTATAAATAAATACCAGAGAAGATTTTTTATTTTTAGTTTATATTATTTGTGAACACTTTTCCAAATATGTGTTTGCATTACTCAATATAGATTGTAATTGTATATCTTCTGATTCAAAATAATCATTTTGTGAATAATCTTTAATTCTTGGATCTGCACCATTATATAGAAGCATTAATGTAAGCAGTCTATTCTTTTTAGCTATTGCAAATAATAATGGTGTTTTACCATGTTTTAAATCAATTGCATTTATAATTTTCATTTTTTCCTTATTCAACAACATAATTTCACCAGTTCCAATTGAATTCATTTGTTTCGTATAAAATTCTAAAAGTATTTTTTCTGATAATGTAAATGATTTTGGCATTTTAATTGGTATTTTAAGTTTTGCATCAATTTTTAATAATAATAATTGACAAAATATTGGTTTATTAATATTAACACCAATGTGTAAAGCAGTTTGACCATTATCATTAGTTTCACATAATATATTTAAATCCTGAACTTTATCAATTAATACTTTAAATGTTGCAATATTATCATTTTCTAAATTTAACATTGCCAAATGTATTAATGTATTTTGGTTACAATCTATATCATTTAAATAATTATTATTTTCATCTTCATTACCATATTCAAATAATTCAGTTAATACTTTTGGTATACAATTTGCCTTAATAGCTAATTGTATAGGATTTTCCGGATTTTCAGATTTTGTATATAATTCATTCAATTTAACTTTTCTATATTTGAGTACAAATTTTTGTAATTTCAATTTTCTCAGATCATTTGTAATAATTGCCTGATGAATAGGCAAATACATTTTATTATTTGGTAAAAATTGAAGACAATCAATTAATTCCTGCTTCATTTTTAAATCTAATTCACCGATTGGAATTTTATTTGGTTTAATTATATCTAATTCACAAAAAATATCTGCTAGAGTCTCATTTGATACTTCTAGAAGTGCTGCAATATCTTTGTCATCTACAATTTTAGCAGGTACTTGATCTTTTTTAATAACTTTTTCATGTTTACCAGATATAAGTTCAGGTTTTGCTTTAACTGGTGAAGACTTTTCAACTCTAGGTATTTTTTTAGCACGTTTACGTTTTCTAATAAATCGCGAACAACTATCTTCTTTTTTACTACTGTTATCACTTTCGGCGTCACCGACACTATTTATTGTTTGCATTGATAAGTTATTATTAGTTTGTGTAGAAATTTCAATAGTTTTAATATTTTTACGATTACCACAATATCCACAATGAGTATCTGTATCGGATGTAATTCCGTTTATTGCATCTAAGACACGATTTTGTACATCTAAATCTTTTATTTTGAATAAAGCACTGAATAAATCTCGAAAATCAGGCAGTTGATATTTTCGTTTCTTTTGTGTTGTATCCATTTTTAATCAGGTATTTTCCCTAGTTTACTGGTTGATTAAAGTTAATTTAAAAGTGAAAATTGTGGTGAACCCCCAAATGGACCCTTTTGTAAAACGTCATAAATGTCATAAACTGGAGAGAAATGTCGAATATATAAAAATTTGTTGGTTGTAGGGTTGTAACAAGAATATAAATAAATTAAATAATAAAATAGTTACAAAAACTACAAACTTTTGTTGCTGTGGCGCTACGTATTGGTTAAAAAAAATTAAACGATCGAATAAACAAATCAATCTTTTTTTTATCTAGATCAATTTTAAAAAATCTCGATTTTTTGCAATATACTTTTGGTAATTTTGAAATTTCAATTGTCAAGTGGTATATTGTTAAAAAAAAACCTGAATTTACTTTGAAATAAGTGTTTGTCCAGAAAAGTATTTAATATTAAATTATAAATTAACTGAAAAAAATTATGGAATATGCCTTAGCTGAAATATTTGCTCTTTTTCAACTTAAATTCAATAAAGAAATTTAACATTAGTATTGATTAATATCCGATACAGATTTCAAGCAAAAATAATTCTATTTTGCGCTATAATATAACATTACAAAGTTCATTTATAATTTTTTTTGAAGAAATCTAAGAATCGCTTCCCTTGACGTATGTCTGGAATGTTGTTCGAGTAGGTGGATTTTGCGTTATTTTCCCATTCCCGTATTTCCTCCATTATGTGGCTTTTGGTTGTATATGCCGCAGAAGGGTTCGGGTCCAATGAAAGACCCTGTTCATGTACCTTCCAGTTTATTGGTATTCTCATTACGACTATTTCGTCATGTTTCTACACCCACATCAGAGTAACTATGTTGTTTGTAGCTAAATGCTTGACCGTAGATGAAAATGGTTGGAAAGTTTCCTAGAGTTTTGGAAAGACTAAAACACCCGCTGCGTTTTGAATCCATGTGTGTACCAAACGTATGTAGTATGGGCCCCAGAGCTCCACTTATTGCAGTCCCTAATGGCCACCTTGTAGGGTTTCTCAAACACTACTTAGTTTTTTTCGTAAAATTCGACATGTTCACAGTCTCTTGATAGTTTTGAAATTCTGCCAGAGAATATTCTGATATGTGCAAGGATGTTACTAGTTTCAGATCGGTCGTCCGCTGCATTCTGAGCGGTACTGACCCCTATCTTGTAGACACATGCGTAATTAGAACCTAAATGTGTACCAAAACTCATCTGCTCATATATTAGTTTCCCATGAACTCACTAAAGCTACCGACTACAAATAACTAAATCTAAATCAACATGTATAAAATATCATTGAAACATATGAGAAATATTTTTTTTATTAAATTTTCCGTAGAGCAAAAACACATAAATATAGCACTTTTTTGTATTGCATATAAAGGGTGTCCGACCTCGAAAACGTTGAGATAAAAGGTTCAGTCTACAATGTTTGGAACTATTGAAGAAATGTCAAGAGAAAATTTTACAGTTTGAAAAAAAAGCAGAATAATATGTAATCAATTCGAATGTGTGCAGTGCAGTCTACTTAACTATTCGATTGACTACTTAACGAAACCGAAACTGAACTGATCGGTACTATGTAGCCCACGCTTTATAAATTTAAAAGTTGTTGTTTGTTGCTGTCGCTGTTGAAACAGTTTTGCTGTGATATTGTGTTTCATTTTTATCTTTCCATCAAATGATCAAATACAAAAGTCATATAAAACTGTTTAAATCTGGATGCTTTAATAGCGTCTTTTTTTTACTGCGTAAAATCAACTCGAAAAATAAATTAAAAAAATATGACTCCAACGCATACTGATACTCCATTAAGGAGATCTGAAATAGGTTTATTTAAAACTCCAGCACCACCGCCAATAGTTGTAAGTAAAGTAAAATAAGTTTTTAATTATGTGTGTGAATATGAATTTCAATTCTTCTTACCAGTTTAATCATTGTTTGCTTATATGTTTTAAACAGCGCTTATAACTTTTTTTTTATTAAAAATAAATACAAATTTACCATATATTTTACAGAACGATGATGAAGAAGAAAGAAGACAATCTAGAAGACGAACCAATCTTAATGACAGCGTAGCATCTAGTACTATTGAAGATAATGAAACGTTAAAGAGTTGTTTGAAAATCTATAGCGAAAATGTAAAATAGAAGTTTTTATATGGTTAATAAGAAATTATATTTAATTTTTTTTTTTTAGAAACTCAGCAAACACAATGCTTGGTCGGTGTCTCTTATTGATACATTATCTTCTCTACTAGAGAAACATCATAAATCATTGAATAATTTTAAGGTTGCAGGATCGTCTTTAGAAGCTTCAAGTAAAGTATATGGTCTTAGAGTAGATTCAATTCATACAGATGTTCTTCGCATGTCTGCTGCAGGAAAACCAAGCGGTAAAATTATTTTATATTAATTAAAAAAATATTGGTCATGTTTTCAATTAATTTTTAGTTGTTGAAGAACATTATGGACATGAGGAAAACGAGATATTGTCAACTGAAATAGTTGCAGAAAACGAAAATAATCAAAGGCCTAAAAAACGCAAGAGGCAACGAGTATCGACTATCACTAAAAATAAGGAAACTATAAATGGAAAATTGGATACGAATCCATTTACTGATCCAATATTTGCAAAACTTAATTCGATCGTTGGGAGTATTAATAGTTCAAATCGATTATTACAAAATATTTTACCATCAAACCATTCAGAATTGAGATTGAGGTGAGTTAAATTTATCTATGTTGTATGTATTTTATAAAAAAAAATCTAGTTAAAAAGGATTTTTATTGGCACAATATTTAAATAGGTATATATGATGTAGAATAATTAATTGTGTACATATTTGTAATAGAATTATTAATGTCATATTAGCTTTGATTAAATAAATTTTCTTTTATTTTAAAAAATCGTGCAAACCATTAAATTTTTTTCTAGAATGGATTATTCCTTTTGGGATTTTAAGGATTTAACTGATGATTTATCAAGTTATGAAGAATCTTTATATAACAATTGTCATAATATAGAATGTGTTAAATTTGGTTCAGCAAAATTTGACGACTGTATATTCAGACCAAATCATACTGGCTACAAAATAACTGATAGTCCGACTGAACAAGACGATGAGTAAGTGGTTATATTTTACGTAATTTACTTAATTATACATTTAGTTTTAAAGTTCCAGTGAAGAAAATGACCAAAATATGAATGAATCCTATGACAAAGATACAAACACACGAATGGCGATGGCTTTTGACATTGATGCAGATGTGGAACCAATGTCATTAGATACTCCTAATCTTGTTGAAGTTAATATAATGGGTATGTTAGTTATATATAAACACACACAACTCAATACATATTCATATATGAAAATCACATTTGATTTTAAACAAATATTGTTTTTACAAAGTTTGTATTTGTAAAACAACCGTAGATAACTTGTTTTTAATTTACTAATGTTTTAATCTAAATGGATACAATTGATATTGTGTAGGTATTATTTAAATGAATTTCGATTTTCTTCATTTGTGAAATTATGGAAAAATAAACTAAATTTATGATTTAAACTATCAAATATGTTAAAAATAAAACTATTGCAATGTAATTTTTAAATAGATGACTTTAATGAGCTCACATTAGATGAACAAGTTGCGATAAATAACTGTAAGGGGCTTCGTCGTGCTCCAATAATGATTGAAGATATGACACCAACTGATTCAACATATTCCCAACTAGAATACTCATATCGGCCCCTAGACAAAATTAGTCAATTTTGGGCAGGGCCATCGCATTGGAAATTTAAAAAAAAACGAAGTAAAAGCATAGGATTAACGCAAAGATTAACTCAAAACAGTCAGGACTATGCAACCACAATATATAAAAAACAAAAATGTAAGTCGTTGAAACCCCGTCAACAACAACTTCAGTTTGGTGAACCTCATGACGATTTGTTTCAAAAGTTAGATGAAAAATGGAAATCAAGAAAACATAATGTTCAAAAGAAATGGGACGCTAAAAAACTAAGATTGCCAACCGATTTACAAATTGATCATAATGTTTTTGATGTGTACCAATTTACATCTGGGATTAAAGTTGTAGAGGAAGTAGAAAATGGAACTTCGCCTAATTTGCCTATTATAGAGGGTGGCTATGATTATAATAATCCAGTAGATCAAGAATACTGTTCTAATATTCAAAATGTAAACACAATTTTTTATTATATTTTTTTATTTCATATATTTTCTTAAAATTTTATACAGGATGACGACTATGCGGATTTTGATATTCCTGAGATAAATAATGAATTAATGGATCAAACAGTTGTCGAAATTGCAACTGAATTTGCTGGAGCTCCTGATAAGGTTAATTTTCTAAATATTATATACATTTAAAAAAAATTTTTTTTTGTAAATTACAGATTACCAAGATTATTGTTCCCTTTGCAAAACGTGCTAAAGTTGTGGATATGAAACAGTTGAAAAAATGTTGTATGAAATTAATACAAAAGGAGTTCCTAGTAAATGAAAAAGAAAATATTCATCATTTTGAAGGAGAGAAATACAAACCTGGTCACGCCAGTTTTAACGAAATATACAAATCATTACCAAATTTATTAACTTCAAATATGGTTGAGGCACTTTCAACTTCTGTTGCATTTTATTCAATTTTACACTTAGCTAACGATTCAAACTTAAGACTATTTCAAAATGATAATTTAAAAGATTTTCAAATACGGCAACTGGATATTTAATATTAAAAAATATAAATTTCCTTCATTTTAAATTAATAATATTTTTCAGTTAAAAAGAAGTTTGTGATTACAATTTTTTTTTTAATTAATATATTTAAAAAAATATAATAGATCTTAAGAAATGAATTAAAATAGGTGATCACTTTATTCTTTTTTATTTTGTATTAACTTATACTAATTGCGTTCGTTGTATTAATCCGGCGATTTAGCCGTCTAAGACAATTAGTATAGGTACTAATTTTTTATTTAACATTGTATTTTTAATAAATAAAGAATTATTACTTTTTATAAAAAAAAATTAATTTATATGTGTATAACAAATTGCCATAAACTTTGTACTTTTGGTTTAATAAAACGTTCTATTTGGACCACATCCAGTAAAACGTTCTAGTCGTCCTAATATTCCTACAGTTTGTCAATTCATGTTCAGCCTTTTTCACATCGTTTTTCAGCGGCATTGATTTTTCGGTGTTCATTCCGTTATTGGCGTTGCATTGCGAATGTGAATATCAATATACTCAAGAATATTTATGTGAATTTTTCCCTGAAGATCGGAGTTCAAGTGTTGATACAACCATATATCATATATGTATATAAAATTTATATGGATGCATGTGTTTTTTTTTGTAGGGCTTATACATCTGAATTCAGTTCTACAGGGATAAAAGTATGTGGATATTACTGCTGAGTACCACTACATGCTGAAAATAGTAAAGAAATAGCACCTGATTCCTAGTAATAAAATGAAATTCCATTGGTTCTCAGAGTAGTTACATATTTCATGTTTCATCACTTTCATGTTTGCAGGGCTCTTTTTGTTGTTGGTGTGGTTGTGGGTAGAAGTTGTAGTGTTATGAATGAAGATGATATATGATATGACACAACGACACAACACACTTCTTGGATAGCTTGACATATGACACTAGGTGACACTAGAGACTATAGTGTGTGTGTAGTTTGGGTTTGGTGTAGTTAAACAAACGGCGACAGACTTCGTGGGGCAAAATATCATTATAGATTATATATATAGCTTCTCCTATAGTATCATAAATTCTAATTGGGATTGGGATGGGAAGACAGAGATTTTATTCTGTTGTTCTAGTTCTGCCTGTTCTCTTTTTGGATTTGGAGAATTAAGAATTAATAGAAATTAGAAATATATTGTACATTTGTAAATTTAATAAGAATAACTAATTTATTGACTTCGATTAATTTATAATAACTGGTAAGTTGAAATTCTGAGTGTCAAAAGTCAATGTATATGTTTAATTAGCTTTTGTAATAATATTTATATATCAAAATCAATAATAACACTTGTAACTTATTCTTCAACTTTTAATTATTTATATTAATAAATAATATTATAAATAATATAATTTTTTAAAATTGATTGAAGAACAGCAACATTAATGGCATTTTTAGCTGTCGTCAAATTTAAAAAAATGGTTTATGTGAATTGCTTTTTAATGATTTTTATATTTTGTTGTGAATTAAAAAAAATATTTCGTACCCACCCAGCGGGAAATGGAATCATGCATGATTGTAACTTACTTTGGAAGGTATGGATGCATGACTCTACGTATGAAACCTTACATCTTTTTAACATTAGCATGTCCACAGAGGGAAGCAATAAGATCGGTTTTAATCGTGGAGCTTCCCTAAATATGTATGAAGAATGCATCATAGAATTGCAATTAAGAAACACAACTAAGCATACATGAAGGAGCTATCATTAGGCAGGCAAACAGAATATAATTTGACGATATATACAGTATGCATCATTAAGAATGTAACCAGGAAATAAATTGGGAGATGCATTTCCAATGCTGCAAAGTCGAATTTGTAAACTGCAAAATAAAACTAATTTGAAATATATTATAATTTATATATAATTTAATAATATATCAAAATAATGTTTAACATTTAGATTTTTGCTTTAATTTAAATGTATTTTTATATAATCGACTTTTTGCAAGACGAAATCCTATTTTCATGTCAATTTCGTATTGAACAAAGTCGAAATTGTCCTTTTTAACTGCTTCTGTAAATATGAAATGCATTAGTACTATGTATTATAATTATTGAAAAATGAAAAAAAAAACTGTTCCAAAAAGGACATACAAACAAATAAAATATTTAAATCCAAAATATAATCGTGGTATTATAAAATACATTAAACAAAAAATTTAACAAATATAAAAATACTATTAACTAATGAAATAAAAAATATTCCTTACCTATAGTTTTTATTTTTATAGACTTTTTTTTTCACTTTTTATTTTAAAAAAAATTTTCACAATTCAAAAAATCACTTGTTTTAAATTTTTCGACACTTTGTTTACCATTTAAAATTCAAAATTTGAATTAGCGCAATCATATCTAGAAGTTTAAAAAAACATTCGTAATTAAACATTAGCAATGTTTATAAAAAAAATCCATAAATAATATAACTGTATCAACCGAAAACAAAAATTCCTTAGCTTCCGTAAGGATTACTCAGAAGCAATCATGCATGTATCTTATACATCGCAAAGAATATTTTTTTTAAAAGCATTGCTTCCCTAAACATTCCGAAAGAAAGCCTGATCACATTTCCCGCTGGACATCAACATCATATGACATTACTTCAAACCGCAAAAACTTGGTTACAAGATGTTTTATATAGTATAGTTTAATTCTTATTTTTATTTTATCTGTTCTCCAAATATCATCCAAATCGAAAATTTTAAAGCAATATAAAAAAATTAGTGTAACTTCATTATCTTAAAAAAAGACGATTTTTGGTAATTTAAATAATCTAAAACAAAACCTAATAAAAATTTGTACTATCCCTACACTTCTTAAATATAATTATTATAGGTGCTAGGTAAGGTACCCTACAAATTAGTTATTTTGTACTGAAATTATTAAAAACGGTTTTCTAAAAGTCAAAGGGAATACATATTAATTAGTTCTACTCCTGTTGTACCTTTGTCATATCAGCAATATTAAATTCTTACATTAAATATTCTTAACGATTATTAATTCCATTTTATTGATATTACATTAACATTAAATGTTTACATAAGTTAGGAAAAGCTTTTTGTTCATATTAAATATTCTTAGAAATTAGAAATTGCATTAGGTTAAATGAATTAAAAATCAAATATGCTTTTTGAACCAAATAAATACATGATATAAAATAAAGAAATATTTTATTAAAATGCTGAAACGACATGAACTTTTTGATCATTCTAATATTGAACGAAAATCCATAGTCTAAATGAAGATTTTGAATAAATTGAAATTAGAAGCAGTAAGTATGAAGTTGTTTTATATTTTAAAAGAATCTTCAATTCGTTTTCATTATTTTTTCACAGAAATTAAAATTAAATTTGTAATTAAAATTACAAATAAGAAATTCCTTGTATATATATAATGATAATATATCATATTGTATAAATATAATATCGACAGAAATCGACAAGAAGTTTTTCTTATCTTTTATTTTATTAAGGATTTTAAAAAATGATTCTATATTCAAAATACTTATATACTTAAATTTAATAATCATATTGCTCTTTACTTATTTAAATCAAAAATATTTCATCTTCAAAAATAAAATACTTTTATGTGTAAAATTTAATTTAACATATTTAATATTTATTGTGTGTTGTATAAATCGATAAAGCAAATGTTTAACGTCAAAGTAACAGTATAGGGCGCATTCGTAGCAAAAGGAATATATATTAATATTCTTTAAAAAAAAAACTTAATATACATAATAAATCAATATATTTTAAGGAGGCGCATAATTTTCTTATATACCTTAGTTCATAGTTAACCCTCGGTGGGTACACTTTGGAATAATATTTGTAGTTTTTCCTGATTTTTTTTTTCGATAACAAAGTGTATTATTATGTAGAATATATTTCTTTTCAAAGGAGTTTCAAGTTTCAAGTATATTATATTTAAAATAAGAGTATATTATAATAACTTTTAAAATATATTTTGATTTCTAGTTTTGTGAAAAAATATTGATTTTTTTTTTAATATAGTGTTAGTTTTCTTTCTTAATTTTGAGTTCCTAAATTATATTGGAATAATTCTCTAATTCGGTATAACAATTTCTAAAATTGAAAAGAAATTCCAATAACATATAAATTATATTATATATATGAATTTGTACAGACTTTTTTTTAAAGGAATATAATATTTTTAATAATATCCCTTTTCATTCTTTAAATATATTATATATACATATATATAACAGGGTGGACCTAAAATGGTTGATATGTGGTATACCACTATATTTATCTAATTGTATTCTGATATATATGAGCTCTTTCTTTGTTGAAACGCTCTTCTCGGTCTATACTGTAGACTACAGCCAGTTTTCTGGTCCGATCTCTAGAAAAAAAAGTAACAATATTATTTGGCTGTTAAACTGGAGAATGCCTGAACGCACAAAATTTATTTTTATATTACAGCCTGAAAATATGCAAGCAAAGTTAAATACTTTTGTTTGCATATTTCCAGGCTATAATATATTATATTATGATAGAATAAACTGCAATACATATTTTTATAATGAAAAATATAATAATATAATACTGTCGTTAAGTGTAGGTACCAGGTAATTGAGTATTTTTTTTTTGTTAAAATTAGTGTGCAACTATTTGTTAATGTAAAACATCTTAAAGATAAATCCAATGGAACTAAAATAAGTTTTTCTATTTAGTTATTCTGCAATTATAATCCCAAATATGAAATTACTTTTTTATTGAGATTGAATTAATTACAAAATTGGCTGTAGCCTAAATAGAAGATTTCATGAACGTACAGTTTTCTCATTATACAGTATGGCACAAATCACCCATTTCAGGGCCACCCTGTATATATAGATATGATGGAACTTCTCAAACATGCGCAATTTTAAACATGCAATTCATTTACAAAACTATTTTCTTAATAACACAAAATTTCGCCATATTTAAAGATTCAATATAAGATTAATTGTATTGTTATTTCATATTTCGAATTAATTATTATAAATATATGTATAATTCGTGTTATTTTCAGTGAATATATTTAGTTTTATTTTATTATAAAAATATATAATATATATACAAAAAAAAAAATCTTAAAAGTGCATTATAAAAATATATAATAACAAGAATTATACTGTAATCAAAGAAAATTGAAAAAGGATACATTCAGGATTTTCTCTTAAATTATTAAGGTAATAAATAAATAATTTATGTAAGGTAGAAAAGACAAATTTTTTAAAATGCTTGTATAATTGAAATTACTAAATTTTGGATACATATTGTTAATTTTTATCCCCGCCCCCATTTTTAATATAGATGACTCATATTCCTACTAATTTTTTATATACGACTATACGAGACAAGTATGTAGTTTAGTTTTTATACTACGTAGATAACTTTTTTGAAAATTCCCTTTTTTTCATTTAGTGAAAACAAAATATATATAACGTTTTCAAGAAACTTAACTAAAAAAGGTAAAAAAAAAAATCATTATACATATAGTATTATTGAATATTATATTTGACCTTTTGCCTGAGACTTGTTATTTTTTTTTTTATTATAAACTCAAAATATGACTGTGTCTAAACCAAGCCAACTGAATGACTCATTTCAATACAAAAGTAGTTATATATTCTTTTATAACTGTAAATATTGGTAAATATGTGAGTGGAAATATAAAAAGGACTCTAACACATTCTATATATAATATATGGTTTCACGGTTTCACGTAATAATTATTATTTATTTTTTTATATTCTTTATCACATAATTATAAATGAAGATATGCAGTACCTAATTTTATATATTTAAAAAATAAATAAACAAATTACTTAATTTTTATAATATTCTAAATTTTAAAACTGATATTTATTTTAGCATATTAACAAAATATATATTGAAATTGAAAATAATTTCTATATATAAATATAATGATTTTATTAAGATTTTTTTTTATAATTATGTTACATAATATTCATATACATAGGTTTGTACGTAGTAAATTTATTCTTTTTCTTGTGATGCAATCCAATATTGGATGTACGCGACTATATGTTGGAACATCATTTAGTCATTTTAAATTCTACTATCCAAATTATTAATCACTTTGAACAAGTTCTGATCTTCAGCTAATCTTACCACATGGATAAACGAGTTTACACATGTACAGGTTTTGATGTTCAGCATCCAGTATATTTGCGATTTTCCAGCAGCTCTTGTATGGATAATTTTTAATATTTCATATTTGGTGTTTCTCATCAGATAGCCAAAATATAATGTTTTTCTTCTTGAAGGAGTTCTCTCTGGCTGCGGATATATATATCTTAAAACATCTTCATTAGACACTGTCTTTCCATGTTATTTTTAGTAACTTGCGGTATGTATTATTTTCAAAAGCTTGAATTTCACACTTTAATACCCAATCTCCATACAATACATATGTAGCATTTAATGTTAAGTTTGTAGTCGCTATTACAGAGAAAATTTTAAATTTATAAAAAGCGGGTTGGGTATGGAGGCTTACATTACAAAATCTTGCATACAAAATCCTGCATTAGAAAATCTTGCATTACAAATTCTATCATTAAAATTAAACACAATCTGGCATACAAATTACGCGCGCAATTTACATGCAAGATTTTGTTTAATTTTCATGATAGAATTTTGTTCGACGAAATAATATATGGCATATAATTGAACTGGTAAAGGGACATCCTTATCAAAATTGAGTTTTTGAAGCGGATTGCTCAGAATATTATTCTTCAATTTTGTTATCGCAAGATTTTCTTGTGCTAGATTTTATTATTGCAAGATTTCAATGTTGCAAGATTAATAAAAAAATGCAAGATTTTGTTACTGAAATTTTTTGTGATGATGTCTTACATACCGCTCCCATAAAAAGCACTGCGGATCATTTCGATTCTATATTTTATTTGTCTTTCACCAGCTCTACTCAACCGAAATATTTGAAGTTATTCACTCGTTCTATTATTAGTAAATATTGTTGCATTAATGTGTTGTATTTTGTTACATTTAATATTAACCTTAAAGAAATGGATATATCTCAATAATAATTTCTATCTTTCTGTTTGTTCTCTGTTATTATTACAGATAATTAGTTCACTCAGAAGCTCTTATTTTACCGTTCTGGATAATAGAAATCTTCTGTTTTGAATTAATTGTGGATGAGAAACTCAATTACTATTGTATAAAGTTAAAGGCTAACTATATTTTACAAAAAAAAAACATAAGTAACTATAGATTTTACAATAAATATTCGGTAACTTAACAAAACTTAAGAAACAGTATAATAAACATATTTACTTGTCGCATTCATAATAAATGTAAATTTGACATTTTCATAAGTTTGTAAGTTTTGTTCGCTCTAGAGCGATGAAATACTTTACAAACTTTTTTCTATAAAAATTTAACGAAAGTCATCGTATAATTTCATTATAATCAGTTGTATGGATATGGGAATAGTCATAGAGTTTTTACTACCAAAGCCTTCCAATTGTATTTAACGTCAAACTATTTAATGGCATCAAAACTTTAAAAGAAATGTGAAGTGTACAACCGAAACGTAAATAATACTTAACAATAAGGAATATTTAGAAATAAAAAATAAATAAAATAAGTCCTAAACAATAATTAAATGTGACATCATAATCGTAATTACAATTCCAAATTAAAATCAATAGCTATTATATCTTTGTTATAATAGAAGTATGTCTTTATATTGATATGTGGTTTGTTAATTCTGAACTTGTCATGCCTATGAAATCGTAATTAGGAGTACTAATAATTTCTTTTTACAAGAACATTTTATTTAATTTATCAATGGAAGTTTATTTAATTTATCATATTCCATGGATTTACATAAAATATACGTAATAAATTGCAATAAAATAAATTTGAACATTTTAGAAATGTTTTAAATAAATATTTTAATATTATTACACTAAATTATAATTTATGATCTATTCTTTTATTTAGATATAAACTGGAAAGTGGCCTCTCGCCGTTATGTCGTCAGTTAAAGTGGCGGTTCGAGTTCGGCCCTTCAATAGTCGGGAAATCAACCGAGAATCAAAATGCATAATTGAAATGTGTGATGGAACAACTACAGGTGAATATATTTTTTCTTTAAATCTATAACATCAATATTTTATGATTCCCTTTAATATGATAATTTATAAATTCTAGCAATTACAAATCCAAAATTACCACCAAATACCAATGACTCTGTTAAACGATTCAATTTTGATTACTCTTATTGGTCTCATGATGTTAGTATATCCATATATAGATAATTTATATTATACCAAATTTAAATATTTTTTCTTTTCTTCTAAAATAATTAGCCAACACATTCAGACTTTTCTACACAATCAATGGTATATAAAGATATTGGCGAAGAAATGTTACAACATTCATTTGATGGGTATAATGTTTGTATTTTCGCATATGGTCAAACTGGAGCTGGGAAATCCTATACAATGATGGGCAAACAAGAAGATGACCAAGAGGGTATAATCCCAATGATTTGTAAAGATTTATTTGGTAGAATCCATGACACTGAAAATGACGATCTCAAATATTCGGTACAATTTTTTGTTGCTATTTACTTATATACATATAATAAAATAATATTTTTTTTTTATAAGGTTGAAGTATCATATATGGAAATTTATTGTGAGCGTGTAAGAGATTTACTTAATCCAAAAAATAAGGGTAATTTGCGAGTGCGTGAACATCCATGCTTAGGGCCATATGTTGAAGATTTGTCTAAATTGGCTGTAACATCTTATGGAGATATTCACGATTTAATAGATGAAGGAAATAAAGCTAGGTAAAAATTAAAAATGACAATTTATTAGTGAATTATTAATTTTTTTTTTTTGTTACATTATTTGATTAATTTTTCAGAACTGTCGCTGCCACCAATATGAATGAAACTAGTTCCCGTTCTCATGCTGTTTTTACTATATTCTTTACACAACGACGACATGATGATTTGACAGATTTATCAACCGAAAAAGTTTCGAAAATAAGTTTAGTTGATTTAGCTGGTTCTGAAAGAGCTGATTCAACAGGTGCAAAAGGAACTCGTTTAAAAGAAGGTGCAAATATTAATAAATCTCTTACGACTTTGGGAAAAGTTATTTCAGCTTTGGCTGAAATTGTAAGTATATTTAAATTTTATTTGATTTTTTATTTAAATTATATAATTAAAATTTAATTTTAACAATTAATTACGCTTTTATTAAATTATTCTTCACAATTTTTATGTGTTCTTTTTACATAAAAAACATAAAATACTTTAACTTTATATTAAATTTTTCATATTATTTTGCAAACTCTCCTACAAATCAATTTTTGGAATTTATTTAACTTATTCATAAATATAGTCCGTAAGTATGATTTTCACTTTTCGTACTAGTTCATAAGAAAATATTATATTCTGTCCAATATATTTAAATGTATATAACTAAACTATTTTTTTTTAAATATTAGGTTTATATAAAATATTTCAATTAAAGTTTTTGCGATATTTTTAATTAGTCTATGAAATAAGAGGTAACAATTTCCTTTCGAAAACTACTTAGCAATAATAACGATAATATACAGATCAGTGTAGTAACCATTAGGTTAAAAGAGATTCAAACTATCAACCGGTGATTTCCATTTTACAGGTGTTGGTTTCGAAATAAAACTAACTTTATATGTGGGTCCACAAGTGGACAAGCTGCATTTATTTTTCTATACCAAGAGTTGTCTGGAAATCGCCATAAAAATCAATTATTTAAAAAGTTTTACTCTAAACAAGTAATTTTATTTCCACAAATTAAATAAAATTGCTCAGTTTACCTCTATTACGTGATTACATCTGCTTCTTTATAAAATAACTTTCCAAACAGAAAATAAATTAAATTCGCGCAAAATGAAATAGCTTCCCAAAATATTTTTTTTTTCTCTTATTTCCAACCTAACTAATATTATAGATAAATTTTTGGGAACTTATTTCAATTTGCTTTGGAGGTTTCATTTATTTATATATTATCTATAAAAATATGTATTGTTAAAACTACAACATAGTAAATTGTGAAGTAAATACAAATTAATGATCACTTTTCTCATATATATTATAATTAAATATTAAATACGGCCTTAATTTTGAGTTTTAACAGTTAATGAAGCAAACTAAAACATTTACATATTTATAGATAAACCCTTATCCATTCCACAATTTTGAATTCTTTACTATATATACCGTATTACAAATATTTGCAGGCTTCAAAATCTAAAAAATCAAAAAAAGCTGATTTTATACCATATCGTGACTCCGTATTAACTTGGCTTTTAAGGGAGAATTTAGGAGGTAATTCAAAAACTGCTATGATTGCTGCTATTTCACCAGCTGATATTAATTATGACGAGACTCTTAGTACATTACGGTAAGAACTAATCAAATTATTATTATTTTTTTTGATTAATTTTCTTTGAGTTAATGTTATAGGTATGCTGATCGAGCAAAACAAATTGTTTGCAAGGCTGTTGTCAATGAAGATGCAAATGCAAAACTTATACGCGAACTTAAAGAGGAAATCCTAAAATTGCGTGAGCTTTTACGTGCTGAAGGAATTGAAGTACACGAAGGTAATTTATATTTTTATATTTAAAAAAACGAAATCAATTTAATATCTGGGTACAAAATACGACCAAATATTTGTTAAGTTTATACAAAAAATTATTAGAAATAAAAATGGCATTCGATAAGAAATATTATTTTTATGTAGGACCGGATGGTAAAGTTGTTTGTGAAAAACGAGATGCAAATAGTAAGTAAATAAATAAATGAAAACAAAATTAATTATCGGCAAGCTCTTCATTAACAGATAGTATAATATTATATCACAAAAATGTTTTTTATATGTCGTCCTCAAATTGCTTTTTTCAATTTTGTATTTATTTATAAATATTCAATACAATTTTTATATATTTTGTATACAAAAAAAATCCATATACAGCTTGCTTCTTACATTGTAATTTTTTGTTTTTACAATTCAAATATATAAGATAACTTAAGGTTGTTATAGGTCTTTAAACTGTTTAGGACGTGGTAGTTTTATATTTACCTTTAGGGAGTATTTATTCCCATTATTTTTATTATCAAATTTCTCAAAAAACATTTAGGACTAATTAGTATATACATATATATAGCTCACTTAAATATTCTTAATTTATTTAAAATTTTACTTACAACTATTTTAATAATTATTATTGAAATTAATTTAGTACTAAATACAATTTGGCTGTTAATATACATTAAATTTATAAAATATAAGAAAATAGTCCTTAACCGTTAAGAACTTCTGAAGAGCATAGTGTAATTTAACCGAACAGACTTATATCAGCGCCGTAACTAGCTTTTCCAGGTCCCTATGCAATATTTTTTTTTGGTAAAAAGTAATATTAGTACAAATTACAAATTAATATGATAATATAACCAACCTACAACTTCTGTCATACGAAGCAGTAGAAACTTACTGGAACATTAAGAAATAATCCTAAAGCAAAATTAATGTTATGTATTAGGAAAAGACTCAATTAATCCAAAGTCATGCAGACTCTATAATAAAATTTCAAAGTTTTAAATTCGAAGCATCGATATTAATTGCCTATTAATATCGATGATTCAAATTTAAAAACTTGTATTTGATAAGTGAGCTAGTAACATATTTAAATAGCGAGATCGGCAGCCGCCTTTTTTAAATCTACAACAAAAACTTACAGAATGTTGAATGAGTACATCTTATGCAGCAATTTAGCAACACGTTATTTTTCTATTACATATACTAGCTGGTGAGTAATAAAAAAATAAAGTATGACTTAAGTACTTCTATAGGTTTATAGTTTTTGAGGTAAATTTACAGTTCGATTTCAGGACCTCCCCGATCTTAGTTACGGCGCTGTCTATATTTATCGAATTAGACAGAACTTCATTTTTAAGTAAAAATGAAGTACAAATGAACTTTTATTGAAATTTACAAATAGATTTTTCCATATTTCCGCTTGATTTAATTTTTTAGTTACTGCAATATACTTTTTTATAATTGTATTTTATTTTATTTTTTCTGTTTGTGCAAAATATCAAAATTCATTTGTGGCAATTTAAAATAAAAAATATTTTAATAAATCCGATTCCCGATGAAAACCGTTTTTGAAAGAAACGATTTGCATGTGAATACATTTGTATACTTACCTATATTAGTAATCCAACCAGCTTCTATCTAATTATAATTTGTGTTTATCTGTAAATCGGTATTGATTTGATACCATGTAAAAAATTGATAAAATCAAACAAAAATAATGATAATTACATTTAGCGATTTTATAAATAAAAGTCGTCGTGAATATTAGCAATATTTTCCCAAATTATGTAATTTAAGAATAAAATAAAAAAAAGTAATAGATCAGTTTCACCGCAAACAATGCAGATAGTGCTCAAATTGCGTCAAAAAAATCAGCCAATACAAAATATTTAATAGCAGTTAAACTCAACTCGAATATTCACTCAGAATTTTCTCAGAACGCACGTTGTCAACTAAATTTATAAATTTTAATAAAAGTAATTATGCTTTCATTTGAAGAAAAGTTAATTGAAGCGGTGAAAGTAAAATCGATAAATCTAGTCGGAGCTATAAATTAATATGTATTTACATAATTTTATGTGATATAATGTCAAACGCGCTATTGAAACTGAAACTTGAGACTGTCTACTACGGCGTTAAAGCACGTTCTACGGCATTTACGCGCCGGTGTAACTTGTGTTGAGACTAACACCCGGGTAAGTATTTGTCCTTAAAATTTGTTTATTCGGAAATTGTAACTTTGGTAACTTTGCCCTCAAAGTTGAGTGATCGCAGTCCCGCAGTTAAAACCCATATATAAATAAGATGATGTTAATGGAAAAAAAAAATAATCCTACGTCATTATTTATACTCGTATTTTATTATTGCAAAGAGATAATACAAGAAGTTAATATTTATTGTAAATAATTATATAAAAATAATCATTGCTGTAATTAATTATTGAGAAAGTTTTAAAATGATATAAAATGAACCGCCTATAACCAAATCTATATTTATCATACTTTATAATATTGCATTCAACTATATTTAACCCTTTCGAGACTGATGGGACATATATGTCCCGCTGATCACGTGATCTATTGTTTCAGCTAAAGCTGAATCACGTGAAAAAATATCCGGCTTGAAAGGGTTAAGGATTCCAATACCGGTTAGAAATTCGTGTACTAGTTCCAAAATTAAAAGCTTAACTAACAGAAAGAATTAAGTATTTCAAATATATTATATAAGAAATAGAAAAACAATCTGAATTAATTAATATAGTAAGATTTAAACCAACACCTACAAAATTATAATGAATAAAGCGTTGAATATACATACTGTCTAGTGATCGTGGCAGTTGGGAAAGATTTTTAACAGCAGTTTTTGTAATAACAGTAATGTAATATAAAATTAGATTACAGTTTACATAATTTCTAGTATTATTAACTATTAAGCTTATAATTTTTTGCTTATGCACTCAAATGAATGATAAGCTTCATTATAGTGGAATAAGCTCAAATTGCAGAAAGTCAATGGTGTTTTGATATTTAGACAATCATTATGCAGACTATTAAACATACATTGCTTTAAATGTTATATAACTAAATACTTATGAAACTTTTATCAGGTGGTGCTATTGCTGTATTTACCAAGAGAGAAATGTAGGCAGTTGCCATTCGAATTTTTTCTTTTATTTGACAAATTTCATCAAATTTTAACGCTCTATTAAATATCTTGCTGATATACTAACTAGATGGTCTTGCCTTTATGATGCCTGTAAAGCTTTGTACGAAAACTGGGCGGAAATATTTAAAGTTGTATTACAATAACTATCAGAAGATGATACCGTATCGCCTCAATTTAGAAAAAGCTCAAATATTGAATATTAGCATTCAAATGAATCGCCACAAATGCCTTTTTACGATGACATTTTAGCAGTCCACTTTGGAGCGGTTGCGGTTAAATTTATGCCACTAATTTAAAATTACCACCAATAGAAATTAATTTCTCGATTGATGTTGAGCAATACAAATCATCGATTGAATTCGTTAATTAAACATCAATTTTTTTAAAAAAAATATAGGACGGTTTAGTATACATTGCCTAGGGGCGGTAAAAACACAATTACTGCACTTGGTATATTAATATAACTCGTGACATCTTTTCTAGTAATTTATGAATCATTTCTGAATATCACTAAAATTTAAAATATTCGGTATATTGTTGCTTATGTCTAAGTATTGGCAACCTTAATTATAGTTAATATATTATCATATTGTTATTTATTTGTATCTCTGTAATATTATTTGCATATTAAAAATATTTGTCTAACTTTTTAATAGGAAAACAAAATAAACAAAGAATACTTTTTAAAATTTAACTTCATTATAATTTTAGAAGATGAATCTGGGAATGTTAAATCTGGTATTCATCGTAATGATGCCCACACAAAAGGGCGTAATAATAATGGGTCTACTGCTGAAATGGCGGTTGATCAACTACAAGCTAGTGAAAAACTTATAGCTGGTATTTTCAAAATAATGATTTAGTTTGGCATTAGTAATATTATAAAAATTTTATTTTCTAGAACTAAATGAAACCTGGGAAGAAAAACTGAAAAGAACAGAAGAAATTCGTTTACAACGTGAAGCTGTATTTGCAGAAATGGGTGTTGCAGTTAAAGAAGATGGCATAACTGTTGGTGTATTCTCACCAAAGAAAACACCACATTTAGTTAATCTTAATGAAGATCCAAATCTATCTGAATGTCTGCTGTATTATATCAAAGATGGTAAGAAAAAAATAATATAAAACAAATTATAATAAAAAAAAAATTGAATTAAAATTTGTGGCACAATTTTCTATATTGGTTTAAAAAAATGTATATTTATTCAAAAAGGTATAACTCGTTTGGGAACACACGAAGCTAATGTACCACAAGACATACAGTTATCAGGATCTTATATTTTAAAGGAACATTGCACTTTTGAAAATCGTAATAATGTAGTTACACTTATTCCACATAAGGATGCTCTTGTTTATTTGAACGGACGAAAATTGATTGAACCAGAAATTCTTGTGACTGGTTCACGTGTTATTTTGGGTAAAAATCATGTATTTCGGTTTACACATCCGGAACAAGCTAGAGAAATTCGTGAAAAAATGACAAATGATACATCTGGACCTATAGAAATAGCTGACTGGAATTTTGCTAAATGCGAATTACTTGAGAAACAGGGCATTGATTTGAAAGCTGAAATGCAAAAACGTTTGGACACACTTGAAGAACAATACAAAAGGGAAAAATTACAAGCTGATCAACAATTTGAAGAACAAAGAAAGGTATATAATCTGTCATTTATATAATACGAATTTTGTTTTATTTAGCTTTATAAATTTATTATAGTCATATGAAGCTAGGATCGATGCTTTGCAGAAGCAAGTTGAAGAGCAATCTATGACAATGTCAATGTATAGTAGCTATAGCCCAGAAGATTTTCATCAGGATGAAGACATTTTTGGTAAGCTATTTATTTTATGAGGACAAAAATACATTGATTTATTTACACTGATGGACATTGTCGAAATATTTTAATTTTATTATTTAGCAAAATATAATCTTTATAAAAACATACGCGGAAAATAAATGATGGAAATGATTTTGTGTTGTATATGAAGATCGTAATAAATAACCATTAATAATTTCAGTTAATCCACTTTTTGAATCTTGTTGGACAGCTCGTGAAGCTGGATTAGCTGCATGGGCATTCAGGAAATGGAGATACCATCAATTTACATCACTTAGAGATGATTTATGGGGCAACGCTATTTTTCTCAAAGAATCTAATGCAATATCTGTTGAATTAAAAAAGAAGGTAACCTATAATTGTAATTTTTATTATGTAACATAACATAATATTTTCCGATATTTTCAGGTTCAATTTCAGTTTACACTTTTAACTGACACATTATATTCACCGCTTCCAACTGAATTAGCACCTATTGCAACTTCTGGACAAAATGAAGATGATTTTGGGCCTCCCCCAGTTCCAAAAACAATTGTCGCTGTTGAAGTAACAGATACAAAAAATGGTGCAACTCATTATTGGACTCTGGAGAAATTACGGTAATAAAAAAATATATTAAATAATGTATTTTATAATATTTTAGAATATTATTAAATATTCTGAATCTAATTATATATCCTCAAACTTCAAAAACATAAATTTTCCAAATTTTCTTTAGCTTTTGAAACTTTATACCTCAAAATGTTAATGGAAATATTAATTTATTTTTGTACGAAATTTAAAACGAGCACTATAGTAATATAAATTAACCCTATCGAGTCACGTGTAAGAGATAATTAAATTTAGCCATAAAAATTAATTAACGAATTGCATTTCACCAACATTTCGACCAAGTGATCGTAACTAAAAATTAAATAATATATCTATATTTTTTTGATACAAATGCTCAAATTGATTTTCTTTCTTCTAAATTCTACAAAGTGGTTCATCCCAACTAAAAAATATTAATAATATTAATATCTCACTCATTATTGGAATATTATCCACACCACCTGACATTTAATATTACTATTTTTAAATTCGGATGAAGCACGTATTTATTTTCGATTAGACAAATAAATTATACCAGATAAAATGTAAAACCGTAGCTGGTTTCACTTTATTTTTCGTAAATTTACTAAATTTTCGGATTTATGTTTTTCGTATTTTTAAAAATGGTCCTAAATACAGCTTAAATATAGTGAATTTTTTATTCATATTATTTTCAATTAATTTTAACGTCCTAAAACTTATGACTTATCTCATTCGAAGCAATGAAACTGGAAGAGTGAGAAATAATCGTTAAGCAATATTAATAATTAGTAAAAGACTTAATTATATTATATATTGAAATATTTAATATATGTAGTAAATTTACGAAAACAAATTAAGTGAAGCGCCCTCTAGTGTACAGTCAGCTTAAAATTACCATATAATTATATTAAATATCTTTGGATGGCTTTTGGTAAAAAATATATTGAGAAATACTCTTTATTATTGGAAACAAAATTACCATCTCTAAAACATTCTTTTACTTATTTTTTTTTTATTTATTTTACTTAGTTATTAAAATTTGGTTTAAAATAAACAAAATCAATTTCTAAAGTAAATATAATTTATAAAATTCTGAAATATATTAATCTTATTAGTTATCGACTTGAATTAATGCGAACAATTTACAATATTGAGAGTCCACCATCAACATCTTTGGACATTTCACCAACGGATCAAGTTAAATGCTCTGAAACAGCTGCTATTATTCCGCCAATAATTTCAAAAAATGTTCGTTTGCGTCAACCGGAATTGCTACAATGTATAGCAGCATGCGCAAACTCATCTAGACTTTCTTTAGCAAATCTTTTGCCTTCTAGGTTTGAAAATCTCTACAAATTATGTATATTTTTTTAAAAAAAATTATTTGCTTTCATTTCAATTTTAATTTAAATAACTTATTTTGTGCGCTATTTCAAAAGACAGCATTTTTATTTTTTACCAGCTTTTTTTTATACCCTCATGCCTTTGAGGAAAATATACAAAACTATACTAAATTTTGAAATTATTTTCTGATAATTTTTATTAAAAAAGGAAATATATAATTGCATGCTTTATAATATAATATATCAAAATTAACTTTAAGATAGAATATTTATTGAAAAATATTAGCCGCACATTCTGAATTTTTAGTATACTATATAGTTTTCCGTTTTTCATGCTGTTCTTCGGGTTTTGGCATACAATTCTTCGGGTTTCCCAAAATTATAATAAATATAAAAAAATTGATTATGTCAGCATAATTAAATTTACAAAAGTACAATAAGAAAAACATATTTTTATTAAAAACAATGAGCTAGAAAAGATTTATAAAACAAAATTTCTGTTTCGTATTTGTAGTGCCATATTTTATCGGAAAACTATTAGTAATGCTTTTGTTAAAATATTTTCCCTGATGCCAACTCTACAACTAAATATCTCTACTAGCGCTATAGCCCAATCCGAAGTTAACGATCCGTTTATACGCTTAAAGTCACAACTATCATTTATATAGTTACATATATACAAAATAAAAATTTGTGTTGGGATCAGAAAATTACCAAAACCAAAAGTAGTGATTCAAATATTATATTGTATCAGTAATATAAAATAAGTTTTACTCTAATTTTATTAAATTATAATTGACGAATATAATCAGTAGTTTTTAGAGTTTTGCTATAACCAGAGTTAATATTGAAATTGATGATATAAAATTAGAAAAATTTAAAACAAATATATATTTTTTATTCATTTGTATTGTCAAAATCAAAATATCAGAATTAAAAATAAAAAAGAAAATATCACTGGATTTTCGATACCCGTATCGCGTGAATTCCCAAATATTAACCAATTTTAACTTAAAATCCCTGACTCTCTTCCAAATCTTTACTAAATCTTACTTGAAATGTCTGGTCATTTAATTTATACACAACAAATGTGACACTAATTTATACACAACAAATTAGAAAATAAATACCGTGTCAATTATCGTTTGAAATATCCATTACAAATAACTAAGTAATAACTAAGTTATTACTAAGTAAAAACTAAGAATTTCAAAAGGTATCTAATTCTACATTATTGTGATTTACATAAAAAAAAATCACAAAATTTTAAAATAGCTGCCATTATGTACAGAAGGTAGTATCTTAACTCAAATACCCATTATAAATATTACCATGTTGCTACTATAAGAAATACATAAATTTAAGTTACCGTATATATAAAATAAATTTATGTTAATATATAATTATATATTTATTATTATTATATTTGGTTAGACAACGTCTTGAACTTATGCGAGAAATGTATCACAATGAATCTGAACTAAGTCCAACATCTCCTGATTATAATGTCGAAAGTCTAACGGGAGGCGATCCATTTTATGATAGATTTCCATGGTTCCGTATGGTTGGAAGATCATTTATATATCTTAGCAATTTATTGTACCCAGTTCCGTTGGTGCATAAAGTAGCAATTGTTAATGAACGTGGTGATGTTCGTGGTTATCTTCGAATTGCTGTTCAACCTGTTTTAGTAATTATTTTAAATGTGTTTTTGATTATATTTTTTCTATTTATATTTAATTATATATTGTTTAGGATGAAGAAAGTATTGATATTAATAATGGCGTAAAACAATCTGCACGTTTACTTTTTGATGAAGATAGAAAACCAAAATATCGCTCATTAATTACAAATGAAAAAGAACGTTTTATTGAAGGTACTGATTGTAAAACCGAAGGTGAGCTAATGGAAAAAAGTAAGTATACATTCAAATTTAACTTGTATTTTAAAAGTTTTTAAAGCAAAATTAGCTTTTGAAATTGAAGATGCGGATTCAGGACAAGGCGATTCAAGTGTAGCTTCAGAAATACAAGAAACAAATGATGATCTAGGTGAACATTTACAAATTGGTAAAGAGTTTACATTTCGAGTCACTGTATTACAAGCAACTGGAATTGGTGCAGAATATGCAGATATTTTCTGTCAATTTAAGTAATATTTTTAATAAATACAAAACATGGCTCAAAATAAAACACAAACATTTCAGTTTTTTACATAGACATGAAGAAGCATTTTCTACTGAACCAGTTAAAAATTCAGGATCTGGAGCACCGCTAGGCTTTTATCATGTTCAAAATGTAACAATCTCTTATTAAAAAAAATATATAGTATAATTATAATCTTACATTTGAAATCTTTCAGATTACTGTTGTTGTAACAAAATCGTTTATTGAATACTTAAAAACGCAACCTGTTATGTTTAAAATATTTGGTCACTATCAAAATCATCCATTGCATAAGGATGCAAAACAAGAACTTTACCAATCAAGACCACCACCGAGACGTATGTTACCACCAAGTATTCCAATAAGTCAACCAGTACGAAGTCCAAAATTTGGTCCATTACCTTCTACACCTTCATCTACAGTTTTGGCTAAGCATGATGTTTTAGTTTGGTTTGAAATTTGTGAACTAGCACCGAATGGAGAATATGTTCCGGCTGTAAGATTTAAAATATTTCACAATATGTAAATAATTGATTTTTTTTTTGTATTTTATTTAGGTTGTTGAACATAGCGATGATCTTCCTTGTAGAGGACTCTTTCTGTTACATCAAGGTATTCAAAGGCGTATTCGAATTACAATTGTTCATGAACCTACATCGGAAATCAAATGGAAAGATATCCGTGAATTAGTTGTTGGTCGTATTCGTAATTCTCCTGAATCATCAGATGATTTAGATGACGAATCCTGTGTTTTGTCGCTTGGTTTATTTACTGGTGAATCAGTTGAGTTTCCTGGAGATGATCGTTCATTTTATCGATTTGAAGCTGCTTGGGATTCTAGTTTACACAATTCAACATTATTGAATCGTGTCACACAGACTGGCGAAACAATTTATATTACTTTAAGCGCATATTTAGAGGTAATATAAATTTAAAAAAAATATTGTCCAGTCTTCCCAATTAAAGATAATAAACAAAAAATATATCTGTTACAATAAAAAATTCATTTTATTAGTTGGAAAATTGTGCTCGACCTGCAATTATAACGAAAGATTTAAGCATGGTGATTTATGGTCGTGATGCAAGAACTGGACCAAGATCATTAAAACATTTGTTTTCTGGGCAGTACAGAAATCCTGAAGCTAATCGTTTATCTGGAGTATATGAATTATCATTGAGGAGAGCTTCTGAAGCAGGTAGTCCAGGTAGAAATTTATATTGTAGAAATATTTATATTGCTGTTATATATAAATTTAAAGTTTTTTGTTGTAAACTTTAAAGACATTATTAGACTAATAGCAGAATTTAAAAAATCTTCTTCAATCGTATCAACATTGAAATTAAATGCAAAGTTTTACTTAAACCGCGAGAATTTTCATCAGCTTAGAATTACATAACTGAATTACATCTGAATTACTGAATCTATTAACTACTCAATTCTCAATATAATGCTAGATTTCGCTAGATTGCAGCATTATACTCGTATTAGCCGCAAATTTCAATTTCCGCAAATCAAAGCTATATTTTTACTTGCAAGTTTTATGCGTGTATACATTTTGTGTTATTTTTTTTTAACTTTTGAAATTAAAGATGTACTAAAGTTTTGTAATGTAAAAGATCTATTTCCAAAAATCTTTTAATACCAGTTTCCATTATTGAAAATTTCATATTACATATTTAATTCCTTATATTTTGCTAGTCTGTTATTTAAATGCTACCCCGTGAAACCTTGACTACTAACGTAGTTCCGACATACATATATAATAAAATAACCAAGGAAAATTAAAAAATTTTTTTTTTTTTTTTCTTTATTTTGTACTTTAATTTACTTATTTAATTTTTATAATTATGCTTGTAGTTTTAGTTTAGGTAATAAGATATTCAGTATAATTTAATTAATAATAATTATAATTATAAATAAAGGTGTACAAAGAAGGCAACGTCGGGTTTTAGACACTAGCTCAACATATGTTCGCGGAGAAGAAAATCTACATGGCTGGAGACCAAGGGGTGATTCCCTTATTTTTGATCATCAGGCTAGTATAATTTTTGAAAATATTTTAAATTGTGTTATGTTTAAATTATGTATTATATCTTTCCCCTGGGAGTTTTGCTCATGTATATAATGCCTGATATCTTCTTTAATTAAGAAATATATTGAATTTATATTTCACAAAATTTTAATTTTTAATAAAAAACTAATTGATTTTAGATAAAATCTATATATTTTCCTAATTAGAGAAGATATCGAGCATTATTTTCACGAATAGTTATTTTTTTAAATAATAATATTTATATCAAAGCTATCAGAGCTATAATAATTAATATAATAATAGCCACTGCTTTTTTTATATTAAATATAATAAATAATAAAAAATAAAATAGTGGGAACTTGAAAAACTAACGCGATTGGAAGAAGTTGGTCGTGTTAAACATTTACTGATGCTTCGTGAAAGACTTGGTATGGATACAAATCCAAATCCAACAACAAAAACAGAAAAAGATGTATGTAATTTGGCGGCACGTGCATGTACATCACCAGTTCATATGATAATTCCACCGTCTCCACAGACGCCGATTATAGAATCTCAACCGTTAATGCCAGAACGTGAATATACACCAAGAGAACAAGAATTAATGATGAAATGTGTTAAATTGATTCAAGGTTATTTTCATATATACAATAAGGATATTTTTATTTTAAATATGAATAATTTTGTTAAGGATTCAATACTAAATCTGATTCAAATGAAAAACCGGTTCAAAATGATTGTTCACCAGCAGATGAAGGATGTGCGGATATGACTGTTAGTTGTATTTCTGGAAATTCCATTGAGTAAATTTCAAACAAAATTTATCAGTTTGAAATCTTTATTTATCAATAATTTTTAGATTATGCTCGCCTGATAGAGCTGATATGCCACATGGTTGGGAAGCTCCAGCACCTGCTCCTCAACCTACTCTTCCATTGCGACTTTATGTCCCTGAATTAGAAGAAATTCGTGTCAGTCCGATAGTAGCACGTAAGGGATATTTGAATGTATTAGAACATGGTGGATCGGGTTGGAAAAAGCGATGGGTGGTTAGTTTTCTATTATACTATTATGTATGAAATATAAGATTAAAAGATATTTTTTTTAGACGGTGCGTCGCCCTTATGTATTTATATATCGATCAGAGAAAGATCCTGTAGAACGAGCACTACTTAACTTAGCAACTGCACAGGTTGAATGTAGTGAAGATCAAGCCGCTATGGTTAAAATTCCAAATACTTTCAGGTTATTTAATATAAATTATTATATATATGTATTTATTTTAATATTTTTTGTAGTGTTGTAACCAAACATCGCGGATATCTTTTACAAACACTTGGTGACAAAGAGGTTCATGATTGGTTATATGCAATAAATCCATTACTAGCTGGACAAATCAGGTAAATTTATTATGCAGTTGAAAAAAAATGTATACAATTTTTTTCTTCTTAATAAAGGTCAAGATTGGCACGCCGAAATGCTGAAACGCCAAATTTACTGACAATAGGTAAATGAGATATAATTACAATGGAATCATTAATAGTATATTAAGAAAGTAAAACTATAAAATGTTCATAAATTTTTTTCTAAAAGCTGGTTAAAATTTTAGAAAGTAAATTATATTAATTATATTATTTATTTAGTTTATTACGACTTATTATTTATGTATATAGTTATATTTAATTATTTTTAAATTAAAATTTAACTAATTGGTTTTTTTTCGTTTTTTTTTTAATATTTTAATAATGAACATTTTAGCGAATATTGATTCCATTTCTAATCTTACCTAAAAAAAAAATTCCAAATAATAAAACCAAAGAATATGTGAAGTAAATTGAAGAGGAAATTATATATTCCAAATCAATAACTAAGAATGATGGTAATAATTAATTTAAATTAGAATTTAAGTATATAATTTGATGTATTACAATTTATATAATTTCTTTATAATGTTTATATATTCTATAACTATATATTTGGTTAAAGTGGAGTTCAAAATGATACGCAGCCAGTCTGTACGTAAGAAAACTGTAATTTTCAGTTGAATTATTTTTATATTTGCATGGAAGTATTCACAATTAAGGCTATAATGCTTATAAAATTTTAGCAAATTCAAAATTTTTATTTAGCCAGTCACTTTAAAAGTAATTTTAAGTTTATCAATATAATTTTTTACAAAATTTCGTTTTTTTTTTTTTTGTAATGAAATTTGACAATTAATTTTATTGTGAATACTTACTTATATTTATATAAAATTTTTAGGCGAAACTTTCGTACAGTGACGTACCATTATATTGTGATCAGAAAATATGCTTTAATAATGTTATTTGTTCTCTTACTAAAATTTCTCTTAAACATTTTTATATTTGATATTAAAATTTTTGAAAATATATTTTGTCTGCAATATTGGTAAATGCAAAAAAAGTAAATGAATAAGGCCAACCTAAATTTTAGAAATTAAATAATACATATATACAAAAAATATTCATATATATATATGTATATATATATATTAACAAAAGAGATATTTCAAATTTATTTATTAAACATATTGCAAAAAACTTATAGTGTTAAGCTACTTATAAATATATATATATATATATATATAAAACAAAGTTAAAATTGAAATAACAAAAACATGAAGGCAATTCGACTATATAATTTTATTTTCTTAATATTACATCTATGAATCCAATTTGTCCGAGAACAGATAGTTCATTAAATATCTAAAAGTAAAATAAATAAGTAACGATTCTGGCCTGAAATGAAATCTATTCATAGTCTAGCTAGAGTCGAGAATTTAAAAATTATGTATAAGATGAATTATAGTTTTTTGGTTTGAAATTTATTAAATAAACTAACCTAAAAGACTTAAAAAGATTATCAGACAAAAATTAATAGATAATGATTTATTTTTCAAGAAATATGTCATAATTATTAAATGGATTTGTGTTTAAATTATTCCAATAATTTGGAAAAATAGATTAATTACACACAAAATATATTAAGAATTGAGCACAAATTCAAATATTCGAATTGCCTTTATTAGTAAAAAATAAAAAAATAATTAAATAGGCTATAAAAATTTAATTTAACAGAAAAGTTAATGTTTATATTTATTTCTTATATACTAAAATATTGCATATAAATGACATATGTACATATTATATATATATAGCTATTTAATCATATTTATGTATATTTAGCAAGATGAAATAAATTATTCTTGTAAAACACAGTTAATATTTATTGTGATATGTGATATTTTTTTAATAATGAAAATATTTAGTTTATTATAAATAAATTTTAAGCTTTTAAAGTTTATTTTGATAAAATATGCCTAGTATTAAGAAATATTATAATTTTTTATTGCTTAATTTAATTTATTTTAAATAATTTTTGGTGCCATGTAATAAGTTGATATATAATCGTAACGCCATAATAGCGTATGGCCCACCCGACTAATTTCTAAGGCCATCTTCGCCATTTGTAGCAATATTAGAGTGATTTTTAAATTGGTAATTTAAATTTATGGCGTTGCACGCTTGAATATAATGAAACCGGCAAGCTTTTAGAATTGCCAACGGTTATACATTTTTAAATATATATTTCTTTATGCTGACTCATAATCGCTTTGTTAGTTTCAAATTAAATAAATTTGCTTCTATAAATTTATAAGCATCCGATTTGCTGGAAAGGACATTAAAATGTAATTTAATGGAAATGTCTATAATTAAAAAAAATATATATTAAAAAATGCATGATAAATAAAATGTATAAAATAAATAAACGATTTGGTTAATTTGGACAATAACTATACATAGACAACAAAAAAAAACATATATAAATATCTAATGATAATAATTTTGAAGTCAATTAATTAAATAACTTTTACGGTCTTTGCATATGACACACTAAAATGAGTCTTAAAACTATATTGGCGCGCATTTCTTTAAGACTCACTTGAGTAAATGATAAAGCCATAAGTCTTTAAGACTAATGCCAGTGTTGGTTTTATGACTCCACTTGAGTGAGTCTTAAAACCATATTGGTAAAAATGGCGAATATGGCCTTAAAACTCATTCGATTGGGTCATTATAGCCTTATGACAGGACACCTTATTTTTTTTAATTTAATTCGTTGTATAATTTAATTGTATGAACAGAGAGGATATATGTTCAAAAAATGCCACATATCACAAAAAAATAATAAAAATAAAACACAATTATAATTTTTTTTTTTTAGAAAATTTCAATGTCTATTAATGCTTTTTTTTTTTTTTAAATTATATAGAAATTATCATATATATACTGTTCAAAAAATATTGTGCAATTAATTGATAAAGATTATACACCTTTAATACTTGTTTATTTTAGTTACAACCACAATTTAATTAATAAGTATAAGTTTGTTAAATACAATGGCAAGAAATTTAAAATCAAGCTCAACAATATAAAATTTTCTTTTTTTTTTTAAACTATATTTTATATGTTTTATTTATGAAATAGTTTAAAACATTTTCGAAATAATGCATTAATTTGTACATAATTAATTTTTACAATTTTAATTTAATAGTTAAATTATATTTTATGTTTAGTATAAATTTTAAATTATTTTTATTATAATTTTATTAAATAAAAATTTGTCGTATATAATTAAACTAAATCACAACAGTATAATAATTTATTTTTAATTAAGAAATATGTTTTATAAATATTTAACATTTCAATGAATAAATAAAAAAAAGGATATGTATTAAAAATAAATTCGTATTAATAAATGTTATCATTATATATTTATTATCAATTCAAATGTATAAGGTAAAATGAACAAAAAATATTTTAGCTCAATGTAATTATCGTATATTCTTATAGTTAATACATGGCGTATGACTATAAATAAAACAAGCTTTCAATAAATTCATTATTTTCATTTTTATTTTTCAGAATTATATAGGTTTCTTCAATACTTAAGAATCGTGTTTTATTAAAAATTAGAATTTTATTTATTTATAATACGTATTTGTAAGCTATTGTATAACTCTGCACGTGGAAGTCTAAAGAGGTTATGCTTACATATAAAATATAGCTTACATATATGAACTTGAACTAACATGAAATTTTAAGTTTAAATTTAAATGGCAATGCAAATATTATAAAAATTTACACACACGACGTTATAAAAATTCTCTATTGATGAATATAAAATATGGAAAGTGTGAAAAAAGTGACCCCTGAATTAATCTTTTTTATCATAAAGATATTTCTCGGTTTGACGATAAGATATAACTCTATAAGATTTGTCCCATCCCATTCATGTGTAAACACTCTGTTTCTCACTCGTCTTGCTCGTCTCAAAAGTGTCCCCAACCCCAACACGTTGGAGATTTTGTATCTAAACATGTTGGAAAAACATATATGAGCCAAATAAATGTCAAATGCTTTATTTCAACTTGGTTGTTTCCTAATTGTTTGTTTGTAACTAGTACAAAAATATATATTTTCTGGATAAAGTTTTGGTAGATATAATTTATGGCAGCCTGATAAATGTAGATAGCAGTATATGTAAGTTTAATCTTTTTTAGAAATCGTAGTATATTTAAAATATAAAATAAAAACTCGTAAAATTTAATAAAAAGTGTCTATTTTGTTCTTTTTATTTCAGTAATTCCTACTTCGTCATATAATGTAGTGAAAAAATCAACCCTACTATTTTTTTTCGGTTATATTGAATTTCTATTACCAGGCTTCTAATTTATTGTAGGTTTTGGCATAACGGGCATAAACTGATTCAAATTTTTCAATAAATACGCATATATGTAGTTAATTAGAGTATGTCAGTTACCGACAGACGACAGTTTGATCGATCTTGCGATTCCGATAACTACATTCTGGTTTTTACAGCTCTTAACTTTTTGGGAGTCAAAATATTGTTGATATGATTGATGTTTATATATTTGTTTATATAAATTCTAGGAGGATTTATATATGGAGAAGAAAATAGCTACTATTTTGATACAAACAGGCCGTCACAAAAATTAGTAAGAACAAGAGAGATTTTCAAAACGTCAGAAATTTTCATTCTGTCAAATTTTCAAATTTTTTAGCGGCGAAAGTTGATGTATTTAGTTTTAGTAAAAATATTAAGTGAAAAAATTAAAATTAAAATAAACTAAGTAAAGATAATTATAAAATATATTATATTAATTAAAAATAAACTATAAAAAATGAAGTGTTGTGTAAAAAACTGTGTTTCTAGCGAGGTTAACAAGGATATTGGTGTATCTATGCATTGGTAAATATACAACACCAATTGTGTAATATAAGTATATAAAAGATAAAATAAGTAATTTTTATTTAGTGGCACACAAAATTTATCAGTTTTTAATTCATTTTTTGATTGAATTTGATAAAAAATGTGAAAATAAAAATTTTGTGTCATAATGCATGTTCTTGTATATTTTGTTTGTGTATTTTGCACAGTGGCGTGGCATATTTTTGAATAAATTGGGGACTTTGAAAAATTTATACTTGCAATGTAATTTTTTTTCTTCGTATATTAAAGGTATATAAAAATTGCGGGACCAATGGCTAGATGCTCTGAAGATTAAGAAATCGGATGGTTTGCCACGCATCATGATATGTTCTTTGCATTTTAAAGCAGCGATTTTAAAAAAAGTGTGCTCTCAGCAAAAACAAAAAATCCAAAACTAAAAAGGCTTTTGGATTTTGCTGTACCATCATTAAATTTAACTAAGGTACTTATTTTGTAAGATTTTTTTTTACAATTTAATAATATTTATAATTTTATTTCAAAATCAGGAACAAATAGCTGGTTCTTTACCTACTATTTTAGAAGAAAAGGAGAAAGAAGATTTATGTCCGAATAAAAATATTTCTTTCGTGGCAAGCCGAGAACAAAGCATATCGCAGGTGGAAGACTGTGCCCAATTTCTCTCCTGTATTGAAAAAATCTTCGCCAACTGTTTTTAGGCTGAATAAAATAAAGCCTACAGTTGAATATGTAAAAAAATATAAACGTTATAAAGGTGTTTTTAGTGGGTTAAAGTCCCACACTACTGACCACAGTGTTGGTTCAGTGTCTTTTGATGATTTTCACCTTGTAAAAAAAAAAAAAAAAAAATATATCTTATTTATAATGTGGTACCTATTTTTCATAAATTTTCCCTTAAATGTTTCAATAATTTAATTAAAAAAAAAAAAATTTTTACTAGGGTGTGCACTAGGGGTGAAAAAAAATTTTCCCCGCAAAAAATTTGGAATTAACTATGCCACTGCCAATTTCAGTTTAGCCAACATACAAATTCCAGGTGACCAATAGAATAAAAATTTGTGACGGTTTTTTTAGCTATTTTCTTCTCCATATATAAATCCTCCTAGTATAAATTATATAAAATATAATGTAATGAGTTTGGATTTAGATTGGTAATTTTTCAAGCGATAATAAATTTATGTAAATGTAGCTCTGTAGTTCTTTGGAATTTATTTTATAAGTTTGATTTGTAATTTGTAAAAGTTTAAAGGATACTGTATCCAAATAAAGGTACAAAATAATTATTATATAAATTTGAATGAATAAATTTGTATGTTCTTTTAGAGACCGGCTTAATTAATTAGCCGCCAAGTTAACGTAACCTTAGGTATTCTGTCTGAAAAAAATAAATCAAAATGAATGAAAAAGTTACAAAATTAGCATTAACCAGTCGAATTATAATTTTATGTCTACAATTTTTCTCAGATTTATTACTACCAGATCATAATCCTGATGTATTTAAATCACCAAAACATACGAATGATACCCAAATGATGGATAAATTTTATGAACTTCTATTTGGTGGACTTCGACGATGGGATGCTGAATATTTTCTTCATATAGCTGAAAATGGTTATACATATGAAAATAATTTAGCATTTTATCCATTATATCCAGGAATTATATATGGTTTAACGAAAATTTTAATACCACTTACATTCAATGTTAGTACATTTCGTTATACTTCACTAGTAGTTGCTATTTTATTAAATATATTTTTCTTTTATCGTGCTGCCAATTGCTTATATGAATTAACACAACGTTTATTTAACGATCCGAATAAATCATGGAATGCTGTTGTACTATTTTGTTTTAATCCAGCATCCATATTTTTTATAGCACCATATTCTGAAGGATTATATTGTTGGCTGACATTTAGTTTAATGCTAGAATGTGTTAATCATATGAATTTATTTAAAACAATATTATTACTTAGTCTGAGCTATTTGTGTCGTTCAAATGGTATTTTAAATATTGGATATCCAATATATTTTATAATTAGAAAGATTGTATTGAAAAAATCATTTTGGGATATATTTAAATTATTTCCAATTATAATTATATCACTAATTCCATTAACAATATATGATTTTTATGTATTTAAACATTTTTGTTTGACCGATTCAAATATAAAACATTCATTGGTTATTTTAGAATATGCTAAAGAAAATAATTATATTCTATCTGGACCAAGATTATCTGATAACTCGCCATGGTGTGATGATAGTATTCCACTTTCCTATTCATATATACAAAATCATTATTGGAATGTTGGTTTTTTAAAATATTATGAATTTAAGCAAATACCAAATTTTTTATTAGCATCGCCAATATTGATATTTTTATTAATGCAAACATTTTTATATATATCGAACTTTATAAAATATTGTTGGAAAAATCATTTTATAAATGGTATTTATGAATGGAAATCATTACCGTTTATATTGCATCAAATATTTTTAATTTTCTTTTGTATATTTTTTGTCCATATACAAATATCAACAAGATTATTACCATCAGCAAATCCATGTTTATTTTGGTTTGCTGCTGATTGTCTACCAAAAACATTTGATCAAATTAATTTTAAATCAAAAAAATCACTAATTATTTATTGGTTTGGTAGTTATTTTATTATTGGTACAATACTTTTTAGTAATTTTTTTCCATGGACGTGACATGTAAAGACAATAAAATAAAAAGTCAAATATGCAAATTATTTATGTTATAGTTTTTCTATGAATAAAATTTTTGTATGAATATTTCAACTTATTTCGGGAATTCCAGTTAGATGTATAATGAAGACTGTTAAATTAATATTACGTATATTTGATGAACTTAATTTATATTATAAATGGAAAATTGCTTTGTTCAATTTGGATGTAATTGTATAAGAGCTTTAACAAGAAAAAAATTGTTAGTTAAATTAATAATTATAATTAGAAAATACTTTAATGTATTTTATGTATATTTTAATCAGAAATAAATATTTGTTTATTATAAAAAATACAGACTATTGCGTATGATTAATTTTACAAATCAAAAAATTTATTATCTAATGGTAACATTAAAATTTTCTACACAACTTTCTGATATTTTTTTATGAATATCACTGACTTCAGTTTGTGTTAAAGTTTTTTCCATATGTCGATAAACAATTCGGAAGCATAAACTTGATTTACCAGTTTTTTTATGTTTAAATTTATCTACAAGAGTGATCTGAAAGAATATGAAAGGATTATTTTAAAATTAATCTTGTTAATACATAAATTTATCAAAAATATAATTTACCTGTTCAATTATATCACCACCAATATTCCTAGCAATATCATAAAAATCATTTGTACAAAACTGATCAATTTCAACACCATCTGGCAACCAAAATGATAAATCATTAATACATTGTGGATACGATGAAATAGGTTTATATTTTTTTAATTCTTTTAAGTTTTGTTCATTAAATTGATTCAAAAATCCACTATCATTACTCCAAAATAATCTTATATCTGGTATATCAAATAGTACCATTGCTAATCTTTCTAATCCTAGACCAAATGCATATCCAATTGAATTATCTACACCTGCATTTTTTAATATTTCATCTCTCATTATACCACAGCCAAGTACTTCTAACCAATTATCTTTATAAAAAATTTCTAATTCCCATGATGGTTGTGTAAATGGAAAATATGAATCAATCCAACGATATTCAATTTTATGACCAAATAAGTTTTTTGCCAAACCCAATAATACAGCTTTTAATTCATATTCCGTTAATTTAACTGATTCCATTGTATGACATGGTTGTTTTGATTGATCAATACATTTCGAACTAGAATTCATAGGTAAAAATGTAGTTGGGTTTGTTTTAAATGATGTTTCAAATATTTCTAATTCAGGATTTTTCTCAAATAATTTGTCTCGACTAATTAAACGAACAGCATCTAATTGGTGAAATACTGGATAATGAGTACTATCAATTTCATCACGACGATATACTTCACCAACAACTAAAAAATTATCTAAACCAGATTTTATTAAATCAACTTGATGTGCAGTTGTATGTGCTCTTAATAAGTTATCTTCATTTATGTAATAACAATCCGATTTAGCACGACTTGGATGATCAGCAGCTATTAAAAGATTGTCAAAATTTTGTTGTACTGTAACAAGTGGATGAATTTTATCATATACACTAAATAATGGATTTCCACGAGAATTTCGATAGGCAGCATAAAAATATTGCACAATTCGTTGTCTGATTATCGATAATGGATGATTTTTTTGTAAATGTTTATTTAATCCTAGAAATGACAGAATTTTCGGTGTCACATTCGTCCAATTATCAGTCCGATATGTATTATTGCTAATTAAAATTGAATTCTTTATTTCTGGACTAGTCGTATATGATGTACGAAAATGTTGAATTGAATGTATTCGGTTAAATAGTTGTTGGTATTTTGAAAAAACTGTCAACATTTTTATTAGTAAAATAAAAAAATATTTATTTTCAATTTTAAACTTTGTGAAGATATCAAAATCAAATCAAACCAAACATCAACATTTTTAGGTTGCATTGTTACGCGACAAAACCACAAGTCAAGATGCAGCGCGATATTAATAATCTACTAAGAATATTATGTGAAATAAATCTTTTTTGCAAAGGGATGAGAAGTAACGCTTTCAAAAATATTTGAAGAAGAGAAGCATTAGAATTTAATTTATATTTTATTTATATTATATAAGCAACTTGAATTAATAATTTTAATTTTTAAATGTTTTATCTTTAATTTAAAATATAATATATAAAATAAAGTATAATATATAAAATACATAGTGTTATTTTTTCATTTTAGCATAAGAAAATAAATTAATTTAATATCTACAATATGTAACAATCATGATAAAAATCGCCACAAAACTGTAACAATATTTCCAGTATTAATGTGACAATTTTTCCCACATTAATGTGACAAGTTTTTCAACATAAATGTGACAATTTCGTCCACATTTTTATCACAATTTTACCACCAAAATAGTGACCCAGTTGTGACAATAAGCGTCAACTAGACTGCCATATTTTCAACAATTTTGTGACATATTTTTGTGATACAATCACAGTTTTTTGTCACATTTTTGTGAAACTTTTGTGACACTTGTCTGATGGGGTATCGATTAGTATTAATGGCGAATTTCACAGTGGAAGCTTAATGCTCTAATTACTCTCGCCATTCGTGCCGCGCCGTAACAAAGTTGAAATGTTAGAAAATATATGGATGCAGTCAAACTCGCCGCAGTCACCGCTGGTGCCGAAACAAAGTCGGTTCAATTTCAACTTTTTGCCGCGATGCCGGATTGAAATATCACTTTGATTGATTATTTGTTTGAAAATGTTATTTTCTCAAATTAATTAACTTAAATTATTCTGTTGTTTCAATTCAACATAAAAAAGGTAAAATAATTACTAATTTTTTTAACAATTTATATTGAAATTATATTTCAAAAACAGTTGATGCCGCTTTGAGTGTGCCTACCACTAGCGCCACCAACGGCATTTGATATTTCAAATCGGCACGGCAATAGTCGAATTTATCAATTTGATATGCTTTTCTGTACATTTAAATAAAATACAAGTCAACTCGTTGCAATTTAAAGATGCACTTTACATATAACCCTTTAAGCACCATTCTGACTCAGTTTTCTGAGGTGAAATTAAACTCTTTCTGATTCGGAATTTTTACTACCACAAACATATTTTCTTAGGAGAAAGAACGAGACTTACGATATTTATAAATTTTTATAAATCTCATGTCTTTTTCTTGCGTTAAATTATCTGTCACAATCGCAAACACGTTTTTTTTTGTAGTTTTAACAACTTGAAGAGAAGTCGTGATTTATTTGTTTTGGTAATTGTGGTAATTATATATTTTAATAATTTATTAAAATACAAAATATGGAAAAAAAAAATACTATGAAGTTAATAAGGAAATTCGGGAGTTACTTAAACGGGCAAAAAAAAGTTGTGTAAATAGTGCTAGTGATGCTGTATTGGATAAATATGAAAATGATTTGGATTTACAAAATCCATTGTCTACTCCTTCTACATTAAGTTATGATACAAACATCATTTCACGGTTCAACACGGTTCAAAAACTGCAGTACAGGAATATGCAGTTATGAAAATTATTAAAAGTATACTAATAAGATTTTAATTCGCAATCTAATTTTGATTGTATACTTAAATATTTAAACATTATTCCAGAATGTTCATTTAAAAAATATCCAGCCACAAGAACCAGTGATTTTATAGGAATAGCAACAAAATGGTTCCATTATGGTAAAGGGAGAATGAAGAAACATATGAAGAAAGATTGAAGTTTTTCTATTAATATTTTGTAATAGGCAGAATTAAAGACCTATTTTTTATTTGATTATGTTTAATTAAAAAGTGGAGGATCCAAAGTCGTCTAATTAAAATTTCATAAGGTATATTTGTTTTATATATAAATATATTTTATAATATCCTATTTTTAATTTGCAATAGTTGAAACTATAAAGAGTCATTGGACATTATGGTAAAGTGAGAATGAAGAAACATATGAAGAAAGATTGAAGAAACATATGAAGAAAGATTTAATAATAGCTATGCAATAGTTGAAACTATTAAGAGTCATTGGACATCGGGATGAATATATATATAAAGAAAAAGTGTATGTTTTATAATGTATATTTTTTTATATATAAATATATTTTTTTTTTATTTATAAAACAAAGAGATTCTAATAATTTTAAAGGAATAGATAATTTTTAATGTTTCAGTAATCAATAAGGAACTATTTATTTCAAAACTTAATTTTTGTTTGGTGAAATTTAACCTTCAATTTTCCTTTACAGGTACAATTAATAGAAGAAGGTATCCATCATAATATTTTTTACCATCTACCACTTATTTTTAATTTTCTTTATGGGCAGAATTAAATTGCTACAATTAAAATAAAGTTTCCGATTTCAAAACAATTCAATTTCACGAATCTATTCGAAATCCATTTTGCGAGCCGTTTCCGAGTTAGTTTTGCCATTCTATTCTATATCAGCTATCCGAATCATAAACAACTCATATTTCTGAATCTAAAACGAATTATAAAAATAATTCAAAATTCTGTCTAAAATGCATATAACACTTGAGTCGGAAGCGAATTAAAACAGAGTGGAAAAACCGATTCAAAAATGAAGTCTCCTATATATAACAGACTTGATTTTAGACTCATTTCTGAGTCAGCTTGCTTAAAGGGAAATAAAATGCAAGTCAACTCGTTGCAATTTAAAGATGCACTGATGAAAGAAATTAAAATATGAAAAAAAATAATAAATAACTACACAACAAGCGGGCTGTGCTGTAACTGTACCTCTTGTAAGATAACGACTTACCTCTTGTAACTGCATTTCTTGTAAGTTAACGACATTTGTATATTTTATTGGTTGTAAAAAATGTAAAATAGAAATAAATTTTAAAAATAATTAAGTTAGAAAGTAACTGTACTTTACATAGAAAATGTAAGGGTTAAAACAAAAATAATATTGTAATTATAATTGGAATATTCATTCATTAAAGGAAATATACATAGATGCTGCTTTTTAATTTAAATTAAAGCACTTAGTTAGTATATTCTAATTAACTTTAACAAAAGCATAAGATTTTGTAAAAAAAAAAAAAAATAATTAAAACAAAACTGAACTTTTAAATAGATACCTACATTACATACATAAAAACTTTGTATTTCTTTTTTTAATATTTTTTAAATTGATTGAATAATTTAATACGATGGACATTTTAAGCAAATTCCATATCATAATATTAAATATTCTCTTACCGTTTAATATTCGTAGTTTTTGTCCAAAAATTACATAAATAAACACTGATATTTAGCGAAATTTGTTGCTATTTTACTTAAAAGTTTTCTGATGCTTAATATTCCACAAGCAAGTTGTCAACGTAAAATATTTACTTTACAATTGAGCAATAATCGTAGCTACTTAACTGATTACGCAGTACTGGCTCTTAATTACAATAACTTTGCACATTGCATTGATCAATCATCAATCTCTGCTTAAATTGTTTATGATGCTATATAGACGGCACCAACATAGCTTTGTAGTTTTTTTTTTGCACAAATAACTATTATTGGAAAAATTAACATTGAACTTTTTTTAATTAAAATTCATTATAAAAAATTTTAAATATAGTTATTAAAATTCTCTTGCCATTATTTTAAAAAATCTCTTTAATTTTGATCTATTCACAAAAAGAAATCTTAAAAGTATACTTAAAATTATATCAAAAATCACTTGACTGAGAAATAAAAAGACAAAATATTACAAACAAAAGAGGTATTATATAGAAAAAAAAAATTAAACAAGTGGATAACTAGCTGATGTGGAAATACCACAATGATTATCCTTATTTCTTGCCATTTTAATGTAACCTTGATCACCCCATGTTGTACCCCATGAATTTTTTACTAACCAATAATCATTGCCTTTTTCATCGGTACCATAACCAACAACTAAAACACCATGATCTAATTCTTCAGCATTACATGCTGGATCATAATAAACACCTTCTGTGTAAAATTGGAATGATTCATGTGATGCATCAATAGCAACTGATACTGGCCCAATTGTAGCTACAGCTTCCATTAATTTCTTTTCATTGCCAACTGGCACATCAACAAATCCTTTATCGGTGGCACCAACTCCTGTATCAACAAAATGACATGTATCATCAATTCCTTCATATGGATATATTTTTTCTGTATCTATTCCACCATTATCTTTTATATAACGGAAGGCATTATCCATAAGACCACCATTACAACCGTTATTACCATAACTAGATGAACAATCGACTAAATTCTGTTCGGATAATGATACTAAAACACCAGTATGACGGAAATGTAATCCTTCTAGGGCTCCAGTTGAAGAAAAAGCCCAGCATGATCCACAGTGACCTTTTTTTGAGAATTAAAAATGTAAACGATAAAAAATATATTTAAATATTTTTTTATTTATGGTTTTACCTTGATCTTTAACTGGAGTAACAGCACCTTTTGTCCTCCAATCAACTAATTTTGGGAATTCAACATTTGCAGGACTGATGAATGATACACCAGATTCTTTACGAGTGTTACTTAATTTTGCACTAAATAAAATTATTTGTTTTATGAATTTTTAAATTTTAAACGAAATATAAAGAAATATATAAAAATGGAAAGCCAAGAACAACCAAATAATAAACTATTTTGGAGAATTTAAAAATTTACAACTTTGAATAAAATTATTTAAAAGTAGTAATTCTTTTTAAAGGAAAAAACTGATATCTTAGTTTTATGTTTTTTAAATACCTTTCTGCTTGAGTTCTATTATATCCATTGAAAACTGATGTGAATTCATGATGTAACATATCAGCATATTTATTCATTCCTAATTTATAAGAAACTAATCCTTTTTCATATTGTTGATTATGTGTGGCGATTTTCTTTTTATTTTCCAAGAAAATTTTCATACGGAATTTCTCTTCAGTGTCACTTTCATAATTTTTACGATGTTGTAACTATATATTTTCAAAAATAATATTTTTATTTACCATATAAGAATTATTACAATATTTCTGGGGCAATACTAAATTATATAATAGATTCTAAAATTACCAGGTTGTTATTAAAGTAAATTGGAAAATTTTACAATATTCTGGAATATTTTGTCTCCAGTACTATAATATCAACATAGCAATAATATAGAAAAATTTATTTTCGAGGTAACATTATTTTATTTATTTGCCATAATTCGTTATTTTATATTTGAAATTATATGAACCGCTATCAAAAGTTTATGAAAAACAAAATCGTAATCTTGAATACTATTATTATTTATTTATTTATTAATAATATGTTTACTATGCTTGTGGTTTTAATCAGATAGTATATTATACTAACATTTGTTTTCGTTCTATGATCTGAGCTTAGTTCCATTGCGGATATTAAATTAGTTTTCAACATGTTAGAGAAAAATGCAAGAATTCAAGATTAGATTTTTTTTTTTGTTCTCGTCTCTTTTGCGGTTCCACAAAATTGGAACCGAAACAAATCTAATCTTAACAAATAATCAGATTCTTCGTGTTTCCACTATCAGAGATTGTCAAAGATTGATTCGGATACTCGCTTATTAATCTAATAATTTTTTTTGTCCATTATGGAAAAATTAAAGGATATTGGTTGTTCTTTCATAACTTTTCCTTATTCAAATATTATAAGCCATATACACAATAGCAATCCACTTTATATAATCATCATATGTAAAATATTAATTATCTTTATATCAATTAGCTTTTTTCAATTCTTCAAGGAAATGTTTAAATTAAATAAAAAAATTTATATTATTTATTTCCGCGTCAGCAAATTTTAATACAGATAAATAAATAAATAAAATGGACAAAAGTAATGTTTGTTATTATTAATATTGTTATTGTGCTGATTACAAACAGTATCACAAATTCGTAATACATAAAATATGTGAAAGTTCAAAATTAAAAACTGATAATGTTTTCAAATTTTATTTGCATATTATTTTCAATATAAAAACTTTATGCGTTTCAAATTATATTTTGATTTAAAACTATGTCTTGTAATTTGACTTTGTAACGTAAGTAAACTGTTTCTTAAACATAATTTTGGCGGCCAATAGTATTAAAAAAAAAATCGTACGACAGCTAAATTAAAAAGAAAATGATATCATGAACCTATATAATGATGATTCAATTTCAAAAATAATATAAATAACAATTTGCTTGGTATTTAATTGACAAATTGACAAAAATTTAAATATTTTTCTTTCCATTTCCTATTAATTTATTTTTATGCATGCCCCAAAATATTATTATTTTTCTAATATTCTTATCAATTTCTGTATAAATCTATAATATTAAATTACGTTCCTAATAATTATTGAGTGATTTTTCTTTGTATTTTAATTTTTAATATTAAAAAAAAAATATCATACAAACAATATCTATTACAAAGGTTATCAAGTATGTAGTCAGAAATTGGGATATCGATACGAATAATTTAATAATTATTATTTTCATAAAAATAAATTAAAACAAATAAAAATATAATTAAATTATATAAAAAAACAAAAATTCCCGTTTATTATGATGATTAATTATTCAAAAATTCAATAAGACAGATAGGATAAAGTATTTTCGACAGATCTTTACAAAATTTAGTTACTCATAAATTAAATTTAATATAATATTGTATACTACGTTATTTTAAAAAAAATAAATTCAATTTTACCTTAAATGCATGCCATTCTTCTTTTAGTACTTCATAAATGGATACAGCATTTGCTGCCAATATAATACTTAAAATCACCAAAGCAGTCTTCATTGTTGAACTTTCTAAAAACCAGTTTAAAATTATATATAATATAAAAATTAGAAGAAAAAAATTAAATATTAACTTTTTAAGAATGTAACAACAAATAGAAATAAAAAATTACTTAGAATCAAGAAATATTACATCACTGATTTTTCGAAAATATTAATTTATTAAATTCTAAAACGCCTGACAAATTTAGATTTGTGGGAAGATTATATTCGTGAATTAAGATGAAAAATTTTACTTTCAGAATATGAATAAGTTCTAAAAAAAATATGATCCTTTTATTTCATTCAATTCCTTTCTTTTATGATGTGTGCAATACCATCCGCACCGAAAGTAGGTAAAAATTACTTCGTGTAATAATATTTCGCCATTTAATATTTTTAGCATTTGTTATTACGTGTGGAAGTTATTAACGGAATGATAAATTATAAAAATTATACAAATTTTTGAGTAGTTTCGTGTAAATGTTTTTGCAAATAACAGTTTTAACACTTCTCAACATTCTGATAACACAATGTATTTCTTCATATGGAGTTCCGAATGTAGAAAAATATAGTGAATATACACATAATACTAGTATCTGAATTTGCCATTAATATAGCATCTGGCCATATCCATCACATGTTTTTGTATGATTGTTTTACAGATTAAATTTATGAGTAAATAAATCTACAATACACTATCATATTTATGTGCATTTGTGTGTAGTTTTGCTTGTACAGAATTTTATTTGATAATTTGTAAACTAAATATAAATATATAGCAATTAACAATATAAATATATTAAGCTTAAATGAAAAAAAAAATATCGAGGTTTTCTAATGTAATTTTCTTTGTTTGATAAAATACAACAAAAAATGCTAATTGATTAAAATATTAGGTCAGTCATTTATAAACACAATTAATATTGATAAACATAAACTAAAACTGGATTTAGGAAATTGGTCGAGTAGAGGTAGAACCTTTTTGTTATTATAAATGAAATAAAATTACATAGCCATGTAATTAACCCAAGTCTTACTTATACAGAACAAAGGATTTTTTTTAAAAAAAGATTAATATATTTTTGCATTTGTTATATAGTAACTAACTAAAAAAAAACTTACTGTTTTGTTAATACCAATTTACTGCCGTTATTTTCTTTTTCTCTTTATTTATTTAATTATGTCTTCTTAGTTTTCTTTTATTTTAATTACAACTTCACTGTTTGATCGCAACAACGCAAATTGAAATATAAAATATTTGACTGAACAAGAAAACTCGAATTTATAATATTTATCAATATCAATTTATACTTTGTTCGTTGTTGTATTTGTATTTTTATTGTATGAATAAATGAATGATTGATTGTGTTGTGATTATTTTGTGACTTTTTGATGGTCCAAAACCTAACTAACAAAGCATATCACTTTCCAATTCTAAAATATAACGATTTTAGCTTTCGTCGTACACGGAATTCCGTTGGTTTGTTTGAAGAAAAATGGGCCTGAATCTGAATAGTAGACATCGACACCCCATTTGTTTTTCAAAGTATTGGAGAGTACGAAATAACACGAAAACAGTATACTATACAACATATAGGAAAGTTATACACTTTTCCATGTACATTGATGTGACAAAGTGGTCTTCTATTTTTTAAAATGGGATTTGTATTTCAAATAAAAATATTTTTTTAAAAATATAATTAAATACATATTTTATTTACAGCTGTATAAATACAATTGACATTCTAAATATGAATAAAAAATTAATATTCAGCATTTAAAATTAATTGTTAAATTAAACATTTATTTCAAGATGACTACACTTTTAAAATAACTACAGCTATTAGTAAATTCTAAACAAATATTATATATTTTTTTTTTTATTTGTATACTTGTGTTTAGATTTAGATCTTAAGATGTATATACACTCACATAACATTAGCAGTATTGTAGTTCACTTTTGTCGCACGGATTTCCGTTCGAAAAATTACTAATTTGGAGAAGCCTATAATTTTGCATAATAGGAAGTTTTTAGTATTGCCGATGCCGTCCAAAAAAAAAATTGCCAGATTCGATTCAAGGTGGATTTATTTATGCTTTTTATACAAAATGGTGAAATCGTTTCACCGTTTTAAAGCGCAACGTTAATACGTTTTTCATATGAAAGAAACTATATTTAATTTTTATATAATTTTTAAATACCCATTTTCATTTTTCTTATTATAGGAATAGGATTGAAATTTTACATTTTTGCGTGTACTTCTGCATTTAAATGTCAAAAATACTTTTTAAAATACTTTAATTTTTAACATTTGAGAACGAAAAATCGCATGCGGTGTGGGAAAAAACGCATTGGTTTGGATTATCCTTTATTATTTATTTTCTGTGATAAAACATTTTTTTAAAATCTCTTAAAGTCTTCCCCAAACCGACGCGAATTTTTTCAGCGGAAAAATCCGCGCGGAATTCGCGCGGAAATCGCGCGGAAATTCGCCTAATAGCCCACACTGAGGCGGAAAAAAACGCGACTTAAACCTCAAAAAAAGTGTCATTAAATGAAAAAAATATTTGTAAACATAAAAGTTTTAGTTTTAAAGAAAAAAAAAATTATTAAAAGACGTACAATTTATAAGTAATAAAGAAGATCAAATTTATAAAATATATAAACTTTTCCAATTTAAAAAAAATTAATTAATACAAATATTTTTTTTTACTAGTTCTTAATTCAACAGCGACGACAATATGAATGACTAACTTGACAAATTTTCAATAATTTTTTTGACAATTGTTGCGAAAATTCATGTAAAACGCTGCATGCAGTGTTTTTTTTTGACAATTGTTGCGGAAAAAATCCCTATACAAAACGCGCGGAAAAATTCGCTGCAAATTCGCGCGGAATTCGCGTTAGTGTGTGCATCCTCATAAGCCGCCATGTAAATAAATTGTGCGGAAAAATTCGCACCGCGGTTGCGGAAAAATTCGCGCCGGTTTGGGGAAGGCTTAAAACTTACAAGTAAAAATGCCACTATATATAATACGTATATATTGCATAATTTTAGGAATTAACTTTTATTACACAGCAAGAATTATTTATAAGGCATATAAACTTTGTGTAATAAAAATGTTAAGCATAATATATATTGTATCAAATATCAATATTTAAATATTGCATTTAAATATCAATTTAAATTATACAAAAAAAAATGTATTTATAATTTATACCACATAATTAATTGTAGGAATATTTTATTTTTTAATAATTTTGTGAGAAAAGATTTTGATTTGACAAAAAGTTTTGCAGTAGTTTATCTTTTTTTTTTACATTGTAATAATCATATAAAATTTAGATATGATTAAAATATAAATAACTTAATCATATAACGTTATCATAACATTTGGAAATATTGAACTAAACATTTGGAAATATTGCTGATTTCGCTATAGGATTTTTAGAATTTCTAATTACGCGAATATAACCCAATTCCCCCCAGTTAACTCCCATTGAATTTTTCAAAATCCAATAATTTAAGTTTAAATCACTATCATGTCCATATCCAACAACCGTCATATAATATCGATTTGTAGGGCCGTACAATATTCTAGATTGTTCAAATATTCCCGATTTATAATGTTGAAATTCAAATGAGAATGGATTAAAACCAACAACTACAGGTCCCCGGAAAGCTACAACATCAAATAAATGTTGATCGTTGTTTTCTGCAATTTGTTCATAACTGCCTAATGTTGTTCCAACATTATTTGGATTATATTTACAAGATTCTCGATATCCTTTATACGTATATGTTGATTCCTTATTAACATTTTGATTATTCATTATATAATCGTAAGCAACATTTGGATTTTGGTCACCTGAACAAGGTTTTTGAGCTCCAGAACAATCAATAATATTTTGAACAGACAATGATATTAAGTTTCCAAAGGCAAAAAAATTATGTCCTTCCAAAGCAGCTAAAGCAGCAAAAGCCCATGCTGCATTACAATTTAATCCTAAATAAATCAATGAAGTCATATTTATATCATCAATTTTTAAGATAGTACTATATGCAAAAAAATATTTACCTTGGTCTTTTACTGCTGTTACACCTCCATCTGAAGTCCAATTTCTATATGTAGGTGGAGCAAATGTTGGCAATGGAGATATTGTTGTAGTGGTAGTAGGTATTGATGTTGTTGGTGGATATATTATTGGTGCAAATGGTACTCCTATCAACTTTTGATTAAATTGAAATAAATTAAGATCTGTGAATGGACCAACACCTAATTTATATTTAACTAAATTCCTATCAAAACGTTGATTATGTAGTAAAATAAGATTTTTATTCGAGAAATAATTAAGTCGTTGATAAAAATCATCAAATGCATAATAGTTTTTATGATATTTTTGCTAACAAAGAAACAATGTTTATTAATATAATACAGACATTGATCTTAAATAATTATATCATACTTTATATTCATTCCATTCTTGTAAATTTGGAATTATTGCTGAAATTACTCCCACAAATCCGAATATTAGAATTAGAACTTTCATATCAAAACTGTAGGATATTTTTAATAAAACATATTTCATCAATAAATGAAAAATATTGATATATATATTTATTAAAAAGAGTTTAATTAAAATACTATATAAGTATAATGTAATATTTCTTATTTATTATTTGATTATTTAAAATATTACAACGATATACAGGGTTTGCACTCCAAATTCAACCCTTTGCAAATAAAATTCACCCTTTTTTAAGGGTGAATGTGCAAATCAAAATGGTGAATGTACAAATCAAATTCACCATTTTGTAAATCAAATTCAACTTTTAATTGACCTAATTCGTCTTAATAATGCAAAAATTGAATTTGGATTGCAATTATTATTATTAATTAATTAATTTCAAAAATGTTTCACTCACTAAAAACTAAAATTTTAAATTGTCAAATCTTCCACTATATAGCAATTTTTGCAACAAAACAAAAAACATTAACTAAGGAATACTGTAACATATTTCAATGCTTTATATATGTTCAAATTCAAGAAAAAAATTACAAAAATTAAAAGATAACTTAATCTAGAATAAATATAATAAATTTTTAAGGTATAATTAATTCCAAAAAAATTTAACATATAGATAAAAATATTATATAATAAAATTTCTGAAACAATGTCTATAAAACAAAATAATAATTTTAATTTCTTTAATTAAACCTTCACACCATTTTATTCTAATAAACTCTGTATTATCTGCAAAAAATATATTCCCTAAAAAGAAAACAACAAAATTAAATAAACAAAATTTCCAAAAAAAAAGATTTATTAATTCTTAAAAATATTTTTTTTTTATATTATTGGATAACTACATTCCGATGCGATACCGCAAAAACTATTTGAATTTCTTGGCAATTTCATAAAACCATTTTCACCCCATTTTTCTGTCCATGAATTTTTAATAATCCAATAATCTTCTCCATTTTCAACACCATATCCAACAACTAATATTGAATGATTTACTTCTTCACCATTACAAGCTGGATCTTTATAAATACCAGATTTATATAATTGAAAACTATCTGGTGCAGCATTAAGTGAACATGCTAACGGTCCCTTTGTAGCAATAACTTCTTTCATTTTTTTCTCATTTCCTGGTTCAATTACAGCATAACCAGTAATTGCTGCACCTTTAATAGCATCATTATATGTACAATTATCTGTATTTTCAGTATATGGATATGAATCAGCTCTAGCAATACCATGATTCTCTAATACATAATCAAAACCATAGTCTTGGAATCCGCCATCACAACCAGTACTACCAAATGGATCACCACCACAATCAATTAAATTTTGTTCTGATAATTCAATTAATTGTCCATATTTAGCAAAATAATGACCTTCAATTGCACCAACAACAGCAAATGACCAACAAGCACCACATTCAAGACCTTGGAATCGTACTGGTGTAACACCACCTTTTTCTCTCCAATCAAATTCATCAGGAATTGCTACAGAAGTTGGTGGCCCAGCTTTATTTCTATGTGTTTCTGAAATTCTCCTAATTAATTAAATAAAAAAATAAAATTGAAATTTTGCACAACATTTTTTTAATAATTGAGTTTCTTACTCTCCCTTTTCGGACTTCTTACGACCAGTTAAACCACTCAAAAATTCTTCTAATTTTAAATCTGAGAAGATATTTATACCCAATTCATAGGAACTTTGACCAGCTGAAAAAGCTTGATTTTGTGCATCAACTGTAGCCATTTTAGCTTTGAATAATCCTTCACGTAAACTTTTTTCAGCTGCTGTTGCATAAGTTTTACCAGTTTTTGCCTAATCAAATTAAATATACTTGTTTTATAAAATATCATATTTCGATCTTAGATTATATTAACAAATATGAAATGTAAATTGTAATTACCACAAAATCACCAAAATCTTTGACATCAGAAAGTCCGGGTATTCCTGACGCCAAATTTCCAGCCAGATTTGAAACACGTGTAATAGGATTAGGCAATCCTCCACTCAAAGGATTTAGTCCACCACCAAAATTACCAAATAAACCTTGGGCATTGGCATATGCCAGTATAGATGCAAATATTACGATCACTTTCATTTTTAAATCTGTAAAGACTAATATAATTGAATTTTAGTTTTAATATTTGCAAAACTTAAATTCGATATTAAATTGTATATTAATGTATATATAATTAAGATTGAATTTGAGTATAGAATTATTTACTTTGACACTATTTTTTAATTTTTAAGATTAAACCAACCTCGGATCCAAATATTTTAATTAATTATTATATTATTTTTGAAAATCAAATTTAAAATATTAACATTAAAATAGTTATATAGGTTTGGTACAGCTCTATTACAGATTTTTAACATAACATAAATTTTTGAACATTCAAAAATATTTGTTTTATCATTTTTTGCAGATAATACTTCCATTTTAGAAAGTTACTTGCTACCAGCAATTCTCAAGGTCCTGACAACTGTATATTATATTACAATACTTTATAAAATGGTCAAATGAATTCGATTTTTGGTCTAATTTATGTCATTATTAATAAATAATTCAGTAATAAATTTTGAATATTTTTGGTTTTAGAGGTCAATTTCAAAATATTGATTTTTTTATGCAAATTTAAAACAGTACGGTAATATATAATTTAGTATTTTTTATTTTAATTTCCTGTTTAAAATTTCGGTGGTTAAAATTTAAAAAGTTTCATAAAATATTAAAATATTTATAATCAGTTTATGAACTATTTTAATAACAGATCTTTTGCCATAAAATTTAAAAAAAATATTCGTTCTCATAAAAAATATCATTTAATCAAATATTTGAAAAATCATAAAAAAATTATATTGCAAGTATACTAAAAACACGGAACCACATTTCGTCAGTTGAATATTACAAGGTCCGCATCTTAGTTTCCAGTATATTTGAGTTAAGAGATTTGCTGGAAATTATATTTAGCAGTATAATTGCGATTTCTTTCTTTACAAACACATTTAAAAAAGTATGTAAAAAAAAACTTTAAAAAATTAAAATTTCTATTTAAAATAATGAAATATTAAAATTTCTTTTTTTCTCATACGACTATATACATATTTAATTTAAACATTTTCAGAACATTAAGATAATATGTCTGTATATATCAAAGCTTTATTTGGTATACAAATGAAAAACTTATGAGTATTAAAAAAAATTTGAATTTTACATATAGTTTGATGTAAAAAATTTCATGGTTGTATGAATTTTACATAAATGTTAACTATATAAAATATAATTGATAAAAATAAAAGTGTAAAATTTTTGTTGTAAATAAGCTATGTACGTCTTCACTATTTAAGTTTTTTAGTCTATTTTTGTTAGTGCTACACTCTCTGGACGAATATTGGTTTCAATGACTATTTAACATCTATTTTTTAACTCTTAAAAACTCACGATCATGTCATTTTTAACTAACGATTTGTATACCTTATCATAATTAATTTATTCACTAAACCACAATAATTATATTTTATTTAAGAAATTTGAAATTTAAATTATAAATTCAAGAATTTAGCTTTTAGCAAAAACCCAAAAAAAAAAAATTACTGATCACTTTGAATTAAATAAATTGTTTTATTTCTATGAGTATCTACGGTATCTTTTTATGAATTTCCATACTCATTAATTAAATTACACTAAAATAATTTATTTTATAAAATTAATGTCAAGGTACAAAAGTTTAATAATATATTATATACTCCACTATACAAAAAAAAACTTAAGCTTATATTTATATATTCACATTCAATAAGAAAATATAATTTATAATAAAAACTTTATTTTTTTAAATTTTTGAAAAATTTATATAAAAAACACCTTTAAATCCTTCAAATATGCAGAATCCAATAAGTTATCCTCTATAGAAGAAGATTTGTTCCAACTTCAATAACTGACTGACTTTAAATAACTTGTAGTTAAATATTGTGATCACCTTTATATACGTGATTATAATAGAATTACGAAAAACAAGAAAATAAAAATATTATGCATAATTTTAAGTTCTTAATTGATTTTATTTTTTATTTATAAATATACATACATATATATATAAGTTATTAAAATACAGGTTTTTTTGAATTTATGAAAAAAATAATATCAAGTTTAATTTAGTTAGTAATAAAAAAACTATTTAATTTTGTTTACACAATTCTACAAAATCGTATCCTTTTTAATAACTATTATTATTTTTACGATGAACATTTTACTTACATTAATTTCATATTAAATGCGATGGTAAATTCAAAAATTTAACTATAGTAATACTAAAACTATGTAATAAATAATTATATATATATTTTAAATTATTAATATATTAACTATACTAATTGTAAATTCCATTCCATAATAATATTTCTATAAAAAAATATATCCAATTTCTTATATGAATTACAGATATACTTAAAAAAATTATATTACGTTTATTAGATTATTATTTTTATTTTATTAAAGCCCTTTTACAATATGTTACATGGTTTAGTTGATTAAAGTGGCGAGTTCTGTACAACATGACGACGATCCTAAATTTTTAGTAAACCACGTCTTCTTGGTCGTATGGGTATGGTAGATGGTTATTGCTTTCCACCTGGCGTTCGCTAAGAACAGAAATTAGAGATTAATTTTTTACGCTGTTTAATGGTGGATCTACCAGCTCTGCCAGTGACCTATCCAAAAAAGAGTTTCTGATAGCTAGCTTTATTCCCCGATGTGTGTCTATGAGCCTTAACCCATGCATCTTTCTGTCCATTCTATAAATTTCCAACCCATCACCATTTGAATTCTTTACATCTTTGATTTACATCAACTATTTTTGTTTTTTTTCTTCTTATATCCGTATTTATTGTAATACTTATTTGTAGAACAGAACGATCCATTGATCTTTGTCATTCTTGTAGCTTTTATAGTAAGGGAAAGAAAGTGTGTGCTAATGCAGACAGTCCTAATAATTTGGTTTATTATGATATCCCATTTAATTATTTGTTTTCCAAGGAACGACGATATTGCTACTATAGTATATCTAAATTATACATTTAACCAGTTTTTCTTTTTATGAAGTAACAAAAAAATAATTATGTAAATGCAAATTTATATTTCAATCCTTATTAAGTAAATTAATATCTAAATTCCTCTATACCCAAAAGTTACTTAAATGTTAAAATTATAATATTAGTTTATTCTGATCTAATCTGGTTTAACGTTTAAATTATTATAAAACAAAATAATCACAATATAAATGCCATTCAATTTAAGTTGATGTGAAAGTCCGAGAGAATTGTTATTAAAAATTTGATATTTCAATTTCAATAAAACAAAAATATCAATTTTATTTTCTGTAGCTTCTATAAATTTTATTTTAAGTTCTTAAGAAGAAGTTCTTCTTATGCTGCATATCCACTACTGGATGTTTTCTATCACATTGCTATACCCTTCGTTGTCTTGTGCTAATTGACAAATTGTCCATTTTCGAATATTCGCAGCCATAACACTTGCTTCCTTCCAAATACCCTTCTACCTTAATTTTTTCCCTGTACATATTTGATATTTATTATTGCGCATTAGATAACCAAAATACGAAGTTTTTCTCCATTCGATAGTTAGAAGCAATTCTCTATCTCTGTTTTCTCTGATTACCACTTCACTATTGCTGACTCTGTATACCCAAGACAGCTCTCAACGTTCTTCGGTATATCCCACATTTCAAAAGCTTCAAGCTTGTACATTATTTCAAGTCTTCAGTGTCCATGTTTCCATACCGTAGAGAAGTACTTACCTTACATATAGCACTTCATGAACCATTAGATTCATATCGCTGTTGCAAAGAACTTTTATATCTTAAAAACTAATATCTAAATAAATAATATTATGTATCTATATTTATATATGTATAAATATGTTTTTTATAATCTTTCGTAAATTATGTATTTGTCATCAAGTTATATATATTATATATATACACAATAATATGTTTTACGAAGACAAAATTATATATAATTATTTAACACCAATCCACTAATTTTATTATAGTCAATAATTAATATTCAAATGTTATAATTTCTTAATATTTTCTTAGAATTAAAAAAAATATGAATAATTTATAAAAAAAAAAATATGTCTTAAGCAACAAATTAAATTTGAGATTTTTTTACTAATAATTATGTTTCTTGAAATAATATTTAAAGTTAAATATTGATTTGAATAATGAACTAGTAAATATAAAAAATACATAGAACGAAGATATTTCTATTTATTAATGGATAAAATAATTTAAAATCATATATCATGACGGACTTGGACGTTTAATGGAACATCAAAATGTAATACCTATACGGTTCGTTATAGCGCAAAGGTTAAGATGGCTATGTTACGTGATAAGAATGGCTGAAGAGAGAATGGTCTATAATTTTTTTAAAAAATATCCTGGAAGAAACAGACGAAGAGTTTGAATTTAAATGAATTTATTTAAATGTATTTTCAACAAACTCCTGAATTAAGTATGGATTACTAAAGAACCCTTTTTTCTTGGGGCAAAACTAGTTTAAAAGTGTTTTTGTTTTTATTTTTTATTTTATATATATGTATTTAAATTTAATAACTTTTGACATTAATTTCTCGTTATTATTCCACAAGGATTATAAAGAAACTTTTTAAACATTTATAATTTAAATTTTTTTGTAAATTAATATCTAAAACGTGTTATATCTAATAACTAGTTAATTTATATTATTTAACTGGTTTCCAGCATTTTCATTTCAATTAAAAGATTCAATAAATTTGAAAATTTAAAAGATTTAAATAATAATATTACATATGTATTTACTAACAGTTGAACCTGGAACAAGTTAAACAAGGATATTTTTTTAATTGAACAGTTAAAATAAACCTTTTAAGACGAAGAGATAAAATCAAGATTTTTTCTTTTAATTTCTTTAAATCGAATGGTTTGTTTAAGAGGTTATAGTGCAATGTTAAAATTGTCTTGTCATTTTATTTGATATAAATTACAAAGTATATATTGATAGTCGTACTTGATTTATTAGTATAGTTCCGAATGAATTTTAGGAAGCCCATGACAGATCCATCATCCATAAGTAATAATTTTAAGATAAGGTTTGAAAAAATATCGCAATTAATCTGAAAAGTATAACTGAAGATTTTGGAGTTTCTTCGAATTCGGAGTTTGTAATAAACATATAAGTAAGGAACAAAAATCAAATAGAGAATTGAAATTAAAAGAAGTAAATTAATTATGCATATCCAAATTTCATAATAATACAGTGAATTTGATTGAAAAAGTTTTCTTGATACCTTTTCCAATGTGAAATTGGACAAAATCTAAAAATAATTTGAGGTTTTTATTCTTCATTATCATTTACGAACACGCCTAAAAATATGCAAGAATATATTTTGTGAGTATTTATTATATAAAAAATTAATATTTAAGACTTAAATATTAATAATTAGAGAAATTTGATAAATATTCATTAAATTCCATTAAATGTTTTCGCACCAGGTTGAACTGCAAATTATTTAGAACCATATGAAAATTTCCAATGTGTGTACATTTCTTATTTAAAAATAAGTAAATAAAAATATCAAGTAAATTGATTTTAACATAATCTTTATAATCAAATTTAACGATTATAAAAAAATATGCTGAAAGTCTGAGTCTGAGATATGTTAATTAATTATGTGACGAAGTTCAATAAACGATTTCGCTGTAAGTTCAATATATTTGAAACACAAAAAACATATATTATTATTAAAAACTGTAACTATCATCAGAAGTTGAAGATAATTTTATTATCATAAATTTGTATGGATTTAATGTATTCTCAGTGTAAGAATAAATAATTTCTATTATGGTATCACAAAATGATTGAATATGTTTTGTTTTACAGATAAACAATTCCAATTAAATTTTATATGTGTTTATTACGCGTATATCATCAAATTCTAAAATAAAAAAATATTAAATTAATTTAACTATTCAAAGGGTTGAATCGCATAATTACGAATCTACAAAATCGTAGTCGAGTAAATGAATATAGATGTGGAATATAAGCAGACTCAATTTCATAAAAAAAAGAATGGTGAAAATATTTGAAAAACAGCTCATATCAAGGAGTTCTCGCATCAATTGGGATTAGTAAATAGGTGCGAATTGTTTGGCAATCGTATTACCTTGGACGGAGTTCCAGTGCTTTTGCATTTGGATTTCATCAACATTTTAATTTCTAATTCTGAATTGGCTAGAGAATCCGTTACCTTATTGTGTATGAGTTTAAAGCCATCAGAAGTTTCAACACTAAATTACAAGTCAAAATACTCATTGTCTCTCTATATAAATGTATATATATCGTGTCTTTTTCAAAACTTATTTTAATATTATAAACATTATTTGTAATATACTTGAATAATTAAAGTACCTAACTATAATAAACACTTGAAAATATATTCCAGATTTAATAATTGTATTGAAGTGTTTCATGTCTCATTGCTGGTTTTCATTTGATAACAAATAATGATAAAAAATTGATAACAAATTACATATATATGATTAAAATTTCAATAGGCATTTTGTACCTCTATAAAAGTAAAGAAATTTTACTTTTAAGGTATCAGTTAAATTTTGTGACTGTTCTAGAGTTTCCTTTAGGCAATAAACACTTCAAATCAAGTAAATATTTATTTATTTTATTTAAATATCATTATTTAGTTAAATTTTTATTTAGTATTATCATGAAAATCTCTTTGAGCTTGTTGGTACTTCTTGCTGCCGTCTGTGTAGTCCATTGTGATTTAGATACGGAATGGAGCAGCTACAAGACCGAATTTAATAAAAACTATAATTCAAAAGAAGAATCATTCCGTAAGGAATTGTTTCGTTTAAATATGGAACAAATAAAAGAACATAATCGGCTCTATGAAGCTGGCAAATCAACATATTTAATGGGATTGAATAACTTCTCCGATTGGACATTTGATGAAATTCGTAAAACATTTATGAGAAATCAATCTGCTGAACGAAAGGAACATGAAGTTTCATCCAAATGGGAAGAATATAAAGTGAATTTCAATAAACATTATGACTCAGAAGAAGAAACTTTCCGTAAAGAAATATTCCGTAAAAATATGGACAAGATCAATGAGCATAATAAGAAATTTCAATCTGGTGAATCCACTTATCAAATGGGTGTTAATAATTTCTCAGATATGACTTTTGAAGAATATAGAAAATATCTTTGAAAATACTAAAGATAAATATACTTCAAAATATGATTTATTGATTTTAAAGGAGCACTTTTAATAGGGTTTCTTTTTTTTTAAAAAAATAATAAAAATGTTTATTGCCTTTAAGATTTTTATTTCATTTCTTATAGTTTTTGAAAAACTTAAATTTTTCTAATTACATATTTGAGTCGATAATTATATTTATCGACCGTATTGTCGAATTGAGAAGCAGTAAATCAAACACAAATTATCCAATTTTATACAATTACTTTTTGTATTTTTGGTTCTTCTCTTAAACTTTTTCGTCGCTCAATGGACGCATTTGGAATTTCTTTTGACCACATCTCATTATTCTAAAATGAACATTACTTATGTGACAATCTACTACAGTTTCGTATAACAAAACATTGTTAAATTACAATTAACTAAAAAAATTTACAGAGTACGCAGAATAAAGTCAATTATAATTTTGTTTAAGCTTCAGTGGTTTAACTTAAAATGTGTGTAAATTTTAGCACAACTTACTTCATAGAACTATTAATAAACATATTGCTTATAATTTAATAGAATTAATTCTATAATTGATAAATACAGGGTCTTCATCGGTAAGGTTTACTACTTTATTTTTGTATAACTTTATGGAAAATTAAAATAAATGGTTTAATGCTGATAAATATTTTATTGAATGTTGGAAGTTGGAAATTGTGTATTGACGACAATGTTAGTTAAATGTGCGCCTCTGTTAGTTTCACAAATGCGGGCTCTTTTTATAACACTTTTCAACACATTTTCAAACATTCATTAATTTCGTACCGAATGTTTTTTTTAAGTTACTCAAGTGATTCTGGTGTGTTGGCTGGCATAAACCTTGATCTTTAGACCGTACAAAAATAAGTTCGACGTTCGTAGAGCCCAGGTTTGTTCAAATCAAAATCATTCACTAAATGATAAATATAGTGGATTTTGATGGCACATTTTTTGTACCCATAATTTTCTAGTCGTCACAATAATTGATGATTGGTATTAAGAAATTATTTAAAGACATATTAAAACCATAAATTTTAAATACGTTTTTTAAAATATATTATAAAATATAGTTACGTTAATTTAATTAACAATTCTAATTCAGGGGACGAATAATGTCATATATTTAAAATATTCGAAATTCAGTATACATTTTCTATTGGGTTAAATCAATATTTAAAATAGAAGTCACAAAACAAGTTATTTAATCTCTGTATTTTGAGAATTACTGAATATATTTTCATTCATTTAGAAAATATGACAAAACGAAATGAATCTCACGAATTTCCTATAAAATTTTAATAAAATTTATTTCCAGTTTTTTCTATAGTATAATTTCAATTTTACACTAACACAGTTTTAATTTATTTGTATATAGTGTTTGACATTTAAATTATTTTTTCTTATTATAGTAACGTTTAACAACACTTGTTGATAAATTATATTTTGACAAAGAAAATAAATATATATTTATAAAAAATGAAATTTGTAATAATTATTTCAATATTTGTAATGTTAATCATTTGCTCAATTCAAGCTTCGGAATCTGAAGATGCATGGCAAGAATTCCAAGTATATTATATATAATACATTCATTAATATTCATATTATTTTATATTGATGAGTTAATCTTAATAAAAATTATAGAAAACCTACAATAAAAATTATAGTGATTCGGAGCATATATCACGTAAAGCCATTTTTCTTGAGAGATATGAAAAAATTTCTGAACACAATAAAAGATACGAAGAGGGAACTGAAACTTACAAGCAAAAAATTAATAAATATGCAGATTTGACTAAAGATGAATTAAGAATGGTTCATCCACAAGGAATTAATCTACGAAAGAAAACTGAAAAATTAACAAATTAAAATGTTGCTCCAGTTTTTTGTAAAACTTTTTATATACAATCAATCCATTGACTATAAAATTATGACAGCATCCATTATTTGCCATTAATTATTATTTTTGGCATATTTTTAGGAGTAAGTAAAACAACAATATAAAAATTGAAATTATATTATAAGTAAAGAATGGTAGATTAAGAGAAAACAGCAAACCATTGGGACATTTTTTAACACGAGCATTGAAATCAATTTAATATAAAAACAAAAAAATATATAATTTTAAAAATAAATTAATTGTAATATATTTTTACTTTGTAAATTAAATTACTGAAATCTCAGAATAAAAAACATTCATATATAGAATATAGAACATGTTTAATTTTGATATAGATGAACATATTGATTCAAACAAGCTCAACAGCTATCGGACGCGACAAACTGGACAGAGAAACTTCAGAAATTTCGATCGGGAAAGTATACAAATATCCGTGGATGACAGTTGAAACCATTTAAACCACTTTTTTTATTTTTCAAATAACATTTATCTAAATTTCATTAAAAAATTAACATTTATATGATTATATGTCTCCGTTGCGTCCGTCGCTTCTCTTCGAGCTTGTTTGAGCGGTAAATAATAATATAAAATATGTAAAATTGTAAATATTATACCGGATGATGATGAAAATACTAACAAAATAAATCTGAACAAATAATTCAAAGTATGATAACGTCATTTTTATAACCACATAAATATTTTTATTATTTATTTTAAAATTTCCATTCGACTGGAAATTTACTGTACTGCAAAATATTGATTGAAACACCATATATATTTAAATAGCATATATTTAGGAAATTATATACATAATATAAAAATAATATTTTAATGTTTGCGATGAAGAAGTTTTTCATTAAATTCTTCATGTGTCAAATCTGAAAACTGATTAATTCCTAATTGATATGTCACTTCACCAGCTTCGTATTTTTTATTATGTTCAATAATTTTTTTCTTCGTATCTAGAAAAATTCCTCGACGTTTTATTTCCTCATCTGAATTAGCATATGTTTTATTATGTTTTATCTGTAAAAATACGTGAAATATAATTATAATATTTATGTAATTTAATATAAAATATTAAATTTATTTGTATTATATACTTTAAAATCTTCCCATTCTTCATTATCAACAGAATTTTCTTCTGTTGGAATTGGAATTGCTGCAGTAAATGTTACAAAAATAAATAATATTATTAAAAATTTCATTTTTGAGAAATATTATTAATAGAAAAAAAAATGGAACTAAAATTATTACAGAGTGACACTTAGCACTGTTAAATTAACAATAACATTAAAAAAATTGTTACCAAACTATATAAAACATAATTCGTGTAAACTAGTTTTAAAGCTTATAATTTAAAACTTGTATAATTTTATAAAGCTTAAAGTTTAATTAAAATATATATTATATACATGGGCGCAAGCGCATTTGCCAATAGGTAAATAAATGTGGGCAATTGGCTAAAGGCGCCATTCAAAATTGGGCGCGAAGGATTTTTTCAAATTTTTTTTTAGCAAAATTTCATAACAGACATGTAAAGCTTTGTAAAAACTAGGCGGAAATATTTAAAGCATTATAACAACTATCAGTCAGAAGATCATACCGTATCATCTCAATTTAGAAGCCATCAAGCTCAAAATATTAGCGTTCAAAATATTGAATATAACCGCCTGTGGCCCTAATCCGGTAATTACCAGGGAATTAGGAATTAGAAATCTCCTCGAAATATTTTTCCTGATTTTTTGTTCCTTGTTTTTAATTCCTAAGGAAATAAGCTCCTTGCTTACATTTTTACCCTAAGGACGACACATTTAAAAAATATTTTTATGTTGAATTCTTTAAAATATTGTTTTTACTTACTCGGGATACTGCTGGTTGCGACATAATTATAATTTTATACAAATCTATCGTGAAATATTTTACAATTATTAAGAAAAAAGTTGTAATAATAATATTTAATAATTGTAGAATATTGAAAAAAATATTTTACGAAATATAATTGTGTTTAAATATAGAAAAATCTTTATTCCTTTTAATGCAATTATTTACCTTTTCAAAATAGCTACGGAGTTTTTGAAAGTTAAACTGCGCGAATTGGGAATTAAAGTTTCCCAGGAAACATTTTTTCCCGGTCGCCGGAATACACTTTGGGAAAAAATAATTCCAAAACTGCGCGAATATGTCAAAAACTCCCAATTCTAACGCTGTGGTTACACTAGCCATAAATTCCTGATAGAAATGTTAGACATTTTTATCTGATTTTTTTTTTTGACAGGTAAAAAAAACACGCTGGCTATTTGATGTCAGATATTTCTGTCTAACATTTCATTTTAATCATGTCGTCACCAAGAAAACAATTAGCTATAAAAATATTAAAATAAAAATATTTTTAATAATATAGTTGTTCACACCTCAATAATATGTATCTTTTATTTATTTAGTAGTAAACTAATTTTTACTCTCAAATAATCATCGCAAACTAATTAAATTTTAAATTTCAGGAGCAAATCTAACATTATTATCAAATATCGCCATTTGCAAATTAAGAAATGTCAAAAAAAATCTGCAAAAAAATCTGAAAAGTTGTCTAGAGAAAAATCGTGATTTTTCTGTCGGGACAGAAATCCTGTCTGGTTTACACTTGACATTTCGTAGACAGAATATATGTTCTGTCTAAGAAAAAGTCTAGTGTAAACCGCAAGTTAATTCCCTGGGAATTACCGGAATAGGGCCACAGGAATGTGCTTTTAGAGAACATTTTAGAAATGCACTGCACTTTAGATTGGTTTCGGATTAATACGTAATGCCAATAATTTTAAATTACAATCAATAGAAATTGATTTTTCGATTTTTTTTTACCAATACATATCATTGATTGATCAATTTTCTTAAGAATTATAGGGCACTTTAATATAAATTGCCTAGAGGCTACAAAAACACAAATGCTGCACTGATTATATATAATAAAATTGTATGATATCATTTTATTGTATTATTTATATAAAAATATTGAATTATAATATTATTTACTAAAAATTAAAAAACCATTTTATGACCTTTGACGGTAAATATATTTCTCTAAATTCATCAAATGTTAAATCTGAAAATTGATTAATTCCCATTTTAAAGCTCACTAGACCAGCTTCATATTTATTGTTATGTTCAATAATTTTTTTCTTTGATTCTAAATAAATTGCACGACGCCTTATATCTTCATCATAATCCTTATATATTTTATTATGTTTAGTCTAAAAAATATAATTATTAATTTTTTTTTTTTTTAGAGAAACATTTAGTAAATAATTACTTTAAAATTTTCCCATTCGTCATCATCAACTGTAATTATTTCTATTGGTCGTGGACGTATTGCTGGTTTTGCTACAGCAATTTTTACAATTACAAATAATAAAAGCACAAGTACTAATTTCATTTTTATAGTTTTTATAAAATTTATTTGGAAATATTATAAATATTTTTAATGTTTTTTGTTAGGGATTTAAAATTGTAATAAATATCAATATGTTTGCATAAAATTAAAATATTTTTGTAAATACTGTAGATTAAAAATATTCCTTGCTAAAATAAAAAAAAAAATATTTAAATTTTGTTAATCTTTAACCCATGTATAAAAATATTTTTATTTTATTTTTTTATCTCTAAATATGGCAAAGGTTATAAATTTAATAAAGAAATTATTAAAAATAATAAATATAATAAATCATTATTAATCAAATTTTATACATACTACATGAGATCATAACTGAAAGAGTTCCTCATAAATTTTGTAATAATAAAGAGTGAAAAGTTGATATTTTTTAGCAAGCAAACTTCAAGATTTTCAAATAAATAAATTTTAGTATTACAAAAAGTTGAATTTGAATTGGCAAAACATTGAATTTGCATCGCAAACCCTGTACTAAATAAAAACTTCATGTTGTTATAGACATGACGCATTTGTTGTTAAACATTTGAGTTGTTTACTCAAGGGTCCAGTGATTAATCTGATTAATGCATACTTGGAGCCTCAATACATTATTTACTCTGTGGTGATGAAGTTTTCGATCAAAAGTTATAATTATAAAAATCAAAAATGATAACATCGGGTCAATTGTTTTTTTTTTCATTATTCTTGATCGAATTGGTTCAACGTAGATTCGTAAGGTTTGCTCAAATCTCACCAGATATTGTATTCGTTCATCAATTTCCCAACTGGATGCATTGACTCTGCTGCCTTCCTAAAGCCAATTTCCACGGTACGGACTATGGAAAAAATGAGCATTTAACAAGTACGTGAAGTAAAAACTATCGTAACATTTTTCGACTTTAGCTTTAGTAAGATAAATGTAAAACAAGTAATAAATAGTCAAATGCAAATCACATAGTTTCTGGCATAATACATCTAAAGTTTATTGTAAATATTTACTGTTTCTTGTTTTTACTTTATGTTTTTGACAATTATAGCTTGTCCATGCTTAAGAATAACAACAATTTTTCAAATATTTAGCTTGGTATGTTTTTTGGTATGTTTCTTTAATTTGCTAATTCCATCATACAATGCGTAATTTTATTTTATATTGATATGGCTAACTCAACAAGTGGTAATCTATTGATTCAGTAATTGTACGATAATTAATTCATATTTTTTTATCACGGAAATTACTAGTTCAAGTTTTTCTTCTCAATCTTATGTTTCAATTGTTAATTAGTTAAAAAATTTAAATTAACTTGTATCTATTTATTGCCTTGATACTATTAAATTGACAATTTCATTATGTTTTTTAAAATACTCCTCCTTGTAATAAACAGTTGTTTGCAAATAATTTTAATTAATCCGTTGCGAATAATGTAAATATTTTCACAGCACGAGAGACGTTGAGAAGTTGAGATCGAGTTTAAAGAAATAGATAACCTCTTACTAATTATATTAGTATGAGGTTTACTCAGAACAGAAGTTATTTGACCGTTCTCTCGACAATAAGAAATCTTCTGTTTTGAAGAAATTGTGGATTTTCAATTCAATTACTAACTAAAATTTTCTTATTTTTATTAGAATATTTAAATAAATTTTATTTATCATAGGCAAATACAAAAATTTCATATTAATAAATAACTATGTGCATTTGAATTCAACAAAAAATAAAATATTGAAAATAAGTAATTGTTAAGATTAACATTTTTGCAGTGTTATTTTGATAAAGATTTATAGAAAATTATTTATAAAATTTATACATCCATTATTTCTTCATGTTCTTGTTTATCGTTAATTAATGATGCGCTTATTTGATATTGTTTCTTTTCTTGTTGTGTCATATCAGCAAATTGATTTATACCAATTAAATAATTCACTTCACCAATATCATATTTTTTTCTATGTTCATCAATTGTTAATTTTGTTTCTAAAAAAATATTACGATGTTTGTTATCCTCATCACCTTCTTGGTAATATTTATTATAAATGAACTGAAACAAAATCCAAAATTTGATCAAAATAAAGATACAAAACGACGTGAATATAACAAATATAAAATTAATTTTGGAAATAATTAATTTTTAAAAATATAATAAAGAATTCACCTTAAAATTTTTCCATTCTTTATCTGTAACTAACGTAATATTATTATTTAATGATTCAGATATTGAATTATATATTAAAATTCCAAGAATAAAAATATAAATTATAAATTTCATTTTTACTTTCACTTTTTAGTTCAAATTTAGAATGAATATGAAATATAAAATTAAAAATTAAATATTTATAAATTTTTATCAATATTTATAATTTTTTTTTTATTTTTTATAAAATAATCTATTTTTTTATATATTGCATATTTTTTTATATCATTAATTATTGAGCTTGATTGCAATATATTTAATTTTATGGTAAAATTATGAGAATTAATTAACATTTATTTACTATAGAACTAGATACAAAAACTTTTTATTGATATTATTTTATGTATATGACATGGTTGATCTTTTTCATTGCATTGAAAACAATTATTTTGTAGAAAAATAAAATAAAATTGATAAAAACAGTTTATTTATTTAAATTAGCACTCCAAATAAGTCTAAATTTGTATGAGAGTAAGAGCCCTTTAGTCTGAGGGGAAGGGGTTTCAAATAAAAGACTTGGTATCAAATGAAAGATAGACTTAAATAAAGTTGAATACGAAACTGAAAGGGAAATATTCGTTTTTAATAACTGCTACCTAGTTTTCCTAGGTAAAAATGGAATCTAGGACTACTTATGGTGGTGACGTTGGTGTTGTCTTGAGATTACAGAACTTGTAAAAATATTAAGGAAATATGAAAAAGAATAGCTAAAAAATATTATAAAAATGATTAAATAAACATTTGAATGAATGATATTGAATTGCGCGTATCCTGAGATGATTTGCTGTTTAAAAAGACAAAGGCTACGGTTGGTTCTACAGACAGTAGTTGGTGCTTATAGCGTATGCTCCTAGTCTTTGTATTCTGGTTAGAGCATGAACCGATACATTAAATATTTAATAACTTTTACCTGATATGACATTATTCAAAATAGCTGAATATAAAATATGTTCAAATTAATTTTTACAACTTATTACTAAATATAATTATAGTGTTTTGTGTGGCAAATTATATAATAAAATAGGTCAATTGCACAAGGGTCTCATATAAATATAATATAAAAATAATGCTATAATATTAATTTATTTCAATAAAAGTACGATTTTAATATTAATGTTGCTTTTTGTTAAATATATATATAATAATATAATAAAAAATACATATATGTTATACTATATAATAATAATTCATTTTAATAATAGTACGGTTTTATTGTTGGTTTTCGCTTACGGTGCGGAATTAATCCAAAAGGACCTTGTCCGGGTAACGAATCTGCAAATCTATTTATTTCCTGAACATAAGTTTCTAATCCTTCTTCATATCTTTTATTGTGTTGTTCAATTTTTTGTTTTTGCATATTATATCTATTTCTGTGTGCCGTATCCAATTCAGGTGAATTATAGGTTTTGTTATATTTTGCCTAAAATATATTAAATTATATATGGACATAATAAACCACAAAAAATTAGTTTTGTAAGTATTAAAAAATCATCAGAACTTTAATGATTTTATAAAAATATATATGTATAAATTTGATATTTGTACACAAAATTTAATTATAAAATAAAACAAAAAATATATAATATATATATATAAATATTTTTACCTTATAATTTTTCCATTCATCATCACTTATTTCATTAGAAAGTGTAGTGCTTATTATGCTGACCAAAATTAAAAATAGAATAAAAATTAATTTCATTATAACGAATAGATATAAAAATAATTAAAAATATATTAATAAAATTAAATTCCAGATCTTTGTTAAAAGATAATTTTAAAGAAATAATTCTGAAAACTTACAATTATATACTTTTCTTTATATACTTTGATTTTTACAATAATTGAATTGACCTTAACCAGTTAATAAAATATATTATGTTAAATTATCATAAAAATAAATTTCTGATTTTTATATCAACATAAAGGTAGTGATTTTATGACGTAAGTGGTAAGAAGTATAGCTACTTATATATACAAAACTTTTACATAGGAAAAATGTGAAACATGTATAATTAAATTTAATATTTCCAGTTTATTATTAAACGAGAACGCATCTGTAATTCATTAGTTGTTTTTAATTATTTAATATCAATAAATTGAAAACTAATACATTGTAATATGTAAAATTATTTGGTTTAGGATTGCATTACGACCAAGATTATTGTGAGCGGATAGTGGATAGAGTTAAATCATTTACATCATATAGTAATGGCGATTTGGCAATTTCTTGGAATATAGAAAAGAGATATTGTTTATTTAAATGGTAAAACGAACATGTGTAGGTAATACTAGACATTGTATAACTTTGATTTCCCATTAAAATTACACGTTGATAAGATCTTTTTTTCTTTTATTTAGCTATAAATTTATTATTTTTTTGGAGAACATAATATTTTTGTTTATGTTGAAATTATATTCGTTGTACATTGTAGTTAATATTTGTTGATTGTTTGTTTTTGAATCATCTTAAAAAATCCACAATAGAAAAAATTCAAAGTAATATCAATATCCATTTGCCAGTAAAATCAATTATGAATGATATCATTGTATTTTCCACAGTAACTAGTAACTATTTTAGTACAAGTTCACCAATTTGAACATACCTTTTAATACGAGAGATTCGACAACTTCACTTGATGTAAATGTAATTGGATCTTCATTTAAAATTCTTATCATCAGTCAAAAATTATTATATGGTAATATTAAAATTTTATTTTTGGTCACAAAAGGAAATTTAATAAATATTACACAGAAAAAATAAAAGCAAATTAAATCATTTTTATTATAAAACTTTCAATGCATTAGAACAATATAATAAACAAGAATAACATAATAAGAAGTAATGAATGTTAGTTATATCGTAAAAATATTTTATTTTTTCTTTATCCCACCCCTCATACATCCACATGCGGTTTCATCAGATTTCTTATCAGCAAATTGATTAATACCCATGGTATAAGAAACTTCGCCTGCATCATATTTCATGTTATGATCTCGTATCAATATTTTAGTTTTGAGATATATTTCTCGGCGAGCTTGATCCTCTTCTTTGTCATCATAAACTTTATCAAATTTTTTCTGTAAAACAATTAAATATTTCAGAAATATAAAAACGTTTTATTGTAATTTTTAAAATTAAATTTCTTTTATTTTGATTTTCTTTATTATTTTTGGCTGAAGCAAATAAATTAGTATAACGCTTAATAATAGAGTACAAAATGTACATTTAAGTGGAAATTAATAAATTATGTACATAGTGGGCAACTTATATTTGATGCAATATCTTCTTTTGTCATATCAGAAAAATTACTAATGCCCATTTTAAATGTTACTTCACCAGTTTTATATTTCTTATTATGCAAAATTACTTTTTTTTTTATTTGCTAAATAAAGATCTGTATAGTATTGTTTAATGGTAAACTATCTAATTATCTAATTTTCTATATGGTATTTGGATTTTATACCTTACCTATAATGAAGAATAATTAGGTGTTTTTATTGTAATTAGAATTTTACCTTATATTCTGACCATTCTTCATCCGTTACAATAATTTCTTCAACAGCTCCAGCTCCAGCCATATCTTTTCAATTCTATATATGTATATGGATTGTTGTAAAAAATTAAATATATTTTATTTTATTCTAATTTTTTTTGTAAACTTGTTATAATAATTTACTTGTTGAACAAAGGCGCTGATGGCTGATGTGACTAATATAAATTTATTATGTTTCAATGATTACTCACTTTGTCAACACCCTTTAAGCACCATTCGGATTCAATTTTTCTGATTCCAAATTGATTTAAAATTGATTCCAAAATTTTAATATGAGAACACAATATTCTCTCAAATTATACACATACAAAAACAAAAACCATTTATAATATATAATTTCATTTTCTCATACATGCAAACATAACAATATATCATAATTTAGTTTTTTATTTTCATTGTTCTGTCGTCCTCGTGCACAGTCCACAGTGTTAACTGTTTTTGTGTGCAGTAGCAGTACAGTCGCCATTATATTTATTTTTCATAATTTAAAAGTAAGTAAATGTATATATATTTATTTTATTTATGAAAATTGTATTAAATTTATAATATACAAAACTAATCTTTTTATATTCTTTTTAATTTTAGATGCAATGAAAAAATTTTCTATAGCGAGGCCAAATTACATAAGAACATAATATAAAATGGTTGAATTATGCAACGGACAGAGTTACGAGAATTAAGGAAAACTTGCTGGATAATATTTGAATTTTAAAAAAAAATATTCAAAATGTTATTAAAAATTTATATTAAATAATAATATTAATATCAAATAATAATATTATAATTAAATAAATATTTATTATCCAAAAAAATTCTTTTACTTAATTTTTGATTCTCCTTTACCACATTTTTTAATCAATTTTAGTTCATTTTTGTATCAATTTAAGTTCAATTTGGTATCAATTTAAGTTCAATTTGGATTCAATTTTAGTTCATTTTTGTATCAGAATTAGTTCATTTTTGTATCATAATTAGTTCAATTTGGTATCAATTTAAGTTCAATTTGGTATCAATTTTAGTTCAATTTGGAATCAATTTTAGTTCATTTTTGTATCAGAATTAGTTCATTTTTGATTCCAAATGGAATCAGAAATATGTATCAAAATTGAATCCAATTTGAATCAAAAAGTTGAATCCAAAATTTGTCTAATAATGGAACATCAGTTGAATCAAAATTGATTCCAAATTGAAACATAAAGTTGATTCGAAATTGAACTAGCCATATATAGCTGAGTTCATTTTTGAATCAATTTGGAATCCACTTGTTTAAAGGGCATATATTAATAGATTTCAAATAAGAAATTTGTTGTTATAGATTGTCACTGTGCATAATCAACTTAATTATCTTCTTTGTAAATAAATAATAGTAAATATAAATATATTTTGTTGTCAGATAAATTTATAAATATGTATATTGTATATATATATATATTATAAACATAAGCAATTCGTCCGTCATCGTCATTCCATTCCAATTCCATTCTTCCAGATTTTATTTGTGTATATATGATGTTAGGAGGGTTTTAACCCTCCCTGAAAACATGAAAACGATATCGTTTTAAACGGATCTTAAACGATGTAAAAATGATATTTGAAAACGATATGTCACTAACCCATTCATATTTTTAATTCGTTTACGATGTTTACTATATGCCCTATATTATTTGTAAGTAAACATTGACTCGACTGACTATGACTATATACGTAAGCAACCAACTAGACGTACGGGCAAGAAACGCATAAAAATTCTCTATCGGGCAAAGTGAAAGTCGTCGATGAACGTGTATAAAAAAATTTAGAAAACAACATTTAACATTAACTTTTTTATAAACATTTATGTCAATTTCAGTTAAACTTTTTATTGAACATACTTTTTTATTTTTCAAATTTGTGAATTTATAAAAATTATTTATTCTTTCTGTCGAAAGTTGATATCAATTGAGTTTATATGCGAGTTGAGCCTGTCATCTACGTCGTAGTGCGTAGTCGTTACATTTCAACTTTTGTTTGACATTTGAATCCGTCGCCATTGCGTCCAACGCATCGAGAGTTATTTGACCACACAAGCAAATTTTTAGTATCTATCTGAGTAATATTTCTTTCTATGGCAATGGCAAACTAATTCGAGATTCGAAGTTCGAAGTATACTTATTTACATAAACATAATTAATTTTAATTTAGTATATGTCTATATCTGGCATGCATGATTCACATAGTTTTAGTTTAGGAAGAGGATCTACTTTATTTTGGCATAGACCAAGATAAGAACTAACTAATTGCTCTAACAAAATTATATACTCTTACTATGAATAATTAGATTAAATTAAATATGTATACTATAAAATATGAACTTTCAATTGATTAAGAACTTATCGAAGCATTAGACTTAAACATAAGAATTATAAATATTTTGGAATCAATAAAAAGAGAAACACTTGCCGATTAAATGTATGTATATATTATTGTTACCTTATACCTTTCGACAATTAGTCGCACACCCATTTGTTTGAAGAATGTTCCGTACTAAATGAAATATTTTAAATGGAAATTATTTTTTCTTTGCATTTTTGTAATAATATATAAAATCATTTATTTATTTTATTTTAATTTTTTCCACAATTTTTTTTTTATGTATAAACTCATTATTAAATTTCCTCAATTAAATTGTGCATTCACTATGTAATCAATCATCCGAATATTTTTTCACATATTTAAATTTTATATATAAATTATATTAATAAAATTTATTTTAAAAACATTACTTAAAATCTAATACGAAACAAAAAAAGTAAAAATCTTGTCTTAACATAATTTCTATACAGAGTTTAAAATAAAATTTTGTTTTCTGATTTAAAAAATAAAACAATGTTCCTTGGAAACAATGCAAGCCCTTTAGTAAATGTATAATTTATGAATAAGTTTTTAATTAATAAGAATTACTTACATAAAACATTTTTTTCTATTTTTTTCTTATTATTATTTTCATTTTATTGTATATTTTTAAAATAATTTACTTATAGAAATCTTTTAATTTAATTGGTCGATTACAAATATCCGGAGATGAAAACTCAAATTGGAAAATATTGTATATAATATATATTTGAAAACATGTTTTCGTAGCAATATTTTTAATAAATGCATGTAACAGAATAAATGATATGTACTAATACACAGAATTAATAAATGAATTATATCAAAATTTCTATTTTTATATGAACAAGTCCTGCGTTATAATTATATTTTTCAAAAAAACTTGTTCCATATTATATTAGGCTAGCTCCTAAATAATTAATTTTGTAGAAATATTTACAAAAAAATAGTACATAATTACTTATATTTCTTCGGAAATTTAACGAATTAACATTATAATAAATATTATTATTGTATATTTCCAAAATTTACATATTTGTTTAACAAAATTATGTAATATTTAGTTCTTTATTCCAATTTTGTGCTTTTATTAGCAACAATTAATATTGACTTTTTTTATATTATCCAATTTTTATTCAATCTTTTATAAGCACATACTTTTTTTCACTTAGATTTCTTAAAAGTTATATAAAAATTTATATAAATGTGAATAAAGCTTGATATTAAATTATGTAATATTTATTTATTAAATTTTTATAATTTATATTCTATATAATTATTAAATATTTTGTAATTTTATATTTTTATAAACATTTGTAATAAGCTTAACCGCTGAATTTAAAAAAAAAAAAAAAAAAATAAGATTATAATGTGTTATACATATAAAATATTATTTTATTTTATTATTTATTTTTCTTCATTGTAAATATAATTTTCACTAATATCACCTATTATTCATATTATTCATATTTAATCCTTTATATCCAATTGAAATTGCATTTTTTCAATAAATTTTCTATTAATCTTTTAAATTTAAATTTCTTAAATACGTTATAAAAACTATACGAAATTATATAAATATTTTTAAACAGAACAATAACACACTTTTACCACAAAAATGTTATGGAAAAATTTAAACTACGTAAACAAGAGTTCATTTAAAGAAAAATTAAAATTTGTCCACATTTAAATAAAATATTTACTAATGCCTACCTAGCCGCTTTAAATTAAGTCAGCATTGTTTAATGTTTAAAAAAATTTAATTTAAATTGTTGAAAAAATTCAATATGTATTAAATATAAATAAAAATTAAAAAGAAAGTGTTTTTTTTTTTACAGAAAGAAATGATGAAGATGTAAACCACTGTTTTAATATTTTACCAACAATTATGCAAGTTGTTTTTTATGATAGTTATTAATTTTCACTTTCATATCACAATTTACAATCAACAGCCTATAACAAGACGTTTAATCGAATAATTCTTGCGGAAATATAAGTAAAATGCTTTTAGCATAACTTACTCAATGTTGGTAACAATTTCATAATTAAGTGCAAAATAATGCATATATATATATTAAACCTTTATTCAAATTATAATATAGTTTGAACAACTTTACGGTTAAAGGCTGAGTTACTGTAGGATTTAGCAAAATTTATATATACGATTGTTCCGGTGCTTATTCAAAAATACAACTACATACAAAGTACTTTTGAAAAATTCCCTTATTTAAAAAAAAAAAAAAACTATCCGATTACTTTTATGAGTGCTCTTGAAAAAAGAAACTGTTAGATATAAATATGAAAAAAATAATTGAAATCATTGTCAAATAAATCATTTAAATAATTATTAATTGTTTGTTATTTTATCGAAAAAATCTATAAAATTTTCTATTCTTTTAGTTTCCTAAAATCTATTAGTAACTCAGCCTTTATAGTGAAAATATCATAACTTTGTTTTTAATATTTATTTAAAAATAATGAAAATAATTATGTGCACTTTATCATAAATACACACTACCACAATATAAAAATTAATTTATTTCTAAATACCATATTTATGAAAATAAAGATAGTGATAAAAAAAGAAATCAAAATAATTGTTTCATTTTTATTTATTCTACAGCGAACCCACAAGTTTCTTCTACCGCTTGTGTTAATTTATCATAAAGTAATTGATAATTTTCATAAGGTGGTAAATCAATACGATTAAAGCATGTATGTGCTTTTGGTAAATTTTGTGTTGGTACATCTGCAGTTAAATGTATTGTAAATAAACGTGGACCAACTGCTCCAGTTGACCCTTGTAATGCACGAAAACCTTGTAATGGTACTCGTGATGAACCAGTAACAAATTGTAATAAACGGGCACGCATTTCCGATGTATATGATTCGACAATCTGTTTTGTTTTAAATAAATTAAATTATTAATATAAAATATATAAATTAATTTCAAGTTTTAAACTTATTTACCTGCCAAAACCATATAACTTGTGTAGTTTCTGGCGTGCAATGTTTAAGTCGTGTATGTTGCCGCCAGTCATTAACATCAATACTACTTATTCCACCAATAACCAATTCTAATTCACGTTCATCAAATGGCCGTAACAAATGATTTGGTATTAATTCGCAAAAACCTTTTAGAAAGATTATTAATATAGTTATATATTTAAATATATATTTCTTTCAGTTAAAAAATTACCCTTTTGTAAAGCTAAAAATTGTTGCTCAATACCACGCATAAATCTATAGTTAACATAAAGCTTAACATATTCTCGTTTATTTTCTTCGGTAACAATTGCTGCTGAACCACCCGGTTTTAATTCGTGTACTTTAAGTGCACCAAAACTATTATTTTCTACACTAAATGTTGAATCGATTATTCCCGTTATATTGTTTTCTCTGGAAAATTAAATGGTGATTAAAGAAAAAATTTATAGCAGGAAAAAATGTAGTCATAACATTTAACAAAATAAAACGTACAACATCCATGTTAAACTTCGGTGTAATTCTGGATCAACACCTTCTATATCACTCAATGTAATTGGTTTATTTAATAATTGCTTATAAAATGGAGTCGTAAAACCACCATCCATACAATGTCCATGAAATACAGCAATTCCTAATATACGTCCAACAAAATGAAAATACGATAAATGATCTGGATTAACACCTGCACAAAAAAAAAATGTATATTCAAATAAATAAGACTTAAATATAATATTATTAAGAATTTACCTGAATCTGGATTTATTTGCAATGTATAATGATCATCACGACTATATTGAAATAAACCATATTGGGGATTTAACATTTCTCTTGATAATAAATGTAACCATTCTCTGGCAACACCACCATAATCTAAACCTTCTTCACCACGAAACTTAACCATAAGACGTTTACGCATATCTTTTGGTCGCATTTTCATAATCAGTCTATAGCTCTCTTCAAATATTTCATTACGTGAAACTTCTAATCGACAATGACCAGATTGTGGTTGAAGTGATTGTAATTCAGTACGTAGAGCACGTAATTTACCAACTAAATCACGTCGATATTTTGGTAATAGTTCAGCGCCTTGTTCTAAGAGACCCTGCGGTAAATCGGTTGGTACACTAATTTGTAGTCGGCTTCCAACTTCAGAATGATGTCGTCCACCATTACCATTACTTATTCCGATAATTGTTTGTTGATTGGTACCAGTATTATTGCCACAATTAATTAAATTTACTTGTGATGACGAAACACTTGAATTGTGATTATTTACATTATTTAAATTATTTGATACATTTAATAATGCTGTAGATGATGCTGGTGGCGGAGGTATTCCGGCTTGTGGTAAATTATTCGTTGTTGTTGGTATTGTTGTCACAGTCGATGACACCGACGATGAGGATGGTGGACACGCACTGGGCGGTGCAGCAGCATTTGATGAACTATTTGGATTTCTACGTATCATTTGTAATATATGCCCATTTAATCGTGGATCTGTAAACTGTGTTGTACGATTATTATGATCAACAAAATATACACGAGCTGAAGCAGTTTTACGTTGTTCCCAACCACTTGGTAATGGTCCCAATGAATCTAATTGTAAATTTTGTGCATCAAAATCACGTGGTATTCGTGGATCATGCCATGTTGATACACCTGTTGGTATATGATAAAAATATACTTGTCCTTGTTGTGTTGTACGCATTTCATATCCAGGTGGTAAATCCATGCATGGACGGGTACCTAAACCGTTTCGATGATTGGGCCGTGTCCCACGTGAAGATCGCCGACGTGCAGACTCTTCAAGACTGCGCGACGATCGTCGAACACGCTGTGAACTACCATTATTGCTATTAGTACAGTTATTAGTTGATATTTCACCCCGAGAATTTGTGCTAACTGGTGTTGTGTTATTACCAATTCCATTGGTTGAATTAATTACTGATGTTGGTGAAATTGGACTTTGCAAATTTCCATTTGTATTAGGTATTTCAGCTGGTAAGTTATTCACATTTATTTCGCGTACCGTATGACCAGGTGTTGTTGTTGTAATTACATTTCCATTACCATTAACATTTTGTTGCTGTTGGGGACTATTACCACTAACATCACCAATTGATATTGTTGTAATATTTGTTGGCGGTGCAACACGTTGTGGTGAATCTAATGCCAAATTTGTAATTGCTGGTGAAAGGCCAGATGAAGATTTTCCAATATTTGTTGATTCTTGTACTTTATTACCACTGGTTACACCTATACTACCACCAATAACAATATCCTCATTTATTACCTGACATGTACCTGGTGATTGAATTATTAATGCATTTCGTGGTGATGATAAATCATTAATTGGCCTATTACATAATGAATTATTTGATGACATACTAATATCATTATTTCTGGGTGGACTTCTTGAATGTTGACGACTATTACTATTCTTAATACTTATGCTAACATTTGTTGACTCATCGCCACTAACACCAGTAGTACGTGATGGACTACAATTCTCTTTACCTAAATTAGATAAAATTTCTGTTGAATGCCGACGAATTGGTGTTTCAATTAAATTATTTTGACCATTTAATAAATTTGTACATGTTGATGACCTGGCCGGCCCAGACGGTACATTAGCTAATAATTGTATTAATGGTTCTTCCACATTATTTGCTGTTGCTGTTGTATGATTACCATTTACAATTTGTTGTACAGTTTGTGTTGTAATTGTTGGTCGATCCCATTGAGATGATTTTGTAGTATGATTAACATAATAGATACGTCCATTACCAGTACGACGTTCTTCCCAACCTTCTGGTAAACTATTATCTTCAGAGGGATCATCTTCCGATGGTCCGCGTACATCACCACCTGGTCCAACAACAGCTAATGGATTACCACCAGACGGCCCATCTCTAGACATTAATGCAATTATTATTTGTCCACGTACTTGTTCTGTATCATCGGGTGATAATTTACAAAGTTCTAATCTTTGATCTGAAATATTTAAAATAAATATTAATATCAATTAATTTTCGGCGATGAAATTATTGATAAATTTATTTCTTACATCCAGCATCTTTTAACCGTTGTATTGTACTGGCTGGTATACGTACACAACCTAAAAATCCACCACCTTTTCGTATTTTACGATGATTCCATACTGTAATTGTTATACCATCACCACGTCCCAAATATAAATCATAATGTGTATTCCATTTTGGTTCAAGTGATCCTTTACATGGATCTGTTGTGTAAACTTGACCAGTTCCATCAACAGAAACTTTTGCGAATGGATCGGGAAGTCCTAAAATTAAAATTAAAATAAAGAAATAAGAATTTTATCACACTTGATAAACTAGACATGACTGAATAATAAAATTTATATTAATATTACTATTGCAACAATCAATATTAGAACTTTGAATAATGGTGAACCGAATTTTTAACCTATATCTAGTGATTTTGCTAACCAATTTATATATAACTTTTGTTTGTTCTATATTAGATACGTCTCCCATATAGTTTCGTTTATTATTTAAATCGAATGACACTACTAAGACTATACAAAAACGGTTTCTTCGATTTCCCTTAGAAGTTTTTAACCAAGATATAAAAAAAGATTTGCAATTTTGAAGATATTTGGAGGACAAGTAAAGAAGAGTTCTAGAAAAATGAGGAAAATACTTTGTAAAAACAAAACTAAACTCCCTCCGTCGAGATATAAATTGGCCATAAAATCGGGTATATTTGATAGATGCTTCAGAAACGTGGCCAATAAATATCACATGTTATGGTGCATTAAATCCCAACAAATTTAAACATTCTTTATGATAAGGGGACGATCTTGCATCTCATATTGTAAACTTTCTGTAAAAGTACAACAATACGACATAGTTAAGTGATTTAACTATATAATTGTATATAAAAAAATCAAAATATGAGTTAATTAATAAACTATATAATAAAATATGTATATACATATGTATAAATAATACAAGATATTAAATCATTGATACATTGATTCTTATGACTGCACCATCCTTGCAAGTCGCCTTTATAATCAGCGAAAATAATATTTGGTATGGCTAGTCGAATGTTGAAAAACCCGAAAAGATTTTGGTTTCTATGTTACGTGTGGGCTGACTCTTCTTTATGGTGCTGAAGTTTCGATGTTGGGTAAAAACGACGGGGTTTACCGAAGAATTTCTTGGGACAGATCACGTTACCAATATAAAGGTTATGAGAAAAATAACACCGAAAAGTATTTGTTAACAAGCATCAAAAGAAGAAAACTGAGCTATACATAATGAGAAATATTAAATTCCGATTACCCCAGCAAGTCAAGGTAAAATAATGAGCAGACGAAGTAGAGGAAGAAACAGCATTTGAAAAAATACGAATGTTAATAAAAACATTTTAATTGTTATTTTTGATAATTATAATTATTTCATATACATATTATAATTTTTTGTTTATATTAATAAGACTTATGATATGGTAAAATCAAATAATCATCATTTAGAAATTTAGATCACTCATTGTAAAAAATTGGACCCGCTTTACAATGTGTTCGATTCTATCAATGTCATTCATTGGTAAATTGTTCTCCATATAATGTGATAGTATTCGATAACTGATCTTACTAGAGATTAATAAATTCAGTAAATAATCGTATTTTTTATTACTGATATTAAGTATATTAGATTTATATTTACAAATCTTGTTATTTAAAAAAGTTTATTTTGCAGCTCTTGCTGTATGATATCTTAACAAAGAAATTACTTGCACAGAGAATAATATAATTTCGTTTTTAGTAATAACTAGATGAATAAACTAAATGGTATTTATGAAATGATTAATATATAACATTTGTTACAAATTTTGTTATATATATTAAAAAGTTTTTTTTTATAAAATATAGAAAAATTATGAAATTATTTCAAATATACAAAATCTAAACTAAAAATGTCTGAAATTGAAATACACTAAATCCTATCAGAAATTGATGTAACTAATTTTGAAAATTTACTAATATTTATTATGTTTTAAAACTCACTCTGATATTCTTACCTAAACACTTTCGTCATTATACTAATAAAAATAATAAAATATTTTGCAATATTTATGTTATTAATAAATTTTGCAATTATGTCTACATTAAATAAAATGGTATTTCAATTTAAATGAAATGATTAATATTAAATAATAAGAAAATAATTTACCAACTCATATTTAGTTTTAATTTTTGTATACATATTATTAATGTTATCTTAAAGCATTATATAATATTATATATATATATAGATATACATATGTTATTAATTTTTTATAGTTTTAATGTTTTTAAATTAAGAAAACAATATTATTTCTTTAAATACTTACGAAATAAATCTTTGCGAACAAGATTCCTTGCACATAATACTGAAAATAAAACAAAAATTATTATATAATTAATTTACAATATAGAAATATATCACAAAATTGATGTTATTATATTTTATAACTTACTATTTATCCGAATTTTGTGTGCACCATTTCGTCTAGGATGGTCTAATTTGTTCATAATTTTAAACAAAAAAACAAATTGTTTTTATGCTTAAAAAATACCATTTATTATGTTTCCGAAAATAAAATAATATATAAAATTTTATATTTGTCCGTTTTTTTTTTTTTTTGTTAATTTAGCCCTAAAGCAAGCGTTTCCAACAATAGATATTTTTTGTTTTAATATTTTGAACCTGTCGCCAATTTTATTATTTATATTTTGTTTAACAATAACTAGATTCCAAAAATTTTAACCCTACCCATATATAATAAAATGAATTATAAATGGGGCAATGAACACATTTTAACAAAAATATATATATGTATATATTGTTATTTTATACAATTTGGGCGTTAACTTTTAATAAATTCTTAAATTTAAATAATTAAAATAAAGGCTGTTATTTGATTATTAAAAGGCGATTGTTATATTTTAAAAATTGCTTTTTAAATATATGTATTAATTAAATAATGCATTCATGATGCATTTCGTAAGTGGTATCAACTTCAAATGAATCAATTTTTTTTTATGGTTTTACACGTTTTCTTTTAATATTCTAGATTAAGTTTTTCCAACAGGGATTAATTTTTTTATTATACAATTAATAATGTAATTATTTTAAACATATTTTTATTATCTAATTTGATTTTTTTATATATAATAATTAAATGATAAATTATGTGTTAACCAGCTACGCCATTTACAACAATTTTATTCTTTTTTTTTTCTTTCTCTGTTTCTCTCCCTTTTTAACTAAATTATAGTATTGTTATGTTGGCAAAAGTGATTTTTGTAGAGAAGCGATAGATATCAGCGCCACCACATAATGTAAAACTTTATTAAAATATTTTCGTTCCGAATTCTGAACATCCTTTGTGAAGTAAAAATTAATTTAAAAATTAATTACATATTAGAAGATAAGATTTATGCTGATTTTACGGGGTAAAAATAAAAAAAAATATTCTTAGACACTCGTAGTAAATTATAAATAAATATATGAAGGAATTTTTAATAATTTACAGAAATATTTATTTGAAATAAATTCTGAAAGTTATCGTAAAAATATCAATTAATCACTTGGTAATAAAATGCCATTTGAAAGGTTGTCTTCAGATTCGTTTCCTACTAGTTATCAACAGGCTTTCATTTATAAAAATTTTATTCTGTTATGTATAGAAATTTTAAATATTATTTACCGAAATAGGTATATATATTCTATTTATTTATATACACTTGTATTATTATATAAATATACTTTTTAGGTATATTAGATAAAAATATACACAGATATTTAAGTGAATAGCCAATCTGAATCGACTGGTTAAAAAGAAACCGATAAAATTACATATAATTAATTTTTAAAACTGTCAAATTTCATTTCACTTAACATTTGCTTCAGTTTGGATTAGTAAATGTTCAATGGTTCCAAACTCTTTCGATTCGTTTTCAATCGCGACTATGTATCCACTCGATCGATTTTCCTAAATATGAAGATGTCATATTTGAACTTTTATACTTAATAGCCCGAGCAGAATCAACGCAGAATACATACGCAGCCTACATAAGAAATCCCAAAAAAAGTTAAAATGTATGAAAATATATGAAACCGATTATAACAAACGCAGCCTACGCAGCCTCGTCGCAGAATCGAGAAAAAAGTTAACCAACTTTTAACTTTTTCCGTAAGTACGCTGGTAAATGTCACATTAATATCAGGTAGAAAAATATTGTTAGTGTAAATTGGTAGGTTTTTCGCAGCAAAACTACTTTTGATTGTGTTCGGTAAATATTTTTTCTTATGTTGGCTGCGTACGAATTTGATTCTGCTCGGGCTATAACGATTCGATTGATACATATTGTAGTAGCCCAAACAAGAACTACATTCGGTTTTGAGATTGTAGCGTAAACTTTTTATGACTTATTATTAATATTGAAATGGCAACTCTAAACTCGGAGCTAACCAACCAACAACAAATCGAAATCAATACTCAAAAATCAAATCAAAACATCATTCACAATTCACATTCATATCTTTTGAAATTGAAATTAAACAATATAAATATAAATAAATACCTCCTATAGACAAGATTATGTCAATATATTTAGATGCTACTAAATATGTTTCAAAGAGTGAAAATAATATTCTAATTCACTATATCCCAGCAAATTCAAATGGAAATGGACCTGCTGATGTTGAAAAACAATTTGAACAATATACAGTAATGAATGAAAGTGGTGATGTTTATTCAAATTCTTTACGCGGGTATCCATTAAACGGTGAAAAATTTCAAATACCTGAAGAATATACTGGAATATGTTTTCAAGAAACAAATAAACCATTAGACGAAATTTCTGATAGAGCATTAAAAGCATTCGGTACATTTTCAAATTTTACATATTGGAATTATGATAAAATATCAAATAAAGGTTCTGTATTTAACCAAGCTTTACAAATTTGCGCTATAGCAGGAGAGGTAATTTTTAAAAAAATATATTACATCGCTGAATTTATTATTCTTTAAAACTTCCAGTTATCCAAACCCGTACCAATCGAAGACATTGAAAATGAAATTATAACAAATGGAACGAATAATTACAAGGCTAATTAAAAATGAAAACAATTATTTTTATTTGATTTAAATTTAACATATACTTTTTATAAAATATAAGAAAATGAAATATATACACTTATTTCACTTTTTTTTATAATTAACTTCATTTTTCATCATTTAAAAAATACTTAAATATACAGTATTACATACTAAATTATTATTTTTTATTTTAAAATAAAATATATTACTCCCCATGATTTTTTGGCGGTGGTCTATAAATGCCTACAACAACTGCGTGATCTCTTTCGTACGGTTCCAATGTTATTTGTTCTTGTGGTTTTAACTTGTCAGCAATCATTTTTTTTACTTCAGCAGCAAATACCGCCTCTGGTTGAGCAGTAGAATCTATACACGAAGCTTTAATTGATATGACAAAATGACCGCCATTCTTAAGGAAATGTGAAGCATTTAATGCTACTATACGCCCCTGATCTGGTTGTGCTACATCAGCAAATATTGTGTCAACCATACCAACTAACATCCGATATTTATGTGGATGGCGCGCATCTTCAATTATTGGAATAATATTTGTACGTTTTTTAGCTACATTAATTAAATCACGCCCAGAACGATGTGAAAATTCAACAGCATATACTAAACCTTCTGGACCTACAACATCTGAGACATGTGATACTGTTGTGCCGGAAGCAGCACCCAAATACAACACTTTTGATCCAGGTGGCATATGAATTTTATCAACACCACCCAAAATAGCTGCAGCTAATTTTGAGCGGAATGGATTCCAAACTCTGTATTCAATTTTTTCTCCATCAGTCTGAAATAAAAAATAATTTTATATATCTGTAGACTTATTTAAATTTAGTAATCGAAATAGATATTTTATTAATAATCAGTAATGCATTTTCTAAATCAAAATTTTGTTAATAAAAATATAGCCTCAAGCTTATTTATATTAAACAAAAACTGATTTCACAGCCACATTCTGCTGTGTTCTGTACCCCTGCGCGCAACTCATCATTTTAAATTTAAATTTATTTAATATTAGAAATATTTACTTACCTCAACTGATATTCTTTTTTCACCATAAACTTCCGAACCAGGGACAAAATTACGTGTGACTAAAGCATCTTCTTTACCACGTGCAATGAATACACCCTCATGACGATGTGGTTCGATGACAACAGTTTTACCTCCTTTAAAACCTCCACCACCTCTACCACCACTTGGTGCACCACGTCCTCGACCACCACCTCTTCCACCGCCTCCTCTTCCTCCACCACCCCCAAATCCACGACCTCCACCACCACCTCTTCCACCGCCTCCTCTTCCTCCACCACCACCCCCAAATCCGCGACCTCCACCACCACCGCCAAATCCTCGACCACCACCTAGAATAGAATTATCGTAAAATTTCTTTAGATTTAAACATTGCAGTTTTTTAAATATTACCTCGACCACCACCACCCCCTCTCGAAATACCATCACCTCTAGGAGAGAAACCTATAACAAATTTTAGGTTAGTTTATATATAACGAAAATCACTTTCATTAGCTATAACTAATTTAACAGTGATGAAAATAAAATTTATTAGAACTTACCAGGTCGTCCCATAATTAATCTATACTTTAAACTTGTATATTTCAATTTCTAAACAAACTTTAAATTAAACTGTTCACGCGAAGCCGTATGTATGCTATGCTGTATCCAGTATGTACGCCAAGCACGTGTTTACAACATAAAAGATTATAATGACGTAGACAGGTAGCAGTAATCAGTTGTCATTATTTCAATAAAAATATCAGTAACAGCCCAACCCTTTACACTAAGCGGTGCCTAAAATAATATAAAAAATGATTTTTACTGATACGACTACTTTTAGCGAAACGTTAATGTACAGTTAATGAAGTAATGTTTATGTATAGTTTTATAGCGAGTTTTTGCAATAAATTTATTCTAATATATATATATATATATAAAAAAATTAATTCAATTTACTCACAAATAATACTTTTTTATATAACTTTTTTAAAATTTGATAAACTTTTTATAATTATATATAAATTACATATACGTATATAAATATTTATTATATTTTTAAAGAAAAAATGTTATAAAATTCGACCTAAATTACCTAAATTTGGTGTATACGATATAGATAGGATGATCTAATTTTGAAATATAAGAACTTTTTTAGTACATATCTAATTTCCGAAAAAAGTAGTTGATTTCGAAAAATGTGCTGATTTCCTAAAATGATATGTTTACAAGTTTACTATATAAAATTTGGTAAACTTACTATAAGTGGTACCACAAAGAAATATATCCAGAGTAATCAAATCATATACCTCTTTTTGGAAAAAAAATATTTAAAATATTTCAATTTGTAGTACCCCAGAAACCACGTGTTTAGCTAAGGTTTCAGAAAAGTTTTAGAATTGAGTTTCTTTCAAATCAAATAGCTTTCAAATTGAGTAAATTTCACATCAAAAAGCTTTCTAATATTTTTTATGCTCAATATTCAAAGCAAAAATCCATATACAAATATGGAATACATAAATATGAATATTTTGCATATAAAATTTACTTCATCTTCTAAAGTAAATATTTTCATTTTTTCAGCGATAACCTATTTTTTTTTTTATATATTAATAAAGGTAGTTCAATTCCCTACAAAAAAGTCCGCGTAAAGGGTATTTTCCGACCAGTAGTTTAGGAAATATAAGTATTATTATCAAACCATCTTTTGATTGATTACAATAACAAAATCTAATCGAAATGAGTATTGCGTAATAGTATTTGTGTTTGAAAATATATAAATTATGAAAGTATGCGACCGAAAATTTCTTGAATTTAAATTTGAAAAATATTTTTATTTTATATTTTCAATTCTACTGGATTTCAGCAATATTTTGAAAAATTTAAATTATTACAAAAAGCGAAGAAATTTTTAAGAAAAAATAAAACATTCCGTTTTATAAAATTAGTTATAAATAAAATTAATAAAATTGTTTAGCACTTCATAAATAACTTTTTAGGAAAATTTATTTAAAATAATTAATATTTTATAAAAATTAGAAAAATTTAAAATACTGAATTTTTGATAATTTTAAACGTGATGTAAGGGCAAATTTATACAATCACGAACAACCTCATCGATCGTCGATTCCATTTATAATTATTTCTTTAAAATAATAAATTCTTTATAATCATAAAATTCTGTTTTTTCAATAATTAAATATATAAAGATTAAAATAAATTTTAAAGATTAAATTTTTTAAGAAAATCTTTCTTAAAATTCATAAAACATATGTTACGTAAAACATACATATTTTCCATACTCACGCTCATAAATCAACTTTTAACCGACAAGACAGATATTTAGCACATTTATAACTATTATTAGCAAACCCCTAAGATAATGCTGAAATCCAGTAGAATTGAAAATATAAAATAAAATTATTTTTCAAATTTAAATTCAAGAAATTTTCGGTCGCATACTTTCATAATTTATATATTTTCAAACACAAATACTATTACGCAATACTCATTTCGATTAGATTTTGTTATTGTAATCAATCAAAAGATGGTTTGATAATAATACTTATATTTCCTAAACTACTGGTCGGAAAATACCCTTTACGCGGACTTTTTTGTAGGGAATTGAACTACCTTTATTAATATATAAAAAAAAAATAGGTTATCGCTGAAAAAATGAAAATATTTACTTTAGAAGATGAAGTAAATTTTATATGCAAAATATTCATATTTATGTATTCCATATTTGTATATGGATTTTTGCTTTGAATATTGAGCATAAAAAATATTAGAAAGCTTTTTGATGTGAAATTTACTCAATTTGAAAGCTATTTGATTTGAAAGAAACTCAATTCTAAAACTTTTCTGAAACCTTAGCTAAACACGTGGTTTCTGGGGTACTACAAATTGAAATATTTTAAATATTTTTTTTCCAAAAAGAGGTATATGATTTGATTACTCTGGATATATTTCTTTGTGGTGGTACACTGAAGTTTTACTAAATCTAAAAGTAACATTTTTTAATAGAAGCTTCAAAAATAAATTGCTAATAAAACAAAATGACAACGTCATCATTTATTTTACGTTGTCAATTTTTCACGGCGATTATATAAATTGTATTTGAACAAACGTGATTAATTATTATTTTATTTTACACCTTTATTGATATCACAAAAAAAAAAATTATTATTAATTTTATAAAATTGTATTAATTTTAAAAATATTTAATAAAAATTAACAAAAAATAAATTGAATGTATGATAAGTTATAAGTGAAATATTCGCACAAGTAGTGTTCAGCCGATTCATACGTAGGATTCATTCAGTGGTGTCCCGACCCGATGGCCATCATGTTTCTGAGGTCTTTGCGATTTTGTCTTAGGAAGAGTTTTGCTCTTCGTAGCTCAGGCCTTTGAATAAACGTGTTTGTTTGTCTGCATTGGTCCAAGTTTATTAAAGTCTTAGACGGCATTGCATTAATCTCCTATTTAAGTCAATTTTTATACCGGCGTAGGATATCGCTACACATGGTTTGGGACCATACAAGTGTGTTCCGGAACTTCCGAGTGACTTGCGGTTTACACCAGACTTTTTCTTAGACAGAACATATGTTCTGTCTACGATATGTCAAGTGTAAACCAGACAGGATTTCTGTCTGGACAGAAAAATCACGATTTTTCTCTGGACAACTTTTCAGATTTTTTTGTAGATTTTTTTTGACATTTGTTAATTTACAAATAACGATATTTGATAAAAATGTTGGATTTGCTCCTGAAATTTAAAATTTAATTACTTTGAGGTGATTATTCGAGTGAAAAAAATAGTTTACTGCTAAATAAATAAAAGATATATATTAATTAAGGTGTGAATAACTATATTATTAAAAATATTTTTATTTTAATATTTTTATAGCTAATTGCTTTCTTGTTGACGACATGATTACAAATGAAATGTTAGACAGAAATGTCTGACATCAAATAGCCAGCGTGGTTTTTTTACCTGTCAAAAAAAAAATCAGATAGAAATATCTAACATTTCTATCAGACATTTATGGCTAGTGTAATCACAGCGTGAGAGAGTCATAAATCAATCCTGTTTATTTACCTGTTTGATACTTCAAAAGGAAAGCCAAAGCCGTGGTACTTGTAGAGGTTTTTCAGATGAATGCAATACGATCGAAGAGTATCTCTGAAGCAACATTTCAGTAGGAAGGAGTTCATGAGGTGCTCTCTGTTTTCTACAATATATAATAAATAATAAAGAATATTAGGGACCGTTCCGAAATAAAGTGCTTAAAATGGTAGTTGAAGTTGCTTCTAAACGAGCCAAAATATTATTGATGTAGTTTGTGCTTTGTGGTATGAATGAGTGAAAGTAAAATAAAAATTTTACATACAAAACGACAAAACTATTTCTTTCATTTTAAACTAAAAAAACTTCGTTTTCCAGGATTTTATTGTGTGATTATTTAAATCAATGGTAATAATTCGGGATATTGTAGAACCCCAGGAGGGTTTGGTTTATAAATCTGATGATATTAAATTAAAAATTGGTAATAATCAAATTGGTACCGGCACATTATATATCAGTGAAGAGTAAGTTCTTTCAATAAATATTAAAATTTCTCTTTTTTCCTAACTTTTCGTTTTCTAAAGTAATTTATCATGGAAACCGGCAAATAAAACAGAAGGAATTTCTATTCTATGGAAACAAATTAGTTTACATGGTATCTCAAATACACCAGTTAAAAGTATATATTTTATAATAGAACAGAACATCGTCTGGAATGGTGTTTATGGAGCAGCAAATGGTGCAAATGGTGATGGCAATGGAATAATCGATCAAGGTGGAAATGATCAAGATGATAGTGATAATGATGAAGGACATGAATCTGATTGTGATGAGATGACTGAACTATGGTTAATACCTATTGATCCAACATCGGTAGATCCAATATTTCAAGCAATGAAAGAATGTCAAACATTACATCCAGATTCAGCTGATAGTGTATCAGATGAAAGTGATTTTATGGATGCCGTTGAAGAACAAGATGATCATTGTGATGATGAAGTTGGTGACATGAGAAATTTGAATATAGAAGACAGATTTGCGGATGCTAATGAGGATCAATAGATAACAAGAAAATTATGCAAGATGGATTTTTAAATATATATTCGTACTTTTTGAAGGTCATTAATAATTTTTGTATAAGAATTTTTATATGAAAAAAAAAAATTCCAAATTAGATTGCATATTTATTTTTGCAGAAAAGTAATATAAATAAAATTTTGTTTTTTATATTATTAAACTAGCTTTAAAAATTACTGAAGAAATATCATTTCGTTTTATTTTGTAGTGTATCGTCTTAACATTTTTAGCGTACCTATCGTCTTTTATCGTCCACTTTTACTCGCCAAAAATGCCTTTTACAATTTCCGTTATATTTTTTTTATTTCTATTAATTTTTTTACATATTGCATATTTGTGATATCAAAATATCGCTACTAGAAACTTCAAAGAAAACGAATAAAATTTAAATTAAACAAACCAGAAATCGTGTATTTAGAAAAAAATATGAATTTAAGTAATATAACATTATCAATAAATTATTATTATAAATATAGAAATAAATTGAACTTGAAGAGCTGTGCTTCACTACTGGCTTCATTTTTAATGGATGGCTGCTCGTTTCTTTATATAATATTAACTTAAACTAATAATTTAATTTTGTAGTTTCAATATCTTCAAGGTCGAGATTAATTTTGATATTTTTTGTTTCTTTGCTAAACAATATTATTATTATTTTAAAGTATTCATATTTTCTTTAAAAATATATTAAAATGCAATTTAGTGGTATAATTAAAATACAAAAATAATTTGAGAAAAAGTTATTAATATATAAATGATGAAAACTTATAAATTAAGAATTATATAAAAAGTTATAAATTATAATTACATATTATAAAAAAAAATAATAATAAGGTTCGTTTGGATTATTTAAGGCAATATTATAAAATTTGAATTCAGCAAAAAATGTAATTACTAGTTTTGAAAACTCAAATACATACGACAATTTGTTTGGGTTTTGTGCGCTCGCTTATTTTAATTAATATAAAACAATGAAGAAATAAATAAAGATTTATTCTTCTCCAATCTACAACTACTAGTCAATCGCACTTAAATACACCACAACCCAATTTTGGAATATAAGGTCTAGTCAGCTTTTCGTGGTTTTCTTTTTCTTACTTCTGGAAGACTAGCTTCTTTATCTACTTCTTTGTTATTATCTTCTTTAGGAAGATTTTCTACTTTTTCTTTATGCCCATTTTCTGCAATATCTTCAGATTCATTTTCTGAATTTGAATTTTTTTCACCATCAGATGTTTCAGAATTATCACCATCCTCTTCTCCATCGCTGGCATTATCACTTTTTTTAATATTCTCTTCATCTTCTTCAGCTGTTTCATCATCTTTTTCTGGTTCATCATCTTCTAAATCATCATCTATATCTTCAATAGAATTTTCTAAATTTTTATTCGATTCAGAGAAACTTTGACGATGTGCTTTTTTTGGCGGATACAAAAAGTCCACAATACAAACTAAAAATAATCCAAGTATAGCACCAATCAGAATTGTAGCCATTGCAAATAATCCGTAAGCCCCCCATGTTGGTAAACCATATTCTTCATGAAGTTGTGTATTAATGTCCTATATTATGTAAATTTCATGTAAAAAATATATTTATATTAATTTAATTTAATACCTTAAAAGCTATTTTTATTACCTTTAAATAATGAGATAACTTAAAGAAATATGAAAGTAATGACATATGTATTGAATCAGGTTGTTTCCATGCTGATAAAGAATCAATTTTTTGCCATTGTTTTTGTTTAATAAAAAGGAAAAAAGATTCAGCATCACGAGATCCTCGATATTGCCGAAATTCACCATTGTGAACGCTATAAAAAAGTAAGTTTCATCATCATATTAGTATTATAATGACATTGAATTAGTAGGACATAATTTTACTGATAAATTGTTGGCAGTGCGGTCACAAAAAATCGTCCACTTAACGAGGGTGATTTTGTAACATCAACTTTAGCTACATTAACACCTTCATTTAAAGCTGTTTTTGCAAATCGATTCCATATTGGTGATAAATTTTTACATGCTGGGCACCATGGTGCAAAACTAGAATAAAACAAAATGGCAATAAAATTATACTTCGATATCTTACAAATTATTTATTTATATGGTATTATCTAAATAATTAACTTCACAGATTTGGCATAATATTGAACTACTGGCGACTCTTAAATTTGATTTTAGAAATAAAAAACAAAAAAAAAAAAAATTACGCCAGCCATTACCGGCTTTGTGAATCACCAGATAACCAGGTGTGTCATTTGTCCAATTTCGATGATTAATTATTTATTTTAATTTCTTATTATATTAAAAATAGTATGTACAAATAAAAAAAATAATTACAATTCAACCATCCATTCTCCATCAAGCATTAAACGCCAATTGCTCTCATCAAGTTCTACTAGACCGGCATCGGTGTGGTTAATAGAAATTAGACAAATAATAGCAATATATTTAAATATTCGATTAAAAATCATTTTCAATCCCTTGAGTAACTAAAATTAATCAAGGTTCTTTTATGTGTGAAATTTATTAAAATAGTCTTAGCTTAGTAATTTTTAGAAAAATCTACAAGTCGAAATCCAAGCGTTTTCATAAAAGTTTTGAAGTTTTCAGTTCTTTTTTGTTCTAAAATAATTTTGGCTGCTGGCTGCTGGCTGTTTCTACTATTTTCCCTTATAACGATGGATAAAAATTCTTCTATAAAAACAATAAAATATTATATTCGGAACTCACGTATAAGAAAAAAATGAATACTTATTTAAATGCTTTGAGTGACTTAACCTAGATTTTCAGGAGCTTATTCTTGAATTTCATTCGGAAAGTTCCGCCCGCGGAAAGTGAAATATTAATATACAGTATTCATTGATGAAATGAAAGGGGCTGGTTGTATTCGAAAATCGGAACTTTGTTTTGAATTTTCTTACAAAAAATTCGTTAAATTGTTCATAATATATGACAATTTAACGATACTTGAAAAATATCGTTAATGGCTTATACTTGAAGAAATTGTTTAAAATCACAGATGATTCCACCTTCAAGGAAATGTGCTGTAACATCCCGATATAGTGCGAAAAATTTAACCCCATCGTCCCATAATTATGCAGCAGTTTTTATAAGTAAACATTTTTGATACATTTCGGTACCATGTTAACTTATTTTCACAACCGTTCAATTTCAAAATTCGAATTTTAAAATTGATACGATTTTTAAAAGCATTCGAATATATAAGTCACATGCCTTCCTTCATTGGTTAAGAAATTTGTAACTCATGAGTTTCGGTTCGGCTTTTGACAAAAAATAAGTAGCTTTTTCTCTGAACGCAGCTGAATGTATTCAGTTCATATGTAATTTTTTTTTAACATTCAACTTTGTTTAATTTTTTCTGTAAAACAAAACTAACAAAACGAACAAATGTTCATTTTAATTAAAAATTTAATTGAAATATAATAAAAAATCAAATTAATTTCATGCATACAAATTCGTTATTGAATAAATAAAAAATATAATTTTAAATATTGAATTGTAAAACAAAAAGAACGAAAGATATAGACATGGTTGGTTTAGTCGATGACTATGTTAAGAAATTTCCAATTAATTCTAGAATAAAATTACATGCAGATTATGGGACTGTAAAATATATTGGAGAGGTAAAATAAATAAGTAAATGTTTTTATATTTTTTCTTATTATTTTTATCCAATTATAGGTTGAAGGCCATTTAGGATTATGGCTTGGAATTGAATGGGATGATATTTATCGCGGCAAACATGATGGTTTTGTAAATGGAAAACGATATTTTCAAACAATAAATTCAACATCGGGTTCATTGATTCGGCCAGCAAAAATAGAGAATTTTGAATCAGTTGAAATTGCTGCAAAAAATCGATACTTAATTAATGATTGTAATTCTCTTGATGAAGATTTGATGCGTGAAACTCAACAACATCTTCAAGCATCAGTATTTGAAATTGTTGGTATGGATAAAATAGCTAAGAAACAAAGTAAAATAAATGAATTAACAGAAATTGATGTAACAACTTCAATGGCATCAACGGCAGGTGATTTAAGTGCATTTAAAAGTTTAACTTCAATTCATTTAAGTAGCACGTTAATATGGAATTGGAGAATTGTAGCAGAAATTATTCAACAAATTCCCACATTAAGAGATATTAATTTAAGGTACAAAATTTTTAAATAATATTTATAAAAACAAAAAAAAATATATTAATTTAACTACATTCTAGCTGTAATCGATTAGTATTACCAACTGAAAGTGATATAAAAGAATTGGAACCTATTTTTCGACAAATTAATCATATAAATTTAAGAAAATGTGGTTATAGAAATTGGACAGACATAACAACAACAGCTAAACTGTGGCCTAACTTAGAATATTTAGGATTGCAAGAAAATGATATTAAAAATATTCAATCTGTTGATAATAATTCAATTTTCAAAAATTTAAAGTAAATATTTAAGATATTCTCGTTCTTAAAAGTGTATTTAAATATTATGTTTGTTGTAGGGAATTAGATTTGCATTTAACAAATTTATCAGATTTCAATGAAATTTGTAAATTAGGAAACATAACAACATTAAAGTCATTATTATTAATGGACAATAATATCATGGAAATTAAATTACCCGATTGTGATCCAAATGAAAAATTAACAATATTTCCAAATTTACAAAGTTTAAATTTATTTCAAAATCCTCTGCGTGATGATGTAAATATTTGTGCTTTATTTTTTTATATGTAATATTATTTTTCATGTATTTGTAGAGTTTTTCATTTAATGAATTAGACAAGTTACCATCTTTAGTTAATCTTTGTAAAACACATGATCAAAAAATTGGATTTGAAGAAATGTTTTCAATGGCAGTTGCGTTGATTCCAAATTTAAAGGTATTGTTTTTTATTTTATTTTTAAATTAACATTACAATTATTTTCAATAAAAAAAATAGACATTGAATAAAATAAATATTACAAAAGATGCTAGACGTGGAGCTGAATATGATATATGGAAAAAATATGGTTTAGAATGGCAGAAAATTGAAGTGAATCCAATAACAAAAATAGAATTTAGTAAAAGATATCGTTCCTATTCCAAAATCGTTCAAAGTAAGCAAAAAAAAAAAAATATTAAAAATTTGACATTCATATATTATTATTTTTTTCAGAATACGGTTCACCAGCTGAATTTTCAATTGGACCTGTAGCTAAAATATCAAGTTTAGTAAATATTTTTATAAAATATAAATTAACTGGAGAGATTTGGGAAAAAAAAATTCCAAGAAAAATTTCCATTCAAACTTTACAAGGTTTAATAATAAAACAATTTAAAATAAAAAAATCAATGCCAAGATTATCATATATTGATGCAAATCATCCAGAACTAGTAGTTGAATTAAATAATTTATCGAAAAATTTGGATTATTATTCTATACAAGATGGGGATACGGTTGTCGTTGAATAGTAACTTTTTAGACAAATAATTATTGACTTTACTTAGATATATATAAAACACAATTTAATATTTTTATTTTTTAATTAATTCTGGATCATTTGCATTCTGGATAATTTGCAATAAAATTAATTTTATTTTATTCTATTTTTTACAAAATATAAATTTATCAAAAAATCTTTGTTATATGAGTTTCAGTTTAAAAAATTCGTTAATTATTACGATAAAAAATTCAACGAATATAATTTTATACTAGCTTAATATCAGAAACTTACATGAAATAAAATACAAATTCTTTCAATAAAAATAAGCTTGTTATCTATCCATTATGCTTTCATATATTAAATTATTAATTTCAGTAATAAATTAACCTTTAGATATATCTACTAAATCTATCTGTTACATTTAATAGCATTTACTGAAATTATAAATTTACGACACCAGATAATCTATGCTATAAACTTTTATACGAAAATCATAATTTAATCAGTTCATTTTATATATTGATCTTTGAAAAAAGAAGAAACAGTACATCTTCATCAATATTAATTTTTGTTTTATTGAAACCATTGTCGAAATTTATTTTCGAATACAATTCTTGAGTAAATATATTGTTGTTTTGACTAGCTGTTTGGAAATTATTCATTAGTTTATTTATAGTTTCCAATATAATTTCGCTATTACGCTTCTTTATTTATTGCTGCACTACAGACTTTTAGATGTTTCTCATCCATTGTTTCATTTAAATTGCATAGCCTGCAGATATCTGAAGTTAAATTACATTATAGTATAGCGTGCAGATGATGTCCAACAAAGTAATGACCATTAAATAGATTCGCTACTGCCGTTTCTCTGTTAATATTTCATCTCTAATTTTATCTATGTATATCTCGCCATTTCTTATCAATTATGAGCTCTTTGGTGTTTTTGTTATATAACATGTTGTTTATTTCATTTTTTTTTATTAAGTGTTTTTTGTTGTATTGTATGTTGTTTATTTATGGGTATCGTATAGCAGTATCTTTCTTTGCCAATAAATCGGCTTCTTCATTCACTATTATGCATGCATGTGACGGAATCCACTGATGTGTGCTATGTTTTTATACGAAAATCATAATATTTTTAAATGTGGTCAAATAAATAAATTATAAATAAACTTAATAAAAATTGTTTAACTATTTTGGTAGCCCCAATCGTAGGGTAAATATATTTTTCAAAACTATAACTTTAACTTAAAGCGTATTTATTTAATTTTACTACAAAATTTAATAAGTCCATATTTTCCAGTCAGCATCCAAGATGGATCTATTTTATCTAATCGTTCAGCAATACCTTCATTAAGACCACAAATCAAGTCAGCTTTTACCGTACGAAGCGTACACAAATTTGATGGATGAAAATCTAAGGTTAATTATTTATTTTATTTTTGATATAATTGTACTATATATAATTATGTATTTCTTAAAGTAAACCTCTAAGACATGTTCGAAAACTTGTTGTGAAATCCCACGTAAAATCGCCAATTAATTTTCTATAGTTTAAATCACCTTTAAATATGATTAAATGTGCTTCACTTAATTTTCTATATAGATCACTGGCAACGTCATTCATTCTAAATTAAAATTTAAATTTAATATCAAAACAGTCAAAATTTTAATTTATATTTTATTTATCACATTAACCTGTAAAATTCGTAAGGGCTGGTCCAAAAATAATGAACTTCATTTAATTCAAATTTCCCTTCATCAATGTAATTTGACCATTTCTGTCCAACATCTGATAAAATTTTCGATTCATGTGTACGTAAATATTTAATAGTCCATTTAAAATCGCATGGTGTTACATCAGAAACAAACCATGGAATTGCTTTAACATTGAAACGGATTTTTGTAGCCAATTTTTGATCAATTAAAAATTCAGCTAATATAAAATCAGTAAACAATTCATAACCTGAATTGTCATTAACAATATCAATAATTCGTTCTCCGTCACATGATTCAGCAATACAATTCCATATTTGTTCAGTATGATCAATTAAAATAAATGGATTTAATTCATCTATAGTATTAAATTGATCACCAGTTTGTTTGACTTCTCTGCCATTTGATAAGGATAGATCGCAACGATTTCCCCAAAGATTTAACTTTAATATATATATGATAATAATAATATAAATAAAGTATAAATAATTATTACCTTCAATAGTTTACGTAGAAATGCTTCAATATTTTCGTTTGGTGGAATTTTTCTTGTTTTCATTACTACCATTTCTAATGCCTCTGTACAACAAGTTAAAGACTCTTTTTTTTGCTTTTTAAAATAATCATAATCTTTTAATAAATTTGATGCTTCAAAACATAGTTTAATTTTGCGATACATGAAACATTCAGCATACAGCCAACATGTTGAAAAGTATGTTTTACAATCATTTGGAAGGGTTTTAATAAATTCATTCCAAAGTTTCGTGTCGCCCTCTAAAAAATGATTAATTTATATAAAATAAATTATAAATAAACATTAATTACTATTGCTTTGAAACTCGAATATTTCCTTATCAGTTTGCAATTCATATTTCAGTTTTGAAAGTTTCCCTACAATTTCCTTAATTTCCTCTCGGACTGCCTAATTATAAAAATAGAATACATATTAGATTGAATCTATACAATTTTATAATAAATTAATTGAATTTACCTCAGAATATTTTTCTGCTATTAAGTCTTTATCTTTTGATAAATTATCAATTACTTGAGTTAAAATAATTGGTAAACGTTCTCGCAAAGTATAATATGCAAAACATCTAAAAATAGACTTTTAAAGTTATAAAATAAAAAATTATATATTTAACTTTTAACTGTTTATATCGTCCGACCATTAAAGAATGTCGTGGTAATTTATCGTCAACGATATTATATTTTTTATCAAAATCACTCATCTCGAATTTACTAAATTTAAACCTATGCAGCCGCTTAAAATCAAGTACAACTTAGTAACTGAGCGTTGAGCGAGTTATTATTATATTATATTAGACTTCTCGAATGTCCGTCCACCTATTATTATCTATCTATAATACGAACATAAAATATGACACCATGCGATTTTAAAATGAAATGTCAGAAGGAATGATTAAAAAGTTCCCCTTAATTTAAGGTGGAAAATAGAATGACAAATGATTGTAGTTTATTTGGAATATTGTACAGGAAATGTGTAATCAAATTTAAAAAAGTTGGAGTTACGAACTTTCAAAAATAGCTGATACTTTAGAATACTATAGTTTATAGTATAAACACATGCATATCAACAACAAATAAAATGAAATAAAAATTGCCTTCACAATTCGCGTAATGTTCTAATTCCGCGTGAAATTATCTTTAATCATTATTTAATCTTCACTTTATTCCATATAGTAGACACTAGTATTATAATTGTAATAGAAATGTAATGTTAAAAGTGCTAGAAATCACAGTGTAACCGTCACGTTTACATTTATACAGTTGTTTAAAATGCAATTTTGTACCTAAATTCTGGCATAAAAGGGCTACATAGTTTCTATCTTGATTTTAGCATTATTTTGGCCGTTCGTTTGGTATGACTTCCGTTGCTGTAATTTGGATTTCATGAATTACAAAAACATTAGTGAATTATTTATAAATTGGTGTTTATTTATTTATAAAGTCTTATTTCAGAAATAGAACATAATGTAATTACAATTTTATCCTTTAAATTCAGATTCTTTGTCTAAAAAATTTTGTATCCCATTTACAATATTTTCGTAATGTTGAACTTTATTCTCTAAATCAGATTTTTCTTTTAAATAGAGAGTTTTAGGCATTTGAACATATTCTTGACCTTTGTAAATAAATGTTGTTAATTGTAAATCCGAATTATTTTTTGTTGTATCTTCATCGTCTTTATTATCTGAAATTGATTTTTGTAATTTATTACGTTCTTTTGACTTATTTTCAGATTGAATTAAAAGTTCATCAATAACTTCTGTATTTTGGAACTTTATAATTTTTACCGGAATAGTTGTATCACCACATGGCACAATTGAAATTGGAACATTTTGTGAAAAATATATTGTATTGCTATTAGGATTATTGGAATTCAGACTTTTATCACTTATTACAATAAAATCTTTCTTTATATTTGTTGTTTGATCTTCATCAAATTCATCTAAATTCTCAGTCTCACAATCTGAATATGTGTTATCTGACTCTGAATCTCCACATGGAAATGGTACTGCAGAATTTAAAAGTATATTGCGTTGCGGATTTTCTGAAATATATTTTTTTCTATCGAAATGTTTCGAACAAAGATATTTTGGCACAACTAATTCCGTCTGGCTCAATTCTAAAAAAAAAAAAATTTATTATAATGTACCTATACAAATATTTTATTATTTCTATTCTATTTAAATTCAAAACTCTTTTAGTTTAATAATTCTTACATTATTATGAATATGAATATATTTATATACCTTTCCATAATTGATATCTTATTGGATCAGATGGAAATGCAAAAAATGTTTCATTATTGTTTTCATTAGGATCGCATCCTTTATAAGCGCAAATTATTTTAACTTTAGACATTATTTATTTATTATTAAAATAAGATTTAATAATATAAATATAATTAAATAATATTTACTTATATTTTATATTTAACAAAACAAACAAACAAATAACAAACGAAACAAACATCACCAGCTCAAACAAACAAATAACAAACAAATAACAAACAACCGAAACAAACATCACCAGCTCACCTCACAGCTATCCACAACAAAATCCACAACAAAATCAAACAAAATCTTTAAAAAACGAATAACCCGCGATGGATGACATAACAGTACATACAACAGGCACGGTCGCACGCAAAGAACTATATATGTATAGTTTAAAAATGAAATATATATTGTACGATTGTACCAAAATATATCAAATTTATAGCTAAACTAAATTTTATTTTTTGAGTTTAAATTTAGAGGACTCATGTCAAAAAGATTATATTACAATAATATGTATGAATTTACTATTATTCTAGTGGTGTAGATTGTACGGAAACAAAACGCAACTTATTTATAAAATCTTGGTTCTATATCAGCATCAGCAAGCAAGATGCAAAATATTGAGTTCCAGTTAATGTACTGTGTACTGAAAATGTTACATCAAACCATCAAACGTATTGTCAATTTATTTTATTTGTAAATCAATCTAAACAGCATATTTAGTAATGTAACCAACCATTTCCACAAACCTCACCTTTTATCACGGTACGGTACGCTACATACAGCACAGCTTCCATAACCGCTCATAGCGTGCACTTAGATGTGAAAAGATGATATCTATCTGATGTGAATCAGTAGCTGATGTGAATCAGCTAGATACCATCCAGAATTTATGTACAATATTTTTAAAAGTAAAGGATTCAATTGATCAAACAAGTTATTTTATGAAGACGCGAAATTTGAACTTTACTGAACGAATCGGTACTAAACTGATCGATACATTGTAGCCCAAATTTTATAAGTCTTATTTTCCCAATTCGAATAGCGTATGATAAATAATATGACTTTTAGGACAGCTCCTGAAATATAGTTCTTAAAAATAAAAAATCATTTACAAACAAATAGTTACTATGAATAAACTTAAATTGATATGGAGAGAATTGGATCAACAATATTCCATAAAACTTCTTTATCTCGAATAAAAATTTCGCTCAATTATGATTATCTGGGATCTGGGAAGCTTTTTTGACAGCGAATTTGGTATGGATTTACCTATTTACGTCAAAAACACTGACACATAAAAAAAAATTTATATATATTCTTCTTATTACTTGCCTTGCAGATGCTAATGCTAGATGCAGGTTGCAGCCAGTTTGCAGCAAGTACCAAGTAGTGAAAATTTAAAAAAAAAATTATAAAAGGTGATTGATTAAATAAAAAACTGGAAAGTGGAAAGTAAAATAATATATTTATTTATTAGCAACATACTCTAGCAGTTGGAATTTTTATATTAACATAAATTACTGATTTTTTTTTTTATTTCGTTTAATAAATTTCGCGATTGCATGGATATGGATTGCATCTGTAATTCAACAACAAAGTTTTGCATAATAATATGAAAAAGTTATAAAAAAGTATATAATGATAAAAGTGGGCGTTAAAGTAAAGTGTAAACATTTTGATTCAAAAATTTAATAATTTTATGAATATTTAGCTATAATTTTATATCATAATAATAATCGATTTTACCCATCTTGAATAACAAAAACAAAAAATTGAGGTAAATAAAGTTTTGGTGTAATTTTTTTTAATTATTTAACTTACTATTCTTTTCACAAAACTTTTTCAAATTTTTCCTCCACATATTTGATAATTTCTATGTTAACTTAACTTTTTAAAAAAGTAGTAAATTCAATATTATATTTATTAGTAACTAGGATATTTCAAGGTTAACATTACTTTTTCATTTTATAATTTACAGATGGCATTATACTTTTCACAATAAAGAGCAATCGAACAAATAATATAGATTAACGTGAAGAAAAAAGCAGCTAAGTAAAAATAATTGAATTATCTATTTGACTATATATAAGTACATAAAAAATTGTTTTCGAATATAAATAAAGAATAATCAAATCAAACATAATTTTAAAAGAAGTAAAAATTTGTCTAACTTTGCATAATAATTTTAAAGTACAAAGCAGGAGAAAAATTTAGTAAAGTGATTCTTCACTCACAACTATCACAACTAAAATTATAGAATTTTGTCACACTTTGTGATAGTTTAACATGATAGGTAATTTGCTATCATAGGTGCTTTTTACATTTTTGTAGTCACAATACCATAGCTCAGCAATATTTGCGATTAATTTGAATATCGGGATGTGTTTGAGAATCACTTTATCATGAATCCACATCAGAATTAAAAACAGCACTATATACTTCAACCTAATTTCATATACATTTATGCCAATAAAAATATCATTTATTGTACATCAAAATTTATATTTTATATATCCCTGTTTTTTAAATGTTAAAACAGAATTTGTTTTAATATCAGAAAATTCATAAAATTTGATAAATAAACAAGGCAATTTTATTTAGTCAACGATTTAAAAATCTAGAATTTACACGATATAATTAAATAATTATGTCACATTTAATACATTATTTAAAAAGTAAAACAGATGTAATTTTATTATAAATTTATAATTTTTAAATATACATACATACTTGATACAAATTTAACTATATTTTTTTATTATATTTTTAGAAATATAATTGAAAATAAATCATAACAATAAAATGGCTATGTCAAAATCAATACGAGTTCTTGAGAAATCGCTACCACCCAGTCCACATAGTGTATTATTAGAACATCGCCAAAAATCAGATAGCATTCTCTTTGAGTCACAAGCAGTAGCTTCATTATCAGTACAAGAAACTGAAATCATTCGCAAGCAATACGTAAAAGTATGTGATGCTTACGGATGTTTAGGTGTACTACAATTGAATGCCGGTGAAAGTACTGTATTATTTTTAGTACTAGTGACTGGATGTGTATCAATGGGAAAAATTGGTGATATTGAAATATTTCGTATAACTCAAACACAATTTGTATCATTACAATTTCAAACACCAAATGAAGATAAAATTAGTGAAGTGAGGAAATTATTAAATTCTGGTACATTTTATTTTTCACATTCTGGAACGACATGTGGTAATACAATGACACAGTTTGATATAACGTTATGTGCTCAAAGACGTCGCCGTACTGATAAAACAGATAATCGATTTTTTTGGAATCGTATGCTTCATATACATTTGTTAAGATTTGGTATTGATTGCAGTTTTTGGCTATTGAAAACTATGTGTGGTTCAGTTGAAATACGTACAGTTTATATTGGTAGCAAACAAGCAAGAGCAGCTATTATTTCGCGGTTAAGTTGTGAACGTGCTGGTACACGTTTTAATGTACGTGGAACAAATGATGAAGGATATGTAGCAAATTTTGTTGAAACTGAACAAGTTATTTATTTAGATAATGAAGTTACTAGTTATATACAAACACGAGGTTCTGTTCCATTATTTTGGGAACAACCAGGTGTTCAAGTCGGTTCACATAAAGTAAAATTATCACGTGGTTTTGAAGCATCTAGTTCAGCTTTTGATCGTCATATGACAATGTCAAAAACACGTTATGGTCAACAAACAATTGTTAATTTATTAGGAACAAGTTTAATTGGTAGTAAAGAAGGCGAAGCGATGTTAAGTAATGAATTTCAACGTCATCATAATGAATCAAGACATTCAGATGTACCACATATTATATTTGATTATCATCAAGAATGTCGTGGCGGCAATACATCAGCATTATTAAAATTAAAAGCACGTATAGAAAGTTGTGGTGCAAATTATGGTATATTTCATGCTGTTGGTGATAATGTTTTGCGTGAACAATGTGGTACAATTCGAACAAATTGTTTAGACTGTTTGGATCGTACTAACTGTGTTCAAACATTTTTGGGTTTGGACATACTTAATGAACAAATCATTTCACTTGGTTTAGCTGATAAGAAACAATCAAGTTCACGGTTTGAAGAGATTTTCCGTCAAATGTGGGTAAATAATGGTAATGAAGTAAGTAAAATTTATGCTGGTACTGGTGCTATACAAGGTGGTTCAAAATTAATGGACGGTGCACGATCAGCTGCACGTACAATACAAAATAATTTATTAGATAATTCAAAACAAGAAGCAATTGATGTTTTTCTAGTCGGATCAACATTAAGTTCAGAATTAGCTGATCGTGCTAGAATTTTATTACCAGCAAATATGTTACATGCACCGACAACAGTTTTACGTGAATTGTGTAAAAGATATACTGAATATATTCATCCGAAACAGATGAGAATTGCTATTGGAACATATAATGTAAATGGAGGTAAACATTTTCGCAGTGTTGCCTACAAAGATTCATTAAGTGATTGGCTATTAGATTCGCATGCACTGGCACGTTCAAAATCACTAGTTGATGTAAGTCATCCACAAGATGGGTCAGCTATACCAGTTGATATTTATGCCATTGGTTTTCAAGAAATTGTTGATTTAAATGCTAGTAATATTGTTGCCGCAAGTACAGAAAATGCTAAACAATGGGCTGAAGAATTACAACGAACTTTATCACGTGATTGTAATTATACATTATTAACATATCAACAATTAGTTGGCGTTTGTTTATATATTTATATACGGCCAGAACATACACCATATATTAGAGATGTTGCAATTGATTGTGTGAAAACTGGTTTGGGCGGAGCAACAGGTAATAAAGGTGGCAGTGCTATACGTTTTGTATTACATGGTACATCAATATGTTTTGTCTGTGCACATTTTGCTGCAGGACAGTCACAAGTAATTGAACGTAATGCTGATTATGCTGAAATAACACGTAAAATTGTATTTCCAATGGGTAGATCTTTAAAATCACATGATTATGTATTTTGGTGTGGTGATTTTAATTATCGTATTGATATGGATAAAGAGGAATTAAAAGAATCTATTAAAAATCGTGAAATTGAAAAAGTTTTAGAAAATGATCAATTACTTAAAGAACAAGAATCTGGAAATGTATTTAATGATTTTCTAGAAGGTGAAATAACATTTGATCCAACATATAAATATGATTTATTTAGTGATGATTATGATACAAGTGAAAAATTACGTGCACCAGCATGGACTGATCGTGTATTATGGCGTCGAAGAAAACCTCTTGCTGATTCAGATATGGCAACTGATTGGAATCCAGGACAATTGATACATTATGGAAGGTTAAACATTTTTATTATTATCTGAAAGAACTACTAATAAAAATAATATATAATAAAACTTTTATTGTAGGTCTGAATTAAAACAAAGTGATCATCGACCCGTCATAGCTATAATTGACGTTGAAATAACTGAAATTGACGGTGAACTTCGTCAACACGTTTTCGAAGAAGTTATTAATGATTTAGGTCCACCAGATTCAACAATTGTTATTCAAGTTAATCACAATGATAATTATTTCGATAATGATGACGGTCCTACAATTTATGATGAAAATGTAATGGGTACATTAATACAAGAATTATCACAAATAGGTGAAGTAACATTAGTACGATATGTTGAAGATACAATGTGGATAACATTTCGTGATGGACAATCGGCACTTAATGCTGCAAATAAAAAATCAGCACAAATTTGTGGATTAAATTTAAATTTTAAATTAAAAACGGAAAATTGGTTAGAACAAGTTGAAAGTGAAATTTTATTGTGCACATCAAATACGATACCATTATGTAATCTAGAGCACAATCGAGTTGGTATACCAGAAATTCCACAAAGAACAAAACAACCACCGGCACGTCCACCAGCTCGACCACCACTACCAAAATCATCACCAGCTCGTCAAGTACCCAATGCTGGTGTTATTAGTATAGTGCCAGAAATGTTACGTGCTGGTGGTAGTGGTATTATACCACCAATTAAACCACCTGCGCCAAATTTAAATTCATTTGTAAGTGGTGTTGGTGGTGTTTCAGCATATTTCGAACGTTCTGATACTAAATCATCATTATCATCTTCGAAATCTCAATCTCCAATTGAAACAACTGCTGGAGCTTCACAAGCTAGTACACCAAAATCTGATCAACTACAATCACCAATAACACAACGTTCATCAATTTCTAGTCCGGGTATGTTGGAAACCGGTGGTGCAATATATGAAGAAATTCAAGAAGATATACAATATCAAGATCGACCAGAACCGAAGCATCCACCTCCACCATTACCACCCACAACAATTTCCACTGAACAACAATCACAAAAGCCAGTTTCAAATCCGAGCAGCCCGCAGAAAATGATGATGGGTACCCCACCACCGCTTCCTGCTAGGAGAGGTGCACCACCGCCAATTCCAAATCGTGGTGCTCTGCCGCCACTTCCATCCAGGCCAAATAATAATAATTAGAGATATTGATATAATTAAAAAAAAATGATGTAAGTCGTTTTTCATAAATTTAAAAAAATCAAAATTAAAATAAATTTCTTTTTTTTTCAGAAATTACTATCTAAAAATAACCATGTAAATTGCTTGCTTTTATGATGATAATTGAAACAAGTTTCGCTTACAAAATGACAAATTATTTGTAATTTTAAGTTGAAAATTAGAAAAAACTAGCACATGAAAATTAGAATAAAATTGATTATATATTATATAAATATTACTGGAACCATTCCAAATAGACAAAAAAGAAAAATATATATTAAAACAAGTATACATAATTTAAATTTTGGAATATCATTTTCATTTTCATTAAATCGGGTTTAAATTAATTAATATTTAATAATATAATTGTATTAATATTGTAGTAAAAAAGCAAAAAAGAAAAAAAAAAATAACAAATATTTTGTATTTCATATTATTTGATGTATATTAATATATATTGCGTGTATTTAATGTTATATTTATCATGAAGGTGATATGAGATTTTAGTTAATCCAATTAAATATGGTTAAAATTAAAATTATTTTTCGCTAGTCAAATTATTGCATTATAGAAGTTATAAAATATATAAAACTAATTTAAATTACAATAAACTATTATATTTTATATTAAGATATAAATACAGAAAAAAGGTATATATAAAAATAATATAAAGCATTACGGATTGCATATATATAAAAGATATAAAATGTTGAATTTGAATAGAAAATAAACTATCACAAATTATTTGTTCACAATAAGTTTTATTGTTTTCTTGGATGCGATACTGGGTATCGGAGATTTTCCGTCATTTCAGACGAATACAAATTTCCAATTAAAATAACATTAGCATTCCGATTTTTATAATGCCTTTCTTTCGGATATCTACTAATACCAGTATCACCAATGTCACGGAGCCAAAATTTCACCAGATTAAAGTTAAATCTAAAGTTTACTTTTAGCGTCGATACAATATAAAATTAAATATATAGTGAGTGCTTCTTTATTGTTTTAAAGGCGAATCTTCCAATATAAATATAAATTTTCAAAATATTTTAAGTGTGTATTTAAATTGTGATATTTATTCAGAGGCAAACAAGAATTTAGAACAAAGATTATTAAAAATTTAGAACAAAAATTATTAATATGAAAATAAGTAATCGAATAAGTATATATACTTAATTGTCATTGAACAACTAATTACATATATATTTTGAATTTATCATTCACTTTTGCCACAAGCTTTTAATTTTTTACGACCAACTAAATCAAATTTTTCACATTGTAAAGTTTCTTCTTCGCTATCTGTACTTATCTCAGAATCACTAGATTCTTGATATCGTCCAATACCAGGTAAAACTGCTACACATTGTAATGCACCTTTAGCAAGATTCTGATTTTTATTAGGTAAAGTTGAAGATATATTTTCAACATTTTTTAGTTTTTCATCATTGATTTTTGAAATTTTAACTGTGCCATTTGTTGCTCCATCAAATTGTCTTTTCCGCAAAGCACCACCCAATAATGATTTTTGTGACAATCTGTTTGACATTGATTTCGGTTTTGGCTTTATTGTATCGGAATGAATTTTCTAAAATAAATGTATTCAAATTATAAGTATATATCATATTAATTATCGTAAGAATTCTGATGACCAACATTTTCTATTGATTTTTCGCTAAGAGTTGCTACCCTTTCTCTGAAATCTCTGAGTTCTTTAGCTTCTTCAATTTGTTGCCTTTTTTCTGCTTCTATTTTATTCTGGTCAACTAGATCTAAAAATTGAACTTCATCATCTTCCAAACCCCGAATTAAATTTTCTATATAATGAATAAAAAAAATTAAATTTATTAATTTATTACTTTTAATTTTCATTGCATACTCAATTTATGTGCTTCTTCAAATTCGATATCTTTTTTTGCTTTTTGCTCTTGAAGACGATCAAATAATGACCGAGAATCATATGGTTCTTCTGGCCGCTCTACAATATAAGTTTTAAAGTACGTAAATCAATATTTTGTAAAAGTATATAAAATACCAATTGGTTGATCTAGTTTTCTAACTTTTTCCCAAGCTTCCTGTCGTTTTTTCCTGGCGTCAGCTAGTTCAGTTTCAGAAACAAACCCAGAACTCATATTTTTTAATAGTTTATTTTGAATATTGTATAAATGTGCAGGTCTTTTCCGTTTGTATTTTATTTTCTTAAAATTAAAAGTTGCCTTTCACACTTCATTCAATAAACTTCATCGTTCATCTTCAATCATTATTTTTTAATATGTCAACTGTCAACCACCAATACTATCTCATGTGCATGGCGTATTTCACCTACATATAAGGCTAGCAACTTGTTATACAAAGCAACTTTCCAACCACAAAAGTAGCCTTAAGGATCCCGCAAACCAATTCAAATATCCGATTGCTAGGTTTAGTTGTATTCCGTTTTTTGAATAAAAACCCGTTTTTTATTTTAGTTGCCCACCCTGTTCATACCAATTTCTTTTTCTCCGCGGTGTGATTTCTCCTTCTTCAACGAAAAATCGCATTCTGTGCTGTGCGAAAAAACGCGTTGATGTGGGCAATTTTCCGTGCTGCAGTGTTTCACTAATTAAAAATAAAAAAATAGCATGTAATTCTAAACAAATTTTGAAGTTGAAAAGTAATCGATAGTTACTAATTCCAATCGGTTTTAATTGTAACTCACAATTATTGGAGTAATGGCTGTTTAAGTTATTACCGCTTTTAACTTTTAAGTTCATTATCGCTGATCGTAATCACTTTTCTTCGTTTGTTTTGCAAATTATTTTGCAGAAATTACCAATTAGAAAATAATAAATGAAAGTAAATATCGTAGCACTACACTATAATACTTGATTATATCAATCTATTATATATCTTAATATAAAATTTTTAAATTATAAGCTAAAGATTGGTAAGGACAGGTTTAAAAGCAACATTCCAATGTATATCAAATACAGATGATCTATCATGATGTATCATTGACATATGATCTAGAATAAATAGACCACGATCGAGATAATGCAATAAATTTCTTAAAGAGCAAAACAACTACCAACTCGACCTCTATTAACAACTACCAATATCCTGACCAGCTAGCTCATCAAGTACCAATTTGCTGGTATTATTAGTATACGTACGTTAATTGTGCTGGTGGTAATACACCTCATGAAATATATTAAATAATGTGAAAATATTGTGTATAAAACAGTTTTTTATTAATTCATATTACGATTATTGATTATATTTATATATATTTAATATAGAAATATTGCAAACCTAAATATGATATTAAACACCACTAAAAAGGAATATTTTTGTTAAAATTCAAACTAAAATCAATAGAAACATTTGCGTTAAGATAAAATTATATTTCGTAAAAAATAAACAAATTTCTGTAAGTGAATTCTATATACTTTATGTGTCACAATTTCAGTGCTTACATTATTTTAAATTATTGTTGTTTAGGTGGATCCCAAGTTCTAATTAAAGTTAAAGCTTTGTTTAAATATGCACACCACTCATTTCGCTCTTCCTTGGTGTCAGCTGATAATAATGATCTCACTATAGTTATTTCACCTTTAGGTACAATAAGAAGAGATTCCACATCATCATCTCTGGATGGTCTATAATTTTCCAAAAGCATAGTATTTAATCTGGCACAAATATCACGTGGAGCTATTGCCACTTTTGCAGAACGACATGTATATAAATCGATAGAACCAATTGGAGCTTTTTTCTTTTCATCATCTGGATATTTCCAATAATTTAAAATATGTCCGTTTAAATAACACCAACGCCTGTGCCATGCTCCAAAACCGGACATATCTTCAAACATAGTTAAAAATCCTTTATGTTCAATCGTTATAGACAATTCACAATTTAGTTTCATTTTAATAATACCATCTAACGGACTATCTTCAGAAATTTGGTTTAGAGTCCAAGTGTTACGTTTTATTTCCCGAAGCGAAAATATAGCAAATCCATATTGAATGAAAGCCGGAGTACGAACGGCATGTGGCCCTGCTGGTGATTGTATCAATGGCATAAATAATTTTGAATCATTTTGTTTTTTTTGTGGTGTTTTTTTGCTTAAATTAATGTGATATTTTACTTCATGTGGTAATATTTCTCTTTGAGCTGTCATTCCATATACTTCTACTGAAACTCTAAAATCTGCATAAATATTATTTAGTTGTAAGGCATTTGGAAATTTAACAGCTAATAAACCAGGTAATGTTGGAACAGTTTTAGTAGCTAGAACGTTTTCATTATATTTTATTAAACAAACTAAATGATGACCTGATATTGTATTTGCAGATAATTTACGTATATAATTATGTTGTAATGGTAAAGTGATTTCTTCAACAGTAATTCGTCCTATTTCTCTAGATGCTCCTGGTGGTCGTAGGCTACGGTCAACCCTTAAACGTTGAATTTCATCAAGTGCAGCTTGTCGCCTGTGACTTGCTACTAAAAGATGTCTTTCTCCTTCCACAGATTCTGTAGAACCAGCAAATTCGATTGTAGCAGCACAAAGATTTAATGCTTGACTCGTTTGCCCAATTATTTGTTGCTGTTTACAAACTTCATCAAGCAATTTTTTTATTTTTTCTTTAACTATGTCTTCCTCATCCTTATCAGAATCAGTTTCATCATCTGACGATACATTAGGTTCCCTTTTATTTTCCAATATTAAATTTTTATGAGCTATCTCCTCTCTACATACACTTCGTATAGGAGTTGCATTATTTGAAGAAGATTTTTGTTTTCTATAGAAACTAACAGTATGCACCAAAGTTACCATATTATTATCAACTGATTTTCGTACGGTAAGTTCAGTTTTTACAGGACTTTCAGATTTAAAACTTTTAGATGACGATGCATTTTCATTGTTCATAGACTGCTTTTTATAAGAGAAACTGTTTGATTTATCCGTTTCATTTCTATCTTTGCTATCAAAACTGAAATTATTTGAACTGGAATCGCTTTCACTGTCTTCCATAATCTCACGTTCAATATCTGAAAATTCATAGGTATTTGTTGAAATATCATCTCCAAAATATGTCGCTTCTGGTGCATATCGCACTTCTTTATTTTTGATAAATTTAGATGAACTAGACTGCTCACCTCCTAATACAGTTTTATTACCATGAATGACATTTATTACTGAATCATCTTCAGATTCCGTAGAATCTATTGACGAATCTTCTGCTTCATTATTTTTTTCATCCGCTGTAACAGTAGCTGTTGTACAATTATTAACTTCAGAATCTGTTTCTTCAAAATCCGTTAAAATAGGATACAGACGACTGGTATCAGTTTTTGCCCTTTTTTCATCAGAAGACTTCTCTTCCATACAATTTTTTTCATTTGGTTTTACATATGATGGACTTCGACGTTTGTGCAATCCTTTTGCATTAATTGTTTTTTCAGAAAATTGTGTAGTTATATCATTATCAAGTTTTTGAACTTTTTGACTTTGAGCAACCTTATTTATAATTTGATTTTGTTTTAATAAATCGGGTATTAGTTTATTATCAGATAAATTATTACTGTCTGATATTTTATATTTATTATGTATATATTTTATTTCTGCATTTTTATTAGTTTCAGAATTATTTTTTTTAACAGGAATTGCCATACCAAATGCAGCTTTAGGAATTAACGCCTCACCTTTATTTCGTTCAAATAGTTGCATTCTTTCTTTTAACGACATTTCAGCTGGATCCTTTTGTGAGTCTTTATTGCCAAATACTCTAGCTTTACCTGATACTAAACCAATTTCAAAATTTTTAAATTCTGAATTATTTTTAAAATCATTTCCAGGATTTTTTGAATTTTTGCACTCATCTAGTTTTTTTTTATTGTCATTATACTGATAGCTGTATTTTGTTGTTGATGATTCCCTTTTCTGAAAACCTTGAGCTTCCAAAGAATTCATAATATTTTTGTCCCAATTAAGTATTTTTGTACCGCTAATGGGAACAGCTTGTATATCTGATTTAGCATCTTGTTTTAATCGTATTTGATTTGATGGAATAGATTTAGACTCACCACATTTATTTGCTTGTTTTTCATTTGCTTCGATTTGAATGTTTTTATTAAGAGAAAGTTTAGAATCTCGAGACGTTTCATTTTCCCAGCTATTAATAGAATCAGCTAAAGCAGCTAATTTTTTAAATTTCTGTTTACAATTTTTCAATTGACTGGAATTTTCTGTATCATGTACCGGTAATTTTTTATCATTTTCTTTAAAGATAAGAACATTGTCAGTATGGGATTGTAAAGCTCCCATTTTAACTCGTACATTATCATGAATTCTTCCTTTATTATGCGTTCCAATTTGTTCTTCTTCCACTTCAACTCGTACATCAACATTAGGGCTAGTAGTAATGTTTATTTCTATACCCATGTCCATATTTTTCTTTATCAACTGAAAATTGTCTCTTGATTAAAGCTGGATTTCAATATTTCTTTTATTGTCCAATTTCGTTCAACGACATTAAGTTTATTTACTGAATTTTCAACAATTTGTTTCTTGTGGAAGTCAATTAAAGGACAATTAGTTGTTTGTACTTATACAAGATTTCTACTTCTTTGTTCCGCTTTCTGTAGTAATTTTTCCGTAAATGGATCCATAATTCAATATTTCAAATATATCTACATATATCATATATGTTATTAAATTAGAGATAGTAATAAAGTTATAAAAAAAATATTTCTACACACTTACAATAGTTTGAAAAAAACTGTTGGACTGACTACGAATGCAGCTGAATATATTTTGTATTTTAAAATTAACGGCTACGTCAATAAGCTTCACTAAAATAAAAAAAAAATCAACTCATAAATTAAACAACAAGAAACCAATCCACAAATAAAATCCAAATCTTACCCAATACACCACTTTTATAATTCACTTCCGATTTCGGAGCTTCTGAAAATTGGTCAGGAAATGATAAAAGTTGAAACTTGCAAGAGTTGGATGGGTTGTTATTATATTGTAATTTCGGATTCCGGATTCTGTAAATAATATGCTGATTACAGATAAAATTAATAAGAAATTTTCAAAGAATTCAGCAATTTAAAAGTATTCTTGATATTTTATCGAATTATTTTTAAGAGCTGTTTTTTTTTTTTTGCAAATAATGAAAATTTCAGAAAGAATTCCGGAATCAATCTGCTTTGTGTAAAGATTTCCAATTCAGTGTATACAATTTGTTTGGCTTTTGGCATAATAATGAAGAACACCAACAAGTGCAAGAAAGAGAAATAAATTCATATTTTTTACAAATTCTGTTTCATAATTTTTATTAAAGAATTCAGAATGAAGAATTTGATTGTATTCTTTGGTTGACAATGAACAATTTGCTTTTATTGCTTACGTTTCTACTGTTATAATATGAGGTTTTGATGCTTGTACTGTTGGCATTAGAATTTATATTAAAATATATTATATAATATTTTTTTTTATGTTGATAAATAAATAAATAATAATATGTATAGTAGATATATCTATGATAACGAAAACTTGTTTTCCTTTTAATAAATTTTATATTACATATCTACAATTTTTGTGGTTATCGGGTAATTGTTATAACCTTCGCCTTAACAAAAATCTTTATAAAGTAAATAAGTATATAGAAAATTTTTATTCCGTATTGTTGGCTCTTCTGATTGTGCCTGTGATGTTTCGTTTTTTTATTTCTATTTGATTGGTAGTTTAATAAGGTTTTTTTTAGTCTGGTGGATTGATTTGGTAATTTTCAATTTTCATGAATTAGGAATTAATACAAAAAAAAAACAATACGTTAAATAAATATAGAGAATCTACAAAAACTATTTCATAAAAATATATGATAAAAGTGTAAAATAATAAAAAATATATTTGGTGGTGCAAAATAATAAAGTTTAAAGTAATACGCGCCTCGCATGCGCACTATCGAATTAAAAAAAAATGTCATGTTTTTCTGGCTAAATTATTGTATACCATAAAAAAAAAAATATTGCAACAAGTGCAAAAAACTAAAATATTACAAATATTTTTTTTTTATAATTACTATATACTATATTTTATATTATATATTGTGAGAATATAATCCCACAAAAAAATCATATTTATATTATAATTTATAAACAAAATTTTACTGAGCTTGGCACTGTATAAAAAAAAAAACAACGAAAAACTCTCCACCCTAACTTTTCCATAAATAATATGCTATATAAATGCCTATAAAATTTATAAACCAATGAAATATTTTAGCTTATTGGTTTAGTGTTTGTTACGTTAGTCTGTTTTTCTC